>CM053589.1:45830294-45869822 GCA_028646515.1 Pseudochirops corinnae | reverse complement strand
GTAGTAGCAGTAGTAGTAGTAGTAGTAGTAATAGTAGTAGTAATAGTAGTATTATTCATACTCATAATCATAGTTGTAGTAGTAGTAGTCATCTTCAACAATAGAAAGTTAACAAATTACCCTATTAACAAGATGACCAAATTAACATTAATACCTTGATAGTCAGTGGCTTCATTTGAGAAATTAAAAATATCAAGGGCTTACCATCTTTTAAAAGCAAGACATTCTTCTGTATGAGTGTCAAAGGCCCAGGACACTGTGGCATCCAGCACCATAACAAAAAATGAAACTGACCATATCCTAATAGGACGAACACCTGGTTTCTGATGTAGTCGTATCAGAATTAGCTGCTTGTGTATAAGTCAGACCATTGAGCTCTTAGAACCAAGGGAACAGTCAATATCAAATAAGAAGAAAAGATGAAGGTGAAAAGAATGTTTAAAATTATTGAAACAGCTTCATTCTGACCTATTCAAATGACTACTTGTACCAAAAAAAAACGGGAAATGGAAAAAGAGCAAAAATATTGACTTTGATTATCATCACCATTTACTGCAAAAATTTAATTGATATAAAGAAGTTGCTACAAAAAAGAAGACCAGAAGGACCTAGAAACTGTCTTAATTAGCAAACATTTGATTTCCTTGCACAGGCAAAGGCAATTCTGGTTTACAATACAAACACTTATAAAACACTTAAGAAGATGATCAGCAACAATATCATTTCACAAAATGGGGGAAGGCTGTAGAGATGAAAACAAAGAAATGGAAAGCCAGACTGAAATCCAGTTGAGGTACACAACATTCCAAGAGATTTTATATGTTAAACTGGTAGAAAGACAACGAATTGACAAAAAAATGGAACCTGTTTGCCATAATTTTTATAAAGATCTATTCTCATCATTAGTGATAGTAGAACCACTGATATTTGAATCCATAATACCTCAGTACTAGATACACCATATGAGGAAGCTGAAATGTCACTTTAGAAGGTGAAATCAGCAGGAGTGTTTGGGTCTGATGTAAAAAGATTAAAAAAAACAACAACAATGGATCTGTTATTGCATTGTCAAACAAAACTCCTGTTAAGGAAATTCTTTCTACCAGTGAAGGTCAGCATCCACTCTGCAACTTAGGGTCTTAAACAGTTTTCTCAGGCATTTAGGAGTTAAATCACTTCCTCAGTGTCATGTAGTCAATGTGTACCAAAGACAGGACCTGAATGCAGTTCTTCCTCCCTCCAAGTCCAGTTCTCCATTTTCCTGGCCACAGCTGCCTCTCTTAATTCTGTAATAATGCTGGAAATTTACACTGGAGCCACATCTAGAAAGATCATGAATGCCATGCTTATTGGATTGAACTTAATTTGAACGACAGTGGGAGGGAACCATTAAATGTTTGGGATAATGTGATGAAAGTGATATTGTAGAAAGATTGATGCAGCAAGTATGTGCTGGCCAAATTAGACTGAGAAGAGGCTGCAGTCAGGAAGACCAGTTAGGTGACTCCTGTAATAGTTTTGACAAGAGATGAAGAGTCTGGAATAGTGTGGCAGCAGTGCAAATGGAAAGAAAGGCTCAGAGAAGTGAGAGACATTGTGAAAGAAGAATGACCAGGTCTTAGTTACTAGTTAGATGACTATTTGTTACCATTAGCTCAAAAAGAAAGTCGAATGGAAGTTCTTGTTTGGGAGAGAAAGATAAATTTGGTTTTAGATATGTGGAGGATTTAAGTTGAAAATGAATAACCAATTTTCTTTTTTTCATGCAATAATCACCACTTTCTTCTGAGGGTCTTCCACTAGAAAGTTATATCTCATTTGATAAGCAAATATTTATAAGCAGGAACTATTTCTCTTCTTCTATCTTGTAAGAAGCTGTAGCATTTTATTATGACATCCAGGTTTTCTCTTATACCTTACTCAGCTAGAAAAGCTCACTCAAACAAAGGAAAAATTTTGACACATTTTGGATTGACAGATGTCAAGGGACATTCCCATCTCATTTCCTTGTTGATTAATTTGAAGGTAATTTCCTAGTAACCCTGGCTTCCAAAAATGTATTTTAAGTGGCATGTTAGTAAAAGAAAATTAATTTCTCTGTGTTAAACTTGCCAGCTTTTGAATTAATTGCATGAGCATAACAATCAATTAATAAATGTTAAACAAACAGGGGAAAATCGGTCAATTAAAAATGACAAAATTGATTCCACGTGTAGATAAACCAGGAGATTGCCATAATGCTTCCCTGTAAGCTCCAGCTCAGATATCTTTTCTTGATACAATTTGCCTCCCATTTTCCCATATCAAGCATTCAAAGCACAGAAGCCTTATTATAATTTCTTAGAAGTAAAATTACAACACAGGATTTCCTTTTGCCATATTAACTGAATTAAAGAAGCCCAGACATAAACAGCTGACCTCATGTAGTAGCCAGGATAAGGTCATGGCTCTTTGGAGTTGGACTGTCTTCATCACAGTGTCTATAAAGGTCTGTCCTTATGGTACTTTGGCAAGGATGGGACATTTAGAAAGTGAAAAAAACGATAGAGCCCTTGCTAGTATCATCAAATAGAGGACTATAAATCTCAAGATTGGAGGGACTTCAGAAGCCATCTAGGCCAAACCCCCTTACCCTGACTTGTATATGAGGAAACTGAAGCCTGGAAAGATTATTTGATTTGACCGAGATCATTTAACTGGTAAGTTTCAGGGGCAGAATTTGAACCCAACTCCTCTAACTCGAAAACTAGTACTCCTTCTACTTTATCAATCAGGAGGCAGCATCACAAAATGAGCAGTACAGGTATTGCCCACCTGGCCTTTTTCCCTAAACTTGCATAAGCCATCTCCTTACTATAAAGTTTAGGAAATTATGGGGAGGAAGGTATGCATAAGAACATAAGAAATGTCTTAGGCTAGACAATGAGAGCCCAATATTCTGCTTGCCATAGCTCACAGTTATGAGCTACGGCAAGCAGAAGGGGTTAAGTGAATTGCCCAGGGTCACACTAGTAAATATCTAGCTAGAAAACCTTCGAGGCCAGATTCGAACACAGAAAGATGAGTCTTCCTGACTCAAGGCTTGGCACTCTGTGCACTTTGGCACCACCTAGCTGCCCCGCTTTAAAATTTACAGTGCCCTTTATGGGCATTGTTCCCTTGGATCCTCCCAACTAGCATACGAGGTCAGTTCTGTTACCATCCCCATTTTACATGAAGGTTAAGTGACCCTGAAGTCCATTCACTCACCTAGTAAACATCAGAGGTAGAATTCCGATAGTTTTCCCTGATTTCAAATCTAGGACTCAAACCACTGTACCATGATAGTGTAATGTGGTAAATTTTATGGGAGAGCATAGAGGGATAAAGACTAAACATCCATAAGTTGTCCACCTAATAAACTCCATCATCCTCTATCTAGGAATTTATTTAAACCTGTATATTTTCACATTATGCAACCACTCTGGGTCAGATCTAGAGAACTTGTCAGAACATAACATTGGAGCCCTAAGGAACTTTAGAGGCCATCTAATTCCATGGAAACTGAGGCTTACAGATTCGAAATGAACTTTTCTAAGGTCACACAAAGCTAGTATTTTAGCCCAGATCCTTTCATTTCAAATCTACTCATTTTCAATGGTACTTCATGAGAAGTGGGCACGTGGAAGAAGTACATGTTTGTGGTCATTAATATCAGGGAGGCATATAACAAATCCATTGTGATCGTTTTTAAAATATCACCTCGCAAAGAAGGAACGGGGGAAAGCATATTAAAGTCCATAGCAAAGTCTCAAAAGTACTTTGAGAAATTCCCTCAAACGGATCCTTCTAATTTCATACAGGAAAAGATGTTTGCCTCCAGGATTCAATTCAGTTCCATTCTGTAAGCCTACCCTGTGTGCCAGGCACTGTGCTAGGGATACAAAGACAAAAATGAAAATAGTTGCTACCCTCAAGGAGTTTACATTTTATTGGTATGGATTAGATTGGATTGGATTACTTTACTTTGGAATGATTTGAGTTGGATTATCCATCATAACTTTGATGCCTGAATGTATTTCCAACCTTCCTAATTTGTGGCTACTTTCTCCAGTCATGCAGATCACCGCCTATCCATGGCCACTCCTCCTGGACAATTCTTGCCCTTCCGCCAAAAAATCCTCTACAGGATTAGGGGCCTACCTCTAGCAATCTTGATATTGGTTGGGTACCAGTGTAGTATGAAGGCCCTGTGGGCTATTCCTTGCTCTTCCATGAACTATCTCTTCCCCATTCTTGAGAAATGTCAATCAAAAGTTCAGTCTTTTCCTTCATTCAATGTTATTCAAAGAAGAGAGGGAATGGAATAGGTAAGTGAACAGGTTTTCCCATGCTGCCTAAAATCCCACCGTCCAGTCTCCATTTTAATACCTAATTTAAACAAGGGAAGGAGAAAAAGCAAGTGCTAATACAGGCCCTTTTAAGCAGTTGCTTACTTCCTTGGCAGTCCCGATAACAAGAGTCAGTCTAATAATCAAAAGAACTGTTACTTGTTTTTCTAAAATCCCAGGGAAATAGTGCAAGGCATGATATTTCAGCATTAATGAGGTTATACCTTACAAAGTATAATTTTAATTACAGCAGACTTGGAGACCCCATTGCAAAACTGCAGGAAAGCAGCGTGTTCTACCCAGTTTCAGGGAAACAGCATTAATATCCTATGTTTTTGTTTTATTCAGTCCTTGCTGGCTGTGTGGAGAATCACCTGAAGTAACTGTAGTGCTACCAAGGACTACATCAAATACAGTCCTAGAAAAGAAACTTTACTTCCTCCTCCCATGCTATGAATGGAGATGCCACTTCAGAAGAATATTTATCTTTCAATGTCTTACAAGCTTCCGCATTGATCTGCTTTGCCACTGACATTTCTGAGCCCAGTCCGACCTTTTCACCACCTTCTGTCCTTCAAAGGTTGAGACTGGCCACATTAGTGGTGCAGTTCATAAACCTTTGAATTCATAGATAAACACATACGGAGATGTGTTAGCGTGCACATGCGCGCGCACACACACACACACACGCCCTTCTGCAAAGTTTAATTTCATACTAAAGAGATGTCAGAGTCCTGGCATCAAAGCTGCGGGTGTAAGCCTGTGTATGGGTCCTATTGCTGATTGCTTCATTACAACCCTGAACACTTCAAGAGCCAAATGCTTTCAAGTTTCTTTAAATGGTATTAGGGGAAAATATCCTCAAGGCATTATTTTTAAAGGGGACTTCAAACGTTCCGAAGAAAAAAAAATATAGCACGTTTGAACTCCAGGGGTTTTGTAGGAGAAATCTTACTTAGGCAAGGCTGTGAATGTGGAGACATCTTTTGAGTTACAGGGTAAAATAATGATTGGTCAAATTTATCGAGGATAAATTGGAAATGTGGATGGAAGAAACCATAGAAAAATCACCAAAGCTTTACCATAAAATCATAAGGAGGTGATTCTGCAACAGATGGTTTGGGAAAACTTTTTTTTCTTTAAATTAGCTCTTTTTCTTATTTTCTATGACAAATGTAGGGGGGGAGGGGGAGTAGAACACGTTCCCATTATCTCGCACAGGGTACAAAAGAGAATAAACCAAATTCTTATCATTTAATTCCCACTCAGGACCAATTCTGCACTGATGCCCTTCCTCAGAGAACCAGGAAGCAAGATATGTAAGGGCAAATCTGCTCATCTTGAGTTCTGCAAATGGTCTGCTCTAGAGGTCATAGCAAAGAGACACTTTCCCCAGTTTAAGCCCATCTTTTCTAAATAGATCTCAACCTGATCTCATTGAATGCCTTGATGTCTGGTTTCTCAGTCATTATATTTGCAGTATTACATATCAAAAGGACTCTTGAGAAATTCCCTCGAATTGATCATTCTAATTTCTTATGTATAACTACTCTATATTCACTCGGAAGACAGCTGTACTGTATGCTAAACCATGAATTGTAAAAATTGATCCCTTTGTATGTAGGTCTGTATTAAATTGAGATGCTCTATTTTTTTTACCCTGTTTGTTGCCACACTTGGGTTCCTGGTGTCAGTTTGTATTTGGCTGCTTGAGCATATTAAAGTTTTTCTAGTGCTTATGATGTTCTCGCCAAGAGCACACTCGCAGCAATCTGCACTGGAACAGTCTTTGTGCCAATTACTTCAAAAAGTATTCTTTTAGAAAAAAGAGGAAAAAAGAAAGGAGAGGAAAGAAAGAAAAACTCAGGGCTACTGTTTCAGGTTGTGGTGTGATGATTTCCATTTTAATTTTTTTCACAATTGATTTCCCTGAATTGCTGACTTATAGGCTAAGGAATGTGTATCTCCCCCACACCACCGCTACCTTAAAATGCACCCAAACCCAGTGGAAGCCCTGAGAAAGGCATGAAGATAGAAACAGAGAAATAGACTTGTCCAGTAACAGACATTACACCTTCATTTATTTAAACAGCTTTGGAAAGTGAAATGCCAGAAGCTTGTTAACTAGTTTTGAATAGGAGGATGTTAACAATGATGCCTAATCATGGTTGAAGCAAACTGAACAGAGCAAACGAGCAAGTAGTCTGGGAGTGCATATGTGAAATGGGCAATCATCTATATATCAGTCTCAATCTGTGGGTCGTGACTCCTTTGGGGGTCAAACAGGGTGACCTAAGACCATTGGAATACATATATTTCTGATGGTCTTAGAAACCAAGACACAGCTCCTTTATTTGTTTCCAGGAGGGTCTGCCCACATGCAGACACACCCACATAGTAGTATTAAAGGGTCGCGTCGTTAGGAAGGTTGAGAACCACCGATCTATATAAATTCCATGTTGCTTTGTGGAGGTTAAAGACCTAAGTTTATGATCATATCTTCCAAAAAGACACCCCCCCCCAAAAAAAAAAGTTGGGAAATGGGAAGGAATGCCTTTCTGAGAGAGGCAGCTGGATTATAGGAAAGAGGAAAGAGTGTTGGATGAAGAGGATGATGAGGTTCAGGAGTTGGACTGTCTGGAAAGAATTCAAGAGGCAGACATTCTCCCAGTCATGAGAGCTTTATTGTGGCAAAAGCAGTGGGCTATCCCTGGGTGGGGGAGAACCAAGCAGTTTGCAGGAAAACAGAGGTTTGTTTTTATACACAATTTTGGGGCATTCAGTCAAGAGTGAGTATACTCTTCCTTGAGTAGTTAATTTCAGGGAAAGGGGGAGGCAGGAAAGGCATGCCAAGTGGGCTAAAAAACAGTTCTAAGATGTGAACATAGAACAGGGAACTTAGCTTGCTCCATGGGATGGGGGAGGAGTTAATCACATACACAGAATAAGGATTAAGGAAGTAAGGTTTTTGTTATCTGACAGCTTCCTGTTACTGGGCAGACTTAGATGAGGCCTTCATAGTTGTGAGGCAAAAATCAGTCTCATCATTAGACCTCTGTCAAGAGGCCTGGGTTCTGTTTCTTGCAGGGCCTCCTGGAGTGTGACCTTGGGTAAATCATTTCAACTCTGAGCCTCCATCTTTTCAACTGATCTCAATGCAGAGTTGTGTAACTAACTGGGTTCCCTATAACTTTGAAGGTCTTCGATTTTGTGACCCTGTATCCAAGGAGTTTTCTATAGATGCATAACATTCATTTGCTATACAGAGGGGAAAGTAGCACATATAGCAATGCTTCTAATAAGCATTTCATTACCAGAGATTACTCTCATGAGGGCTGGAAATTAGGCTTGACTTAAATAGCTTTATAAGGAGATGTTAACTTGGTATTGGGATGGGGCATGTTAATATGATTACTGGGAAAGATCTTATGATTTTTTTTTTGAAACACCTTAATATAAGCTTTTCTTGGAGTGTCCTCGAGTAACAGAATTGTTATTGTTCAATCGTTTTCAGTTGTGTCTGACTCTTGGTAACCCCTTTTAGGATTGTCTTGGCAAAGATACTGGGATGGTTTGCCATTTTCTTCTCTAACTCATTTTACAGATGAGGAAACTGAGGCCAACAAGGTTAAGTCACTTGTCCAGGGTTATGCAGCTAGTATGTGACTAAGGCAAGGTTTGAATTCGAGTCTTCTTGACTCCAGGCCTGTCACTCTATCCATTGTACCACCTCACTGTCCCTGGAGTAACAGAGGAGGGTTAAAATGTACTGGTAATGAGACTGAGTAGTCATTTTATTAATTCTACTCTGGTTTCGTTTCTGAAAGCTTAAAGCATGGTATCCATGGAAAGCCAGAAGGGACTTTGGAGATACAGAGTATTAGATGAGGAAACTGAGGCTGGAAGACTTTGGGATTCATCCAGGGTCACACAGAGATCTGGGCCTGGCATCCAGGGCTCCTGACTCTGGCATCAGGGCTCTGCAATACCTTGGGTCCTAAAATTGTTCTTTTTGCTATTCCTGGGAGCTTTCACAGGCTGTTGTAGTCTCCTGGGAAGCGTTCGTTTTAAGTGGCAGCTTTAAGGGGTTTAATGCCTAAGTTTGGGGGATTTTAGGGGAGTTTAATATTTTTCTACACAGATTGAGTTCTGTTTGCCTTAAATAATGTTCATACTCCAGAGTGTGATTATTAATATTTATATGTCTCCTAACAGATGATTGCTGTTTTCCAATAAAATATCAGCTTATGGCTGTCCTACAGAACTGGTTTCCCCATCTTAGACAGCCTTTCCTTTAATTAGCATTCTCTTCATCTTGAAAAGAAGAAAGTAAATAGAACCCATTTCTAATAATTATCCCTGTAAATGTTCTTTTCTTCACATTGAATAGGGGCACAACCAGGGAGACAGAGCAATTGATCTGTGCTACAGAAAGGCAGCAATTGCAGTCATTAACCCTAAAGAAGGCATCAGCCTCACTCCCAGTTTGAGGTTAGCCATAAACAACATGCTAAAGGAAGCAAAGCCTGAACCTCCAGAATGGTGTTAGGCTTGTGCATTATGCTTGGGTGGTGCAAGATGCTTTGGAATAGAAGGAGGCAAAACAGTGAGGTGAGACTTCTTTGCAAAAGAAGAATTTAGCTTTAAGGGCTCTGTTTGTTTAGATAACTTTCCTTGTATATCTGTATTTGATTCCACATGTTGTATGTATCCCCAGGGAAAAGTCTTACATGTTAGATCTTAAGCATCATAAGATTTTAGAACTGAAAGAGAACATAGAAATCATCCTATCCACCCTCCTCATCTTACAGATGAGAATATTAAGCCCTAGAGAGCTGATTTGCCTAAGGTCACATAAGCAGTAAGTGGCCAAGTCAAGACTTGAGGCCAGGTCATTTGTCTGGCCCTACCATGCAGTGTTCCTTCTATTGGACCAAAATCCTTACTTGGGAAGATGCTTAAAGTCTTGGGCTACAGAAAAGGGCCAAACAGTGATGAATCAACACCACAAGGTCAGCATCCACTTTCAGCCTTGAAACCTTCTTAGACTTCTACATTCTCTCAAGTAGTCCTTTGTTAGAGGTCATGGGACCCTGTCAGTGGTCATGAAACATTGACAAGTAACACCTGAAGGCTATAAGTCTTTAGCCCCACCCCACCATAAACTGGAAGGAGATGAACTGCAGATGGAGTTTATATAGAGGTTGGGTGAACAGCTACAAGACCTACAGTGGTGATTGCCCAGAATATATCACGAGAGTGACCTTTACAGGTTTCTGTGTGGGCTCCACCATCTGCACCAAGAGCTGCAGGGACATCGCTGCCATCTGAGCCTGCTCTTATTCCACCACTCATGGGGAGAGAAGGAGCAAATATTGGCCTTCCCTAGGTCAGACTGAGGTAGTCTTAGAGACCTACCCATAGACCTATTCAAAAGACCTGTCAAGGTAACCTTTATGATAGTCAAGTAGAGGTGAGGGGCACCCTTGAACCAGGCAGTTCCTCTGATAGAGAAAAGGAGACCCCTTCTAGAACGCCATCAGCAGCCTGAGTCTGGGTTCTAGTCTAACTGAAGATGTGATCATCATAATTAACTCACAGGAACCAAACCAACCCTCTCCAAGACTCCTCTTTAGTAGCTAGAGCTGGAGTCAAGTCATCACCTCAAAGCTCTAAATCTAGAAGGTCCTCCAGAGGCCATCTTGTCCATCCCCTCATTTTTCTGATGATAAAATGAAGGACCAATGAAATTTTGACTTGACATCTAGCGTTAGAGGCCTCTCACACCTAGTCATGAAGCCTTCTCATGCTTTGTGTTCTAGGTTCCCCTTTGTGGTCCTTCTCAACTAAGAATATTATCTTCCTTTACAAAGATTACTAGGAACTTAGAAATTTACTGGTCAGATATCAAATCTGACCAGGCTTTCTTATCATGTACAGGTATCATTGAACAAGTGTGGATGTGGGATGGGAACTTTTAGAATTCTGAACATAGCCAAAGTCCCTCGTAAGTGCATAGCCACACTAATCTCTGTGTCTCCACTGAACTGCAAATCCACACTTTACCTCAAACTAAATCTCCTTATCCAGTTCATCCAATTCACTCATCCTACCTCCCATCCACAGCCTTATTGCTTCTACTACCCCAGCAACGCATAAACTACCTGGGTTATAAGTCCATGTCCTCTTGAACATGCCAAACCAATATACTACTGCACTTTCTCCCTCTCTCTCTCTCTCTCTCACTCTCTCTCTCTCTCTTTCTCTCTCTCTCTCACTCTCTCTCTCTTTCTCTCTCTCTCATTCTCTCTCTTTCTCTCTCTCTTTCTCTCTCTCTCCCTCTCTCTCTCCCTCTCTCTCTCTCTCCCTCTCTTTCTCTCTCTCTTTCTCTCTCTCTCTCTTTTCACACTACTCTTCTCTGCACCAGCTTAACAACTCTTGTTGAAAATCAATCAATCAGCATTTATCAATGTGCCAAGCACTGGTCCATAGCTGGGGATGCAAATACAAAGAATGAAATAGTCCCCGATCCCAAGGAACTTCTAACAAAGTCTGACCTTAGTCCATACCCCTTTCTTTAGCCCTCCAAGGGTTAGCTCTCCCACCACTACTGTCTCTAATACCGATAATGGACATGGGCCCCAGTGGTTCCTGGCAGCTGCAGACAGGCATGCACACCCTCAACTTTGGGCACATAACTGTCTATCTTTTTCTGGCAATCCCAAACTGTACTAACTAGTGAAAAATCCCAACCATCCCCAATGTGAAGATGATTATGCAGGAAATTTTGCTTATATCTTGCATGGGACGATAGAAGCTTCTAGAAGACAAGAACTTTAAGTCAAGTCTCTGCCCTTGTGTAATTATAATAATAATGCCTAACATTTATATAACATTTTTTAGGTTTTCAATTTGCACCTACTTGTCAGAACCCTGAAGATATAAAAAAAAAAAAGGGTAAGAGAAATTATTAGAGTGGCCATTAGCACAAACAAACCCTTCAGGAGAGAAGTAAGAAAGAACTCTTGCAGAAATAAAATGCGTGGAGTACCACCTTGAGATGCACTAAGGAAGTTCATAAAGGCCTTTTCATGTATGGAACAGTCATTCAAGAGAAGGCAGTAGAGCATCACTGACCCAAGGCAGCAAAAAGGCAGAAAGACTTTGGAAATTCTTGCTGACTTCCCACAGTAGGCTTACATGGTAAGACAGGGTTATGTTGCTCCCTAACCTCTCCTTCCTTCTCCCTTCTCCCAGAATTAAAGGGAGATTGATGAGCACAGTTAGGAAGACAGGGCAGTTGGGTAGTGGGGGAGGATGTCAACAACTGTTACCAAGAGTCCTAAAGAGAATTCTAGCATCTCTGTCAATATGAACATCCCTATAGACAATATTTTTAAAAATCTTCAACCTCTGGCATAGCCTTAGGTTAGTTCATTGTATCATGATAGTTGAATTGTATGTTTTAGAAGGAGAGAGTCCAAGAGAGTCAGGCGAGTCTTCTTTGTGGCAAACCAATGGAGTTCTGAAGAGCCTAGTTACCTGGGTGTCTTTCCTCTTGTATTTGTGTTTCCTGTGCCCCTCGAGATAATGTGCTGTAGGCTGCCTGAGTTCTTAGGCATGGAAAACCCAAAAAGGCTGGATGATACTCATTGACAGGTATATCTTTGACAACATCTGAGTCCTGTCCTATTTACTCAGGTATATCTGTACCAGAAATTTGGGGATTCTAACATGGAAGTATAATCAATCATCCCTTTGCAGATTTCAATGGAGGAAGGGAAAAGTTGATTCTTTAGGAATTTGGGGGTGCTGCCTTAGCATTGGTTAGTACCCAAAGAACTATGAATGATGTTACCATAGATTTATTCATTCAGCTGCGCCAAACTGGCTAATAATATTTGTTCCAATTAGGTATTAGCATCCACCAAAGTCCTACTCCAATGCTTCATTGTCTCATAGAATTAGTTAACACTGGGAACCCAAAGTTTATGCCAGGAAAGAGCAAATCTCACCTATCCTATTAGGCTAGAAAGATTTTGATTACATGTCTGGTGATGGAATTTATATTTGTCATATGAGGACAAATCTAGCAAAATTTGAAAAGTCTAATTACCAGAAGGACAATAGTCCTTCTAGGAAATCCTACATTGCCATCTTTGATAGTACCCACACTGATGAAATCACAAATCCTTGCAGTACTGAAATACTGATATTAAAGATGTGTATCTTGGATTGCATGAGTGATACTAACAAACTCAAAAGCAAATAATTCATTCATTTACTTATTCATTCATTCAACTAGGAGTCTTGGGTCTTCTACATATACAGAGTCAAGTGCTGACAGAGATACAAAAATGAATAAGACATGACTTATGCCCCATGAAAAGAATTATAAAATTTGAAACTGTGAAGAAACTTGTATCAACCCTCTTATTTTACAGTTGGGAAAACTGAGGCAAATGGTTGATGATCTAATAGATAAAGATAAGACACATACACAGATTAATATAAATATTCTAAGTGGATAGAGAAGCATCAAGTATTTTGAGATTAGGTAAGGGAGAAATTATTTCCAGCTCAGGGGGGAATCAGGGAAAACTATTTAGAGAAGGTATCATTTGTTGACCTTGAATGATGAGCAGCATGTCAACAGGTAGGGATAGAGATAAAGGTGTTTAGAGGGTATATATAGTAATATATAATAAATATATATTTATATAATTAAATTAATTTTATAATTATATAATTATATAAAAGATTTACATAAATTAAATTAATAAATAAAATTAAATATATATATATACAAAATAATAATATATAATAAAATAATCGAATTTGGCTGTTACAGAGTGTGACAGTGATAAAAAGGTAGAATGGAGCCAAGCTGTAAAGGGTCTAGAATGCCAGGATGAAGAAGTAGGCCTTTATTCAGTAGGCAATGAGGAGTCTTGGAAGGTTTCTGAGAAGTGGAGGGATGAGATCCCACATGGAAAAGAGGAAGACCGATCTGTCTCTTGTCTGTAGGATGAATTAGAAGGTGAGAGACTGGAGACGAGGGAAAAGAAAACTAACTAGAAGACTAGTTATCAAGGCAAGAGGTAATCAGAGTATCAACTAGGGAGGTGGCAACAAAGGCTATGTTGAGTACTTTTTATGAATAAAACATAAACTATAGGAAATATAAGTGAAAGAGAATCTATGCATGTTTTAAATACAAAAGCACTGATATAGTTATTTCCTAATAAAAACGTGTATTTGCATTAAAGTTTAATTGTCTTTGTTTCAGGGTGTGCTGGTAAAGGTTTAACAATTAGGGGTGGGGGAGAATGCACACTTTTAAATTGAATCTGCATCATTAATATTTGTCTCCATCACTTTGTCAAGTCTAGACAGTCAATAAAACAACAAATCAAGCCCTAAATTGTGGGTTTTGCCAATTTCTGAGGTGTAAATGCTCATTCTGAATGTTTAACAACCAATTCTCGTTTGAGATGACTCTGGCCCCACCTTGGGTTTTGTTTTTCCAGACCTGGTGCTCCCAGAGAGAAATTGCCCTCCACCAATTCACTTTGGCACCTTCTCTGCAATTTATAATCTCAGAAAATTGCCTGGGGGCAGACTTGCCTAGAGTCACACAGATTGTGTGGGTCAGAGGTGAGATTTCAATCCAGGACTTCTGATTCTGAAGGCAGCACTTTTATTTACTACACAACACTACACATTACATAATAATGTTATTCATAAAAATGGTTTTAGGACAAAGCCTCATATACAGAAGGAAACATTTATTCAGGAGTTATAAATTAAGACCCAAGACCAGCTGATAAAACAATAATTGCCCATTGGTTCAGAAGAAAACATATCAATATGAGTTAAGAGTTCTCCCAGGAAGAGATTGTTATACTAATTTCTATTCTAAGCCTTATATTTTACTTGAAGTTATAATGAAATGCAGTGCCACAATTTTTCCATTGAGAAGAGGGAAAAAATCTCCTCCAACTACTAAGCAAGGTGGGGTATTATGCCATAGGATGGTTGGTTAGGGATGGGGGGAGGGGAATAATGTCCTCTCCCTAAGTAAAAACCATAGAGAGGGGCAGGACGGAAGTGTCCTCCACAGTACTTGTGTAGCCGATTTTCTCCAGGGCATTGAGGTTGAACTTATATTCTCTAATAAAGTAACTGAATCAAGTAGAATTTGATCAGACCCATGCAGTCCGTCCTCCTCAATACACTCCTAAACAGTTTGTCAAGACATTTCTTCTACCCATGGCCCCTGCTTTATTAAATGATATTTGAAGTGTTTCCCCTCTCTGAGAAAACCTTATATCCTTGGCATACATTTGCATAATCTAGTTAAAGCGATCTCCCCAGTTTCCTTAAATATCTCTCAACCTAAAACAGTGGTTCTAGAAGAAAAGAGAATGCTTTGTTTCCTCCAAGGGAAAAACCAGGAAGAAATATGGCATCCTGTATTGTTTAAGAAGCTAGACAAAGCTATAATTTTGCATATTGTTTTATGTTATATATTTGAAGTATCTTTTAAATAGATTGATAGGACATAACTGTTATGTTTGGGAACATAGAAATGTGAAAATGGAAGGCTGCAACTAATGTATTTTAAACGTGAGGGATTTTAAAAAATAATTTCTTATTCCTTGCCCCAGGAATTTATTTATTTATTTCTTGCATAAGAAACTTAAGGGTGATAAATTTCCAGCATTCTTGTAGTAGAAGGCTCTACTGGAGCTTTCGAATTAAAGGTAGAAATTGTCTGGATAGTCCTGAATTAATCAGGGAACTTGCAGTGTCTTCTGTCCCCTAGAGGATAGGATTATAAAACAACAGTACTGTCCCTACTGGCCTGAGCCCTGAGAGGCTTAGAGGCAGGGGCTTCAAAAACAAAGAGGTTCGAATGAGTTCCCTATTTTTGTCATTTGGTCAAACATGGATATAGGATGCTCCTTTTTATTTGGAATGGTTGGTCAAAGAGGGAGAAGGAAAGCATTGAGGTCACCTGAGATCTTCTTTGGTATTGTACAAAAATTATCAGTTTTCAAAGAATTAGAAAACAATGTGAGAGAGAGAGCATGGCCTAATGGAAGCTGACCTTGAAGAGATAGATCTGGGTTCAGTTTCTACTTCTGACATATTCTGACGGTGTGACCCTTCAACAGTCACTCAAGGTTGTGTTGGAAGAGCATAAATTGCTTCAGTCTTGACCTGCATTTGTAGAGAGAGAGAGCTTCCTCTTCCAAGAGCCCTCTAGACTGGGGTCAGCTAGGTGGCTCAGTAAGTAGAGCACCTGGAGTCAGGAGGACCTGAGTTCAAATATGACCTCAGACACTTGATATACTAACTAGCTGTGTGACCTTGGACAAGTCACTTAACCCCAATTGCCTTACCTTTCCCCCCTCAAAAAAATAAACACACACATCACACACACAAACACACACACACACACACACACACATACACACACAAAGTGTCCTCTAGACCAATGAAATCAGAAAGTCCAATCCCAGTTCCTTTTGTATTTTTGAATTCTGGAAGTCCCTATCTGAGAATATAAGAAATTATGTTTGGTATCATTTTTTGAGCTTATTTCTTTTGATTCAGACAGTTACTTAGGATCTTTCAGTATTTCTATCATCATTTTAAATCCCAGTTCTCCTTGTATAGCCCTGTAGAGAGCTGAAAAAGATGCAGTAGCTGGAACTTCAATCAGGAGTATGTCCTTGACTGACACTAGATGATACATTAAAAAATAAAATAACCCCTAGTTATAGGTTATTTACTGTCACTTGCATCTTAGAGAGCAGAATTTAAGAAAAAAACAACAGATCTTTGTTTTACAGGCATAGGAAAGGTCCTCTGTCATTATAGATCATAGCCTTATAGTCTTAGAGTTGACTGGGATACTGAGAGGTAAGGTGACGTGCCTTGGGTCACAACCATTATGGATCAGATCTTAGTACTTGATATTAGGTCTTCTCGACATTAAGAAAAAGGCTAGGTTTTTATATATTTTGCCATACTGCTTCTCAGAGTGTAGAATATGGGGGATGGAGAGGGAAATTCCTGTTATTTGAACTTCTAATCGTAGAATATTTATGTGATTATTGGGACTTC
Source organism: Pseudochirops corinnae (assembly GCA_028646515.1). NCBI lineage: Eukaryota > Metazoa > Chordata > Mammalia > Diprotodontia > Pseudocheiridae > Pseudochirops > Pseudochirops corinnae. The sequence continues at coordinate 45,853,317 of CM053589.1, read as the reverse complement.
TAATTGTAGAATATTTATGTGATTTCCAGACAAATATGAGTTTTTTTCTATGTGCATAGGTATTCATGGTGCGATGGATAGGGCATCAGACTGGGAATAAGGAGGTTGTTAAATTGAGGTAGGAGCAGCTAGGTGGCGCCATAGTGCACAGAGTGCCAGGTCTGGAGTCAAGAAGACTCATCTTCCTGAGTTCAAATCTGATCTCAGACACTTACTAGCTGTGTGACCCTGAGCAAGTCACTTAACCCTGTTTACCTCAGTTTCCTCATCTATAAAATGAACTGGAGAAGGAAATGGCAAATCATTCCAATATCTCTGCCAAGGAAACTCCCAAATGGGGTCACCAAGAGTTGGACACAACTAAAATAACTAAACAAAGAACTAACTGAGGCAAATAGAGTTAAATGACTTGCCCGGGGTCACACAGCTAGAAAGTATCTGAGGCCAGATTTGAATTCAAGAAGATGAGTCTTCTTGACTCCAAGCCTGCTACTACTTATGAAACCTTGGGGCCCTGAGTTTCTTCAAATGTCAAAATGAGGGAGTTAGATAAGATGATCACAATGATTCCTTTTAACTCTAGGTCCTATAATCCCACTAAAATGATACCCTGCATGAGAGCCCAGAAGTTCATCCCTTTAGTTGTACATACCATGGTTGTGCACTGTTGAAGGCTGCCAGGGGGACATTGTTGGCAGGTGTAAGAAAGTACAGTATGAGCAAATATACATGGTTAGGTATATACCCTATAAGCTGTGACCAGGCACAAAACCTAAGCAAAGTGAGGAAAGCTATCTCGAAAACTCCTCTCCTCCCCGGCCCTCCTCAAATTAGCATCAAGTAATTTATGGTATGATCTAGTTCTCAAACAGAATCTGCATTGTTTCTGTGCTACATACAGAATAGGAGACTGGGGGGTTCAAAAAAGGGGGCCAAATCCTTGTCTTTCAGATTTAAAAACCTCAGTCCCTGAAAATAAAGAGGATACTGTATGCCTGGGCTATGAGTCTGGTCATCTACATAACAAGCCAGATTTTTCCAGAAGGGACAGAAGAGCCAGAAGCAAACTTAATTTTTAAGGGAAATTTGGATTCTCTTTAAAGGATAAGGAGAAAATCTCTGAAGCTATTCTGAATCTAAGGAATTTGCAGCTTTTTTGTGTCTATAGGGTTTTTTTGTTTGTTTGGATTTTTTTTTGCTCCCCCACTGTCATCTGGCCCCGTTTTGTTTTCTTATGTGAAAAATAATGCCCACAATCCCTAGTACTTCCTTTTGATAAAGAAAGGAGTTCCCATTACCAGAGGTGAGTTTGAGTACAGAAAGGATAGAGAATAGCTTCCAGATGTGGGTTGGTTTTTTTTTTGGTTTGGGTTTTTTGTTTGTTTGTGTTGTCTTTTAATTTTTAGTTGATATGCTTCCTTTTCCTTAAGCATTGATAGACGAAAGGTTTTATCAAGGTCTTTGCGATGAGCTTATTTAAAATTAGTGGATATTAGTAGAGCACATCTAAGTGCTTATGCCTAACAAATGACGGAAGAGAACATATGGCGGGAAGAGAAATATATATTTGTCCAAGCAATGTGGCTTGTTAACACTCCCACACTCGTCATAAACTCAGTTTACATGTACTTACAGCATTCTGCACATCCGCTTTTTGTATCAGAGACAAGGGGGAAATAAAAGTCACGCAATGATTTCTTTAGTATGCAAGTGTCAAGTTGTGCTCATTTGGTCAGATTTACCAAAGACTGTGGGATTTCAGTTCAAATGGCTCTCATTGAGAGGGGCGAGATGGAAATAGTGGACAGAGTCATTCTTAGAGTCAAGAGGACCTAGAGTCACTTGCTACCTCGGCCATTTAATGGCTGTGTGACCTTGGGCAAGTCCCTTTCCTTTTCTGTATTTCCTTTTCTGTAAAATGGGCTTAATAATAGCACTTCTCTCACAGTGTTATTATGAAGATCAAATGATACAATGTGTGCAATATATACAATACATGTATATATACAATACAATATATGTATATATATGTACATATATATAGAGAGAGAACATATATATAGAATATAGAGAATCTTTAATTACTATTTGAGTTCTGATTGTTTCCATTATTATTATTATACTGATTATGAGATTGAGCAAGGTACATAATAATAATAATCATTAGGTGGTACAGTACTTAGGGTGTTGGGCCTGGAGTTAGGAAGACCAAAGTTCAAATCCTGCTTCAGACACTAGCTGTGTAACCCTGGACAAGTCACTTAACCCTGTTTGCCTCAGTTTCCTCATTTTTTAAATGAGCTAGAGAAGGAAATGGTAAACCACTGCAGTATCTTTGCCAAGAAAACCTCAAATGGGATCAAGAAGAGTCTCACAGGACTGAAATGACTATACAATAACAACACATAATACCTATTACATACACTGTGATAGGAACTTTACAAATATCTCATTTGATCTTCATAACAACCCTGTGAGGCCGGTACTACTATGATCCCCATTTTAAAGCTGGAAAAACTGAGGTAGACAAAGGTTTTGTTGGTGGTGGTTCTTCATTATTGAAGAGGACCAATGACAATACTAGGGTGATGTCTTGGCTTGCTCATGAATTGGATTTAATTACATGACTTACTCAAAGCCTCACAGCCAGTAAGTGTTTAGGAACAGATTTGAACTCATGTCTTCCATGCTCCAGAGCTGGTGCTCTATTCGCTGTGCCACCTAGAGATCTCAATTAACGTCTCAGTGCCCCCAGTCAATTCTCTAAGACTACAAGCAGCCTAGCAAATGCTGATCTGCATTGATAGAAGGTCACGGGAAATCCCTATGCCAAGAAAACTGCAGGTCTGGTTAAGAAAAAAAAAATCAGTGTGATGTCGGGGGACGGGGGGAGCTTGGAATCAGTAGAGATTTTGGTTCCAACCATTCCTTTGAACATTTAACAGTTAAATGACCATGGCTAAGCCAGTGGACCTCACTGAACCTCAATCACCATCCCCCAAATGAGAGGATAGTAATATCTCACTGGGTGGGGTTGAGGATTAAGTAAGATAATATATGTAAAATGCTTTGCAAACCTCCAAGTGCTCCATCAATGTCATCTATTATTACTGTTTTCCGTCACCCCAGTCAGTGTTCTGATTGGCAGCAATGCCAGAATGAGAAGCTTAGAATAAGACTATGGGATGTAGCTGGTCTATACAAATCTTTACAGTGAAACTGGGCATTAGGACAAGAGAGGAAGTTTGAGGATTACCCTCTCACCTCTATAAAGTTAAGTCCAGAGAAAATGGAATTCTGTGGGTTTCATTGAGTCTCCCTAAGTCCACATAACAAAATCACCAACAAATCTTTCAGATTCAGCAGTTTCTTTTAAAGGTATGGTCAAGAAGCAGGAGCTCAAGGATCAGATGAAGAGGTGCTCAGAGTGGAAGAAATTTGTGTAGTGCTTTTCAAAATAATCCTGCTCAAATATTAATACTCAAAATGCCACAAAAACATCAGAAAATGTGGGAAATTCTATATTTTCCAGTGCCTAGCTATGTTCTAAAAACTCCTCCCTATGATTTAGATTTTTCAAAAAGGAAATTTATTTGCATGTGAAATATTTGATCATAAGACCTTAGAGCTGAATTCAGTCTAGTACAATACAACGAGCATTAATAAGTTATTTGAGACAACATAGCATGATGGATAGATTACTGAATTTGGAGTCAGAAAGGCCTGGGTTCAAATCCTTCCTCTAGTTCTTACTATTTATGTGACCCTGTGCAAAATGGGAATTAGCATCCATAGAGTACTTGCTTTATAGGGCTGTTGTGAGACTTGGTTAGAATAATGTTTCAGAGTGTTATATAAAATCAATTATTATTGCTGTTATCTCATTCTTCTCATTTTAGAGTTTGGATAGAAATTGTCCTGGAACAGGTCACTATCTTGCTATTACTGTCTTAGATTTAATGTCCTGCAAACTATTGCCAGGAAGATAAAGTGACTGCTTTTTATCATTGAATACAAGTTTAAGGACATAAACTCATCTTTGTAGGTTTGCTGAAAGCATCTTCAGGGTAAATGTTACAACAGACAGGATCGTGGGCATGATAAGTATTTCACCCTATTCCTACATGGTTTTGAATTTTTTTTTCCATTCGGTTGCTATGTTTTGAAAGCTCTTTATTCCACATAGATTAGAGCTGATAAGTGTTCGGTAGAGCAACAGCTATTTAAAAATGTTTTTCTTCCATTCTTACGGTCCATGTTACATCCAAATGAGTGTAGGCAACACTTTTTGTCAATGAAAATGTTCTGATATACTTTATTTGTTGAATTCTCTAGGATATGTTGCAGTCTATATTTGTAGCAAAGGTATTTGTCATCTCTTGGTTTATTAAAGATAATAAGATCGTGGATTTAGAACTTGAAAGGCTCTTAGGGACTGTCTTGTCCCACACACTCTTTTGCAGATGAGTAAATCAAGACTGAAAGGATTTCCCAAGTGGCAAAGCTGAGATTTGAAACCAGACCCTCAGACTCCAAACCTTGCACACATACCATCATACCTTGCTGCCTAGGGTGATGTAACATGCAAATGGAAAAGCATATCAAGAAGAAAGGAAAGGAAACAACTAACAGGATCTAGGAAACCTCTATGATCAAAAACTTTTAATCTCATAGCCTAGTCTAACGCTCCCTTATTTGCGAGAAAACTATAGTTGTGGGGAGGCCAAGGGACTTATCCTAAATCATGTGACTAATTAGCAGCAACCCCAATAGACCAGAACTCCTGTCTTTGGACTTCCAGACTTGGACTCATTCCACCATACCACACTCAATTAGTTCTAAAACAACTTCGTGATTTTATTAGTCTCATTCCTCTCAAAAATGGCATCACCATTTGGGCATAAATACTAATGTAATCTTGTTATCCCTTCACCTGCTTAATCTTTTATTGATAGGATTATAGATTTTTTTAGCTGGAGAGGACCTGAAAGGTTCTGTAGTCTGATGCTGTCATTTTACAGAGGAAGAAACTGAAGCCCAGAGATCATACAGGCAGTGACAGAACAAGAGTTCGAACCCAGAGCCACTGACTCCATATCCACAAATTCTTTCTTCAGCCTTCTTGTGCTTTGCAGGGAATCAAAAGCTGGCCCTAATAGTATGTCATCCAAAAAAAAAAAAAAACAGGAAAAGTGAAAAAAATATCAACCAATTATTCAGATTGCCAAATGTAAACTGTTAGCATTATGAAATTAATTTGAAAAGTAAATGTATGGCAGATCTGACTCACTACATAGCTTTCTCTCATTGCCAGTATGCCTTCTCAAAATGTTTTCCAGTCTGTACTTCTTAAGATGCTTTTGCATAGAATGCCGAGTAGGGATTTATTTAGCATATCGTTGCTGGGTGTATGTTTTCCCAGACATTCATAGATTTGTGTTTTTCCAGAAAGCTGAATGTTCATGATAAAACGAGACAGATAATGATAAATAAGCATCTATGTAAGCCTAGCTAGAAGGAGGAATGGAGACTATTAGCGCCCCTCCTGTGAAGTTAATCCGGTTTCTTTTAGCTATTTCTTTATTAGTTAATGAGGTCTTGCAAAAATGTGTGTCTGAGATGGTGTTTTAGCATCCTTGCCTCTAGGAACGTCTTCAAATATTCATAAAGTAGCTAGACCGACTGAAGGTGCATTAAGAATGAATTTAGTCAACTTCAAATGTGGGTGGTCGGAAAACTACTGCTGAAATTGACTAAATAATCATTCTCATTGGCATTTCCAGATCATCGGCTCTGGGCACAAATGTAAAATATAGCAGGGGAGAGGTATTATTTAATATAGCTAGAACTCTAAAGTGTAGCTATTTCCAGCTTTGATCCTGCTTCCCAGAGACACGAATTCAGTTTGTGTTTGAAAAACTAAATAATTCAAAGCAAATGGTAATCAAATATAGACTGACTGACTGACTGGTTCCCACCTAGGGCAGGGTAGCAGTGACCACATGACAGATACAGTCTCCCCACCTCCCAACTTTGGGAACTCATAGCAAGAAGGCAAAGTCAGGGAAGACCCTTAAGTACTTAGTTTTCAAGTGTGTTCTGATCTTGTGTTCCCCAAAGGCTTCACTAAGTAATGTGCTCACTAGGGCTTCTGTACCATGACATGGTGCATAAAGACAATTACTCCCAGGTGCTTTCACTATGGGAGGGACTGGCCATCCATCATGCAGTGGCTGACCCAGGGAGAAAACTGGAAGGAAAGAACAAGGTAGCTACATCATGTGTTGTCCAACGTTGTCAATCCACAACCTGCCCCACCTCACCCTCATCAACCCTGGGGCAAAGACAAAGAACTGCTCCTCCCCTTTCATCACACATCTCTCAGATTTACCTATGGTCCTTTTTATGCCTTCTTTTGGATGTCTGAGGTAGAGCCCCATAGTGGATGGAGTACTGGAATGGGAGGCAGAAAGACCAGAATATGAATCCTGCCCCAGGCATTGACTAGTATGTTAATCCTGGGCAAGTCACAAAGTCTTTATGCATCAATTTTCTAATCTCTAAAATGAGAGAGTTGGATTTAAAGGCCTCTAAAGTTCCCTTCCAGCTCCAAATCTATAATTCTATGAGCCTTAATGCTTATTTTAACACAATTTGCACATGTATGAACATACTAGAATAGAGCCATTGTGTCATAATAGATAGAATGCAAGGTTTAAAATCATAAGACCTGGGTTCAAATCGTGCCTTTAACATTTACTGTCTATATAGGGATAGGAATAGAGACTGGACCTCTGATTTCACTGATATAGGCAATTTCCTGGATGAGAAAACTGTCTATACCAAAACAGGTAGTCATTTTCTCTGCAACTTGATAGTCTCAGAGAACCACCCAGGGATCTAAGAAGTTAGATGACCTGTCCAAGGTCATACAGCCAATATGTACCTGAGGCAGGATTTGAAGTCATATCTTCCTGGTTCCAAGACTGGGACTCTACTCTCTACAACACGCTGTCTCTCTTTTAGTTATATAAACAAATTCTATAGCTTCTATGTGTCTTAAGTACCCTCACAGAAGCATTGATGGGTTAGTAATGGAGTTCCCACAGTGGGTAGTCACCCATGGTGACTCCTTTCTGTGGATTCCTTCTGCAGCTCCTTCCTGTTAAGTGAATAAAGATGCTAATAGGAAAGTAGGGAAGAACAGAAGGAGGAGCATAAAATATGATTTGCTAGAGTTTTAAACCTTTGGGGGGGTAGTCCTAGTTATAACATCTTAGAAGTAGAGCAAGAGGGAAATCAGAAACCATATAGTATAACCCTCTTGTGTTACAGATCAGGAAACAGACCCAGAGAGATTAAGTGACTAGGAAGCCAGTGGCAGGATTAGAAGTTGAGCCAAGATCCTCTGATTTCAAATCCTTCCTTGGAAAGTCTGCCTCTGTGAGGAACAATCACAGGAAAGGAAGTCAATGCAAGGGTCCCTTCTTGAGTGTGATATGTAAACAAAGAGTATCAGTTCAAAGCAGGGATCCTCAACCTTTGTGGTATCATAGACCTATGGAAAGTTACCCTGACTCAGTAAGTGACCCATTGTTCCCAGCCCCACTTGAAAATCAGTGTTTAGGAGAGGTTCTGTTGGAGGAGCTTTCCCCAATCTGCTGCTTTTGTATTACCTGCTATTTATGCATCAGGTACCCCTACCTGTGATGTTTGAACCCCGAACTGTTAAAGATCATGTACCTGCCTCCTTGGGGAAGAACTGAGATGCAGTGGCCCATCCCCTTTTACTGATGTTGGCCTGTCCAAATTGTCTTTATCTCATAAAAGTTACCAGTAAAAGCCGGCTCCATTTTGAAACCCTTGCTGATCTCCAGTGTTGCTACCTTGACATATTTTAATAAACTCTTTTAATTCTCTTTGCCCTGAATTTTGCCTCATTAATCAGGATGAAAGCCCGAATAAAGAATTTTCCTTTTAACAGACCCCTTGGGCAGTCTGTTGAAGCCTGTAAACCCCTTCTCAGAGTAATGTTCTAAAATGTAAAGGAAACCATTTATATCAGGAGATATATCAAAATATTTTTCAAAACAAGTTCATGAATGGTAAGAACCCTGAGTTTACAGACTCACATTTAAAAATCTTTAGTAAGCATTAACATTTTGCTTAAACTATTTTGGTTGAGAAATAGAATTTATTTCATTCTACATATGCTGACTAAACCTCTAATAAGGTTCTCAAGAGAAGCCAACGTACCATAGTAGAACAATCAGTATATTTGCTACCAAAAGACCCATTTAGTATCTATGTGATCTTGAGCAAATAATTTAACTTTCTAGACCCCCAATTTTTCCTTCTGTAAAATAAGATTACCATTCTTCTAACCTCTTGGCAGAGAGGTGGTGGGCATTAGGTACAGAATGAGTCATACATCATCAGAACCTGTTCAGGGTACTGATTTGTTTTGATTAAATCTATGTCTTTTATACTTAAGGCATAAAGTAATTCTATGCTTACATCTCCAGTGTGTGGGGATATAGAGGTGAGGAGAGGAGAAGATGGAAAAGGTTTACTGGAAGAGATAAAGGCGAAAAGTGATAATCATATCAAAAAAGAAAATCTTTAAATCTTCTATATTAAAATTAGTTTGAGAGGCAGCATTAGTATAATGGTCAGAGGAGAGAGGGAGAGAGACAGAGACCAAGAGAGACAGTGAGAGACAGAAAGAAAGAGAGAGAGAGAGAGAGAGAGAGAGAGAGAAAGAGAGAGAGAAATCTGTGGAGAACACGTGTTAGAAAGTCTCTTAACCTCAAAGTGCCCTAGACAACTCTAAAATTACAAGTTACAGATGAGTTGGCAGTCTGCATTAGTGAAAGTTGATTCTCCACCTGGGATTTCCTACATGGATGAAATCACAGGCCCAAAACTAAAAAGAACAAAAAAGAGACATCAATTTTAATACCCATCTTACCTCATAGTCATGTTGTGGAATCAGTTGAGATATCATAAACAATGATGTTTTCTAAACTGTAAGTCGGTTTCCTCATCTGTAAAATGATCTGGAGAAGGAAATGGCAAACCACTCCAGTATCTTTGCCATGAAAACCCCAAGTGGGGTCAGCAAGAGTCAGACAAGACTGAAAATGAATAAACAACAACAACCACCCCAAAAAGCACTATTCAAGCATAATATATTTGTATTAACAATATAGTTATATCATATAATTAGACTAATGATGATACTCTTACTATAAACAAAAGTTAGGATAATGAAGTCCTTATTCTATGAAAAAATTACTGTACTGCCACAGGATAAAATGCAAATCTTCCTTGTACCATTATACTTGGTATCTTAACAAGAAAGATCACATCCTAAATAGTGTCCTTGGGCACATGGGTCAATTACAGAGCCTGGCCTCTTGTGATATTAAAAACTACTTGAGAGCAGGGACTGTGTCACTTCCTTTTGCCCCTCTTTCCCCCCACTCCCAGTCAGGTCTGAGTGGTCTATGGGTTAGGGGGGAAGATATTTCTTAAGCACCTACTGTATGCTACGCATTGTCCACGACCTCAAGAATTTTGTATTATATACTTCAAGGCTAAGCTAAAAAACTCCCTAGTTAGACCCTTTAAAAAAAATTCCCTGAAAAGCATCAGTAGCCCAAAGATGCTGACTTGGAGGCTGTGGGTATAACGCCATTTTTCTTTTGTGTCTTGCTGTGACAACATTTAGGGCCATTATGATAAGATGCAAGCTAATAATTACTGCTCTAAGCCTAATTCTGCTCCTCTCAAATGGAGTGTTTTGCATCTGTGTTTTAAATGGGCTGATGGCATCATTTGTCTTGTGTTCTCTTACAGGTGATTCACATAACAGGCCGGTTACGTCTGAGAGTGTCCTTGTCCCACGGTCGGACAGTCCCCAGCCAAATCATGGGTCTCGTGGTGGTTGCTCACGCCCTGCCTCCTCCTACGATCAATGAAGTTCGGATTGACTGCCACATGTTTGTTACTCGAGTAAACATGGACCTCAATATCATTTACTGTGAAAATAGGTGCCTCCTTTTGCTCTTCCCTTTTCAGTGTTGCGTGTGTATCTGTCTGTCTTCTGCCTTGCCCGAAATCCCATTTTCCTGCGAAGCATGGATAGGGTTCTTAATAGCTCTCTGGACTGACACCAAACATGCTTTTTACTTAATACTTACAATAGAGTTCACAATACAAGGAAAGGAAAGCACCAGGACCACCTTGCTGTAATGGAACCCTGATTGACTGGGAAGCCAAGGAGAAGACAGGATGAGGGTTAGTCCCACTGATGAAGCAATCTAGTGAAAGGTGTCCTGCTGACACCCCAGCTGGGCCTGTTTCCTGGCTATAATGTGAGGTCTCTGTCCTCTTAACTGTCAGCATTTCAGAAGAGCACTTAAGTACATGAAGTACAAATGAGGAAATGAAGGAAGGGAGAGGAAGAAGGGAAGAGAAGGGAATTTGCAAAACTATTAAGTAATACCACATAATCCTGAGTATTTCACTCTTATAAAATAAAAAGATGAGTCATCCCATAAATGAATTGACAGCTCGTCCTCATCACTGAGCTCTTAAAATGAATTTTCAGCCTATAGTTTAAAAGTTCTCTTCTGTCATTTATGACATTAATGAAGGCAGTGGTGTACTGGATACAAAGCTGGCCTCAGAGTCAGGGAGATTTATTCAAATCCTCCCATTGATTCATATTGCCTTGTGACCTTGGGCAAGTCATTTGATTTCTTACTGCTCTAGATAGCTATCTGATTCTATGAGTTGCAGACAAGATGGTCACCTGAATCAGTAGAGTTTCCTCATTTGAGTTTCCTATATCAGCAAAATCCCCGGTCTAGTACTTGTTTATATGCTATTAACATCCAGGTTGGATGGAATTAGGGAATAGGGCAGCACAAAGAAATCTTCACCTAATGTTTCCTTTTCAGCCTAATTTGAAAAAGAATGAAGGTTGTCAATATATGAGGGCAGCTAGATAGCATGGTGAATAGAATTCCAGGTCTAGAGACAGGAAGACTCATCTTCCTGAGTTCAAATCTGACCTCAGACACTCACTAGCTGTGTGACTGTGGGGAAGTCATTTAACTCTGTTTGCCTCAGTTTCCTCATCTGTAAAATGAGCTGGAGAAGGAAATGGCAAACTGCTCCAGTATCTTTGCCAAGAAAACCCCAAATGGAGTCATGAAGAGTCACACACAACTGAAAAACAACTGAACAACAATAACATCATATGTCAGTGTCATTGGGACCAAAGAGAGTTTTGAAACAGATACTTTTTGAAATAAGTGTTGCTACCTACCTGCCCATCCTCTAGTGCTGAGTCATTGTTGGTTAGATGTCAGCACCTAGAACACGGCATCACACATAGTGGGCACCTGATAAATGATGCTTGAATTGAACTGAACTAAAATTTGAGCATTTTATTTGGAGCCAGAGAAGCTGGAGTCCAGTCCCTGCCCAGCCCCTTTACTGCCTGTTAGATTTTGGGAAAAATCCTTAGCTCCTCTCAACTTCAGTTTTGTCATCTGTAAAATGATTGGATTAGACCAGATAACTGACAAAGTCCCTTCCAGCTCAAAATCTGCGGGGCTGTGACCCCGTTTTTTCTGTGAGCCTGTGTCAGCCAGGACAGTACAACAGCATCTTCTTGCTAAAGATAAAGTGATCAGGAAAAACATCTCTGTTTAAAAAGAGATGTATATCTGATGACATATTTGATCATCTGGATATGAGAGATATTAGGATGAACATAGTTGTCAACCTGAAAAGAAGATAAATTGAGCTCAACTCAACATTTATTAAGCATCTACCATGTAGAAGGCACTTTGCCAGTGTGTTGGGAATAAACAAAAAATGCTTTTCCTCTAGAGCAGTGGTTCTCAACCTGTGGGTCGTGACCCCTTTGGGGGTTGAATGACCCTTTCACAGGGGTCACCTAAGACCATCAGAAAACATATATTTCCAATGGTCTTATGAACCAAGACACCACTCCTCTCTCTGTCTTCAGGAGGGTCCACCCACATGCAGATATGCCCACATACAAGTATTAAAGGGTCATGGCATTAGGAAGATTGAGAACCACTGCTCTAGAACTTAAAAGGGAATGACATCTTTCATGGGTTTGTCTTTTTTCTTCTTCTGATTTTAGAGGCAGATAGGTGGCTTAGCAATAGAGTACTGGCCTTGCAATCAGGAAGACCTGAGTTTAAATCTTGCCTCAGATAAGTATTAACTGTGTGACCTTGAGCAAATCATTTCCTCTCTGTTTTACTATGAGGCAACTAGGTTACTCAATGGATAGAGTGCTGGACCTGGAATCAGGAAAACATGAGCTCAAATCCAGCCTAAGACATATACTCCCTGTGTTGACCCTTGGCAAGTAACTTAGCTTCTGCCTGCCTCAGTTTGCTCAGCTATAAGAAGATGATAATAACTCCACCTACCTGACAAGGCTATTGTGGTGACAAAATGAGATATTTGTAAAGTGTTTTTGCCAACATTGAATTAGTGTATAAATACTAGCAATTTGCTAATTAAATCAAATCTCACAGGATTTCTAATAGTAAAAATTAAAGTTTCCATATACCTCACAGTTTTGTTGTGAGGAACAAATTATATAATTATAAAGCTCTTAATGTTATGCCTGGCACCTAATAAATGCTTGCCCCTTCCATTAGACTATAATTATCCCTTAAAAGTTTTAGCTTATTTTTCCAATTTGAGTTTATCAGTCTCATTGTATAGCATTGTCTATGCTTGACTCCATGCAAAGCAGAATTAAACTTTGAAGTTATTTGGAGATCGAGACCTGGAAAGGATGGCAAAGACCATCTAGACCTTCTTGCTTTACAGATTAGGAGACTGAGGTATAGGGAAGACAAATGACTTCTCTGAGATCAAATGCTAAATAAGATTTGATTGGGCAGAGAAGGGAATCTGACTCCAAAACCAGTGCTTTCTCTGCCAAACCAAATTGCACTCCTTGAAATATCAAGGAAATTTCAAAGAACCCACCATGCATATTTCTTAAATGGCACTGTGGTTCCCTCCACTGCAGGAAGAAGAAGTATACTGTGCTGATAAAAAATCCTGATTGTTTTGGTAAAATTCTGTAACTCTGGATCCATAGAGCATCAAAAAGTTATCCCTTTAAAAAAAACAAGAATTCTATTTGAGTCAAAACACATTTTTAGAATGGCTAGATACTATGTAAATAACTGAGAAAATAGTGTATGTGTGTATACGTATGTACATATATATGTATGTGTGTATATATGTGTGCATATGTGTGTATATACACACACACACATATATATATATATATGTAATGTTCTACCATTTATGAGTATCCCAGTTTAGGGACCATGAACACTTAAATGTAAACTAAACAGTATCGTTGGCTTCTCAAATCATCTCCACTTGGAAAAGAGTCTATTCACATTTGGACAGATGTATATAACCTCATAGTAAACCTGATCAAAATCTTCCTTGAATACCTGAATAGATAGGCTTTATTCCTATAATTTAAAAAAAAAAAAGCATGAAGAACAGAAGGGGGACAGAGGAGAGGCAGTCAGCAAACAGAATCGTTTTAGATTTTGGATCTGAGAAACGGGATCCGATCCTGAGGGTTATAGGGAAGGACAGGACATTTTGAAATGTCTATGTAAACTAGGCAGGTTCCCCCAACATGCTTTCCAATTTCTGTTATATTTTTCTGTGCTCCTGCCCGAGGACATTGACATCTGGACAATCAGTGGCAATGCCTTACACACACATACTGTAGAACCCAGGCCAAGAAAAGAAGCGAAAATGGCTTAAAACTTTCTGTGTGGAATCGAGCACAAAGTCCCAGTTAAAAGGGCCAGGAGTGAAAGCTGAGTTCCCAAATGACTCAGACGAAAAAAGATAACACCCCCAGGCATCTGTATGTCTCAGCATTTAAATTATATCCCTTGAAATGTCAATTTGGACTTTGTGCCAAGAAACATTTGGGAGCTCTTTTTCATGAAAATACCCAATAGAAAACCAATCTGTTTAAATGAAAGGTGTCTCTAATCATTTGGTAAAAACATAACATGTTTTTATTTTATTATGTAACCTTGAATTATCTTGGCCTTTAATGAGGATTTTTGCATTGTTGTTAGTGCTCTCTAATTTCATGGAATTATGTTGACTAAATGGGCTGTCTACCAACAACAACAAAAAAAACCTTGCTGCTTCATCCTACTTCCAAATTATTAAAACACATTAACTTGCTGCAGTACATTTCCCTTTTATGTAAAATGCAAATATCCACTATATTTTAAATAAACAGTCTTCTCTCTGAAGGTTTCTCCCTCCAATAAAGAGTTGCAACTTCCACAAATAGATATACTTTGGTGTAACGAGAAATGTTTTGGTGGACTTCTCTTTCTAAGTCATTGATGCTTCCTATATTTTTCATCCTTTCTAAATTATAGCCTCTGTGTGTGTGTGTTTTTTTTCTCTGCAGGATTAGTGATTACATGGATCTGACCCCTGTAGATATTGTAGGGAAGAGATGTTACCACTTCATCCACGCCGAAGATGTGGAAGGAATCAGGCACAGTCACTTAGACTGTAAGTACCTCCTTGATGTCAAAATAACCTGGTCTGGTACTTTCATCTTGCTCTGATTCCTGTTTGGTTTTGGTCCTAATTTTTCCCTTTATCCTCTTGGTGAGTCCTTTTCTCCAAAAGAGACACTAGTGATCTGTTCAGAAGTGAGAGGTGTAAACACTTCTACTTCTTTCACAGTTCAATAGAAATTGGAGTCTGAGGACCAGAGGATTTGGATCTCCAGATGCTTACTCCATGTGGGGCAGCTAGGAGGGTTGGTGAGCAGAGTGCCAGGTCTGAAGTCAGGAAGGCTCATCTTCCTGAATTCAAATATGGCCTCAGACACTTCCTAGCTTTGTGACCCTGAACAAGTCACTTAACCCTATTTGCCTCAGTTTTCTCATCTGTAAAATGAGCTGGAGAAGGAAATGGAAGACTACTCCAGTGTCTTTGCCAAGAAAACCCCAAATGGGGTCATGAAAGTCAGATATGACTGAAACAAGTCAGAAACAACTACAACAAGCAATAGACTCCAAATGGCCTAGCCACTGAAAGGGGCCTCTGCCTCAGGAGATGGATGATTTTCACCCATCTTAAATAATTTCAGCTTTTGTGCTTGCAACCTCAGCTCCAAACATGTGATGGGGGAAGGAGGAGGGGAGGAAGGAAGATACAAATCCAAATAGGTGAGAACCTCATAAAAATCCCTGCTTATTTTTGCATTTAAGTGGAGTGGAGGAGGGGACAGCAGAAGGAGTAGTTCATAGCATATCAAAGTATTTCCTTTGTCCTTCCCCAGTTACAACCCTGCTCAACTGCACTGTCTGTTCACTTTGTTTCTGGAGAGAGGATTATTCAGATTAACAGACACCTCCATCCCCCTTCTCCTGGGGGGGTAGAAACCAATCTCAGCTCTTTGAATCTGATCCCAAGATCTTGACCCTGAGATTGAACTCTCTGGCACATAAGATAGCTGAGCGTATGAGCGAGGCAGAACCAACTGTGTGAGAGTAATAACCTACTCGGAGTGGTTCACAGGCGGTTTTCATAGGTCTCTGCTAAAAGTTGGCAGTGCAGATGCACTAGGAGCCATTGGGGAAGGATCCCCAGAGCCTCAGAAGGCCAAGGGTCAGTCACTTCATAGTCCTTGAAGAACCTGGGACTTCCATTTCCCCCCCCCCCTCACCTTGTAGAGGGGACGCCTTTCTGCCCATTCCAGGGGTTCTTATTAAAAATGTAAGCTCATACTAGAAGTTATATATCTCAAAGTACCTTTTAGAGCTCCTAATTCTTATCTGGAGTCATAAATTAATTTTGGGGGTGACAAAATAGACTGGGAATAAAAAAAAAACATTTCATTTAATGAAAGCCAAAAAAAAAAAATAGACACTACTTTTTGCATGCTTTTGTTAAGGGAAATTGACTTAAATGGTTTTTTTTTTCCTTTCTTTTTCAATTGCTTGCCTGAACCTCATTCATGAAACATGAGATTTAAAATCCTAAATAGCACTCAAAAGATACAATAAACTGACACCCCCTTTCCTTAAAAAACCACAAAATTGGTGGAAAGAGGGTTGGTCTTAAAGTCAGAATGACCTAGATTAAAGTACTGCCTCTGATGACTATAGGAAAGTCATTTTAAGATCTCAGTGCCCTTAGTAAATCCCTAAGACATACAGTAAGTTCCATACTGGTAGTTATACACTATGATGATCTGTAAAATCAAAACATCCCCTCCCCACCCCACCCCCAAATTTAACCATCTTATCTGTCTTTAACAATGCCTACTGTTGAGGGGGCTGGGTGAACCATTGGATAGAGCTTTGGAACTGGCATCAGAAAGATTCAGATTAAAATCCTGCCTCAGATACTTACTCTCTGTGTGACTCCGGGCAAGTCACAACCTCTGAGTCTCAGTTTTCTCATCTCTAAAATGGAAACAATAATAGCATGTACCTCACAAAATTGTTGGGATGGAATGAGGTAACATTGTTTAAAGTTTTGCAAACTTTAAAGCATTTTAGAAATGCTAACTGCTATTATTATTGCTGTAGCAGTAAACATAAGGCTGGGTTCATTGTATGAAGTTCTCTGTGGAAGTACTTCTCTGTGCAAATAGGCTCCCTTTGGATGATTATTTTTCCTCCGGCTTCATTCTTAGCCCTGAACAGGTCAGTGACTTAGAGAATAGATTTGCTCTTTAGAATGAACTTGCTCCTTAGGTGTCCCATATCACCCAAGTATGGGTCTCCTACCTAAGTTAACAGGAAAAAAAAATTTAATGATGCTCCCTGAGAAGAAACATTGGGTACTTTGTAGCTGAGATTCAAAACAGAAAAGACCTTTGGAGGAAAGCATGAATATGGGTATAGGCCAGTGTCCTAGAATTTGAAAAAGACTTTCATAGACATTGTGTCTCTGTGCATCTAGATGGATTTTTTTTTTTCCATTTTGGAACCCTAATTGAGGTCTAAATTCATAAACCTGACACTAACAACAACAACAAAGATACTTGTCATCCTTAGTTATTGCTTGGAAAACATTGTACTATCTCTCTGGGATTTGATTTACTGCTATAGCAGAGTTCCTCAGGAACAGTGAACAAGGACAGGTCATTTCTTCCCATGAAGCAAAACATCTACAACAAATATGTTGGATTCTTTTCTCCCAAGTCTATTTTTTTCTCATTTCCAGCAGTCAAAGTAATCTGAGATTTGTAAAAAATAAACAATCATTCCATTCATGGTGGTCCCTATCCCCTGATTTTCCTGGGAGTCTTGCTCCCTAGCATACAGAAAAGTCTGTTTTCAAATTTCGTGGCTTTTCATTATTTCCTTTGGTTATGATTTGGAAAGGAAATTCCTGTTGTCATCCAAGCTCTTGCTTTGTGATTTTGCCTGCTTGCAATGATTGAGCTCACCCTTTTAAATTGTACACGCAACTTCTAATTTTGGGTTCTTTTAATAACCTTAAACACATTAAAAACAAATAGAATGAGTCGATAATTCCAAACAGTAAAATACACTTCACGTATTTAGCTATCATGCTGTGGAATAACTCCGCAATGTCAAGTATCACACAATTAGTAAAACTGTAGGGGGAAAAAAGAAGTGTTTTGATCCTGAGGAATTTTGATCCTAATCAGATTGAAATTTCCACGCTCTTGTAGTGTTTAATATCTTCAATCACAAAAAAATCAAACTGATTCCAATGTCGAGGGTTTTTTTTTGCATTCTGTGACTGAAATAAAATGCTAAAATATACAGATGCATCTAATTTTTGTACAATAAACATTAACATCATTATAAAGTAAGATTAAGTCTAAATGTGTGTGGTGGAATGACTGATGGTTACCTAAATCTTGAGCCAAAGCCAGCCTGGTAACAAAATGACAGGATATGTAATAGGTGTTGGTTTATAAGCAAGGGAAAGAAAGACAGAAGAGTAGGGATTTAACACAACATCTAGCTTGTCCTAAACCCTAGGCTATCACTAAGACAGGTCTCACTGATGTCCCTCTGGCAGGAGAAGATCATGGTGGCAGAGAAGCAGTTCAGAAATGAGATAGAATTCTAATTAAAGGGTTTTATTTTTTTTTTAATGAACAATTCAGGGTTTCTTCCTTAAGCTTTTGGCACAATTCCTGGATTTTATTCATGAAAGAAAAGTTTTAGACATTTGATAACAGTCCTGATGTTTTGGTGGTTTTTACTGTTGTCCATGAAAGAGTTAAAATCACCTGCTGTTTTTATGAATGAAACAATAACTGGGCAGTCTTTGGGGATGTGCTTACTGATAACATGGGCATATGGAAATCCATTACTCTTCTGAATTGATAATTATGCTAACCACCCTTAGGGAAGAAGATTGGGGTAGGGAGAGAGGTTGTAAGAGGTTGTAAATTGAAAGAAATCTCAACTAGAAGAGACCTTCAGATTATTCTGAAAAAACTACACCAGGACACTAGAATGGTTATTCATTAGCTTAATGCAATGGTTCCCAAGACTCTCATTCCATGAAGTAGAAAAGTTCCCACAGGTTCCCAAAACAACTTTACCTTACATTCATTAATTCTCCAAGCATTTAGTAAATGCCTACTGTGGTCCAGGCATTGTGCCAGGTCTTGGGGATGTAAAGATACAAAGACATGTTGAATTGCTGGAACTTTTCAAGACTTCATGTTGATGGTTTTAAGAACTTTTTCATAACAGCCCTCATATTTTTATAGTTTCTCTTTCCCTGAAATCATTTAATTGAACCTTCCAATTTCCTTGGTCCTTCAGGTAACAATAACTCTGATGATTAGATGAGGTGGTTTTTTTTTTTTTCCAATTTGTTGGGGAGTTTCCATCTTTATGTCTGACCAGATAACTGGGTCCATTGGACTGCATGGGGCTCATGGAGTTCAAGATGCTGGACTGAGTCTTTCCCAAATCTAAAATAAATTCTAGTAATGTAGTTGACTAGTGAATCTCTGGGTGGACCTCCTTGTTCTAGCTAGAAAAGTGAGATTGGGGCATTGCCCAAGGGGAGCTTCATAGAAATCACATTATCAAGGGGAAACCAAGCTCTTGAGTGAGAAATCCTGCTCCTGGGACCTGGTGAGAATTTCCTCTTTCCTTCTTCCAGCATCTTACTGAATCTTTGAGGTAGACTGACAAATCAGGAAAGAAAAACAAGCTTTGCTTCTCCATTTCCTCTTGTTTAGCGTAGGAGTCAAATTGCCTTACGTTGTTCATGAAGTTCGTAAAATCAAGTCAGGAATGACTTTCTGAGATTAAGAGTGGACTAAGAAAACTTTACCTCTCTGTTTAATGCTTTCGGTCATCAATGTCCTCTAGAGTGCAAAGACTTTGAGAGCTTAGGAGCCACAAAGAGAGAAGGTGAGGGGAAGGGTGAATGGCAGTAGTTGTCCCTTTCTAGAAATAATTACAGAGAAGGAAACTGTGGAATAGTTGTGTCGGATTGAAAGGGGAGAGAACACAATTAGGTCATGCATTTGGGTGATATTGGAAAGAGTGGCCTCCCTCACAAATCTTCGAAGGTGCTAAACATTTAGGCTACTATACTTCCCATTTCTTAATTAAAATTTTCAGTGCTTCTCTGCAAACTAACATACAGCAATGGAGTATAATGCATCCTATGCAGTTTTGCATCAATAACCCCTATACTTTGCTCCTAGTGGTGCCTCTTTGCCAAATGCAATCCGACTGTTTAATGCAGCACTAATTAGTCTATCCCCATTCCAGTCTGTAGGCGCTCCATTGTAATTCTTTCCAGCTCATTTTTTTCCCCACCCCAGAGCATCAATCAAAGTAAGTGCCCTGCCTGCCTAAGTAACAGAAGATGTCCTCCATGCATTTGTCATATGCCACAAAAACAAAGGGAGAATTTAATTGTTGATTTGGGTGTATTCAGTTGTCCCTCAGAGCCAATGAAAACTGCAAGAGAAGGAAAGGGAGAAAAAAGAAAGTTTGGTGGATGAGCCAAGGGCAGCCTCCAAACGGAATATTTTCCTGTTCTCAACCTTTCTTCCAAGCTGGGTCTACAGAGCTTTCTTAACTGCATGGTCACTTGCTGGATTTTTTTCCCAAAGTAAATTAGTCATCCTACTTCTTCTCCATGAATATTAAAAATTTTATGATAGAAGCAATATGTAATTGCAACCAAACCTTGCTTTGTTCAGTAGCCAGGCAGACTCATCTTTTTTTCTTTTTCATTAAACTAAAAAGGCTCTCATTTGGAGGTAACATTGGGCTGTGTTTTTATGCAGAAATGAATTGATATTCCATTTGTTTGTTTGTTTACAAATATGCTTTGTGCTTTGAGAGTATAAGGGCAGAAAGAACAGAGATAAGGAAAATTGCTTTCAGTCCTATGCGAGTATTCTGAGGCAGGCCTAACTCAGGCCAGTCCAGTGATTCAGGCTCAGGGTTAAAATGCAGTGAGATAGAGGCAGCTAGGTGGCTCAGTGAATAGAGCACTGACCCTGGAGTCAGGAGGACCTGAGTTCAAATTTGACCTCAGACACTTAACACAAAAAAACCCAGCTGAGTGACCTTGGGCAAGTCATTTAACCCTAATTGCCCTGCCCTCCTCCTCCAAAAAAGCAAAAGAAATTGAAAATTAAAAAAAAAAATTTAAAAGTCTATTCCAGCATGCAACCATATCACTTTCTCGAAAAAAGATATAGAAGATGGAAGACTCAGTAAATATAAGGGGCCTAATTTCAGACTTCCTTTGCAATAAAATGGGTTGTCTCATTAAAATCAATGGTACAGGGGAGGGCCAATAAGAAAGAAGGGTGTGTTCTGTAAGCTGAGGGCTGACATGGTGGTGGATTTAATGGAACTAGAATCCTATATCCTGAATAACTATCAACTGCAGTAAGGGCAAACACTTGGCCCTAAGATAGAGGAACAGGGCCAGTATAAGCAATTTGCCAATCAGAGGCAGATTGGGAACCAAATGAGATCATACCGTACTGATCTTTTAAACGTAGATGCTCAAGTTGGCTTGAGGCTCACCATTGAGCAGAATTCCCATGTATCATCCTCATTTGAGGGGATCCTATGGTTTTGTGCCACCACAACCTAGCATAATGAAGCCTATGTACAGTATGAGGATGAACCCAGTCCCCAATTCCTATTAGACCACAAAAGTATTCTCCACAGGACAATGAGAATTCCTCTAATACCAGTTCCCATAGATTGGACTTTGTATGCTTAGGCATCAAGGGAGCCAAATGAACTCTCCACTCCCAGCCCAGACTACATAAAAGAGGTGCCATCTGTTTAACTTCAGTAAACTTCCATTCCCTACTGCAAGGGGTTAGCCAACTGTGGCCCAAGGGCCCTCCTGCTCTTTTTGTATGGCCTGCTGCAAGAAAAGAATGTTTTTATATTTTTTAATTCAATAAAACTTTATTTTAAAATGGAAAAACCATTCTGAACTCCCAGGGCTATACAACCTAAGGAATAGGTCCAAAATGGGCTATAGTTTGTCTCACCCCTGCTCTACAGCACTATTAACATGTTAGTCTTAAATTAGCTTAATACCACTATACAACATTAAAAAAGTATTTTGGTTCTGAGTTGTTTCAGTCCTGTCTGACTCTTCCTAATCCCATTTGGAGTTTTCTTAGCAAAGATACTGCAGTGGTTTGCCATTTCCTCCTCCAATTTATTTTACAGATGAGGAAACTGAGGCAAATAGGGTTAAGTGGCTTGCTCAGGGTCACACAGCTAGTAAGTGTTTGAGGCCATATTTGAACTCAGGAAGATGACTACAGACATACATACTGATGATTCACATTTGCATAGTTTTAATTATTGGTCCTCAAAGCACTTTCCTTTCAGTAGCTCTTGTACATAAGTAGTACAGGCATCATACCCATTTTACAGATGAGGAAGCTAAAGCCCAGAAAGTTAAAATGAGTTTTCATGGTCACATAGCTAATAGATTTCTACTCTCTTTGTCGAGGTAAAAACCTGCCCATGACAAACTCATAGACTTAATACACAGGAGCCAAATGTTGTAGGTCAGGCACATCTCCTTCCATTGCTTCATTTAATATAATGATGTTATTATAGTTAGAAATTTGACAGAGGTCATTTATGATCCCAAATGGTTTCTTTCCCAGAGAGTGTTATCTAAAGTGCATTCACACCTGGGGAGCAGAGAGTGAACTCTTAAGTCCTTGGATATAGAGGTGCTTCATTCCAATTCTATTTGAATTCATTTAACTAACACTTAGGCAATGGGTAAAAGGGTTTTTTGAGTATTTAAAGTCAAAACTCAGATTCAACTGAGCAAGGGAAGGAGAATGATCTAGTTCATGGCAGATTAAACCTTTTAATACCAATGACCCAAAAAGTTATGAACAAAGGAACATAGCCTCATAGATCATGGAGAAAGTTAACACAGGTAAATGTTAGCTGGCGCTCATTTGGGTTAACATAGAAAGGAGTTTTGTTTTTATTATCTTGTCGTTGAAGATTCATGTGCATAGCAGCTACAAGAAGAAGTTGAGCAACAACTGTAACCACAGTCATAATAATGGCTAATATTTAAATATCACTTACTATGGGCCCGGCACTGCTCTAAGCACTTTAGAATGGTTATCTCACAACAGCTCTGGGAGATAAATCCTATTTTTGTCCCCAATTGACAGAGAAGGAAACTGAGGCTGAGTGTTTGTTGCAGAGTTGTTTTAGACTTTCCATGATCTCATTGGGGGTTTTCTTGGCAAAGATATTGGAGTGATTTGCCATTTCCTTCTCCAGTTTATTTTACAGATGAGGAAACTGAGGCAAATAGGGTTAAGTGACTTGCCCAGGGTCACACAGCTAGTAAGTGTCTGAAACCAAATTTGAACTCAGGTCCTCCTGACTCCAGGGTTGGC
>CM053589.1:45758244-45829794 GCA_028646515.1 Pseudochirops corinnae | reverse complement strand
AGCTAGTTAAGTGTCTGAGGCCAGATTTGGATTCAGGTCTTTCTGACTCCAGGGCCTGTTCTCTATTCACTAGGCCACCTCACCGCCCTTCATATTACTTTTCTACTAGGATGTGGGTTGAGTGTTTGTATTTTGATGTAGAGTTTGATACCGTATTCTACTTGTCAAAATTCTGCATTCTCTAAAATCATCTTGTGTCCTTCTATCTATTTCCACACAACTAGTAAGTGTCTGAGGTCAGATTTGAACTCTGGTTTTGCTGATTCCTGGACCAGTGCTCTGTCTACTGCAACACTTCGCATTGGGGAGAATGTACTGGCCTTGGAAGTCTGGGAACCCAGTTTCAAACCAGTTCTGCCTCTGTCTCTCTGACTGAGTAAATAAGTAAGTTCAGAGCTTGTAAAGGGACAAAAAAAAAACTCCTCTGAGAAGCATCAGGACAAAGATGTAAAAACCATTTTTATTTTGATCAAATGGTGATGTCCATGGGATTACCTTTCAGCTAACTGAAGAACTTAGTAAGAGGTGAGTTTTGTTTCATTATGCTTTTCAAATGGTTTTAGTTTTTCCACAGTAAATTCTCCTCTGACCGTAGCATTTATCCTTGGACTTGATGCATCAGGATACAATCCTGATATATGTTGTCTGAGGCTTTATTTTGTGCCTTTGTCTTCCCAATCAATCAATAGTTCTACACTATTTTTAAAAAAATCCTGCCTGATATTTTGAGAAGGGAGGAAAGAAAGAGCCTCCTGCTACTAGCAGACAAGACCAAACAGGGAAAAAGAGAGAAGGAAATTTATTTTTGAAATATTTCTAAATTATCATATTTTCTCCCTGTAACATATATAAATGAAATGGTGCTGGGCTGAAAGTCATGTGAAAAGGATCTGGTGATTTTAGTGAAATGCAAGCTCAATCTGAGATAACTATGTTTTAAATGGTAGCCAAAAAAAAATTGACCTTAGGCTATATTAGTAGAAGCATAGTGTTAAGAACAAGGGAGGAGAGAGAGTCTCTCTCATCATACTCTGTCCTCTCCAGACTATGTCTGTAGTACTGTCTCTGCTTCTAGGCACCGTGTTTTAGGAAAGACATTGACAACATGGGGAGCAGCATGGTATAGTAGAAAGAGAAGTGGGTTTTTTTTTAATTTTTATTGCTTTTTGGAAGGGGAAAGACAGGGCAATTGGGGTTAAGTCACTTGCCCAAGGTCACGTGGCTATAAGTGTTAAGTGTCTAAGGCCAGATTTGAACTCAGGTCCTCCTGACTCCAGGGCTGGTGCTCTATACACTGCACCACCTGGCTGCCCCAAGAGAAGTGATTTTAAAGTCATAGGACTTTAGGTTCAAATCCCAATTCTGATATTTATGACTTGTGTGACATTGGGTAAATCACTTAACCTCTCTGGATCTTAATTTCCTTAACTATATATAACAGAGTGTTCTTTTCAGACTTTGGTAAATGTTGCTGGTTTATAAGACCAAAGACCAAAACAAAGGCAAGACTTTGATATGAAAAATGCTAGGAGAGACAGAGACAATGAACTTACCGAGGGCAAAGATGGCGTCAGTTCTTTTTACCCATGTTGTATGTGACCAACAGAAGTACTTTGGAATAATTAACTTAGAAATGATGAACCCCAGAACTGTTTTATTATTATCGTACAGACATATATTGCCTGATTGTGGCCAAGCTGGCAAAGATAAAGATTTGGCATGATGCTAGTAATCACTATAAGTTAGAGTGATATCACTCACTGGGGTGTTCCAGCTCTAAGTTAGGAAGATTGCTCAAAGATGAAAAAATCTTAGAGCCTGATGAAATAGAGACTATTGCCTCTTTGCCCTACCACCTGCTTCCGAGGTTCTGGAAACCCCTCAGAGGCCAATCACCAGAACAGAACTAGAGGAGCTTCTGCAATCCCAGGCTGAAAGAGCAAAACATTCAATAGCAAAGAAGCAATCTCGAGTTCCAGAACAGAAGTGGTGAGAGCCAGGAGGACAGCAGACCGTCCCCACCACATCAGAGAAGGCTGGCCCAACAGCCAGGCAGCCCAGCAGGGAAGCTTAGATTGTGAGCTCTTTGAGAGCATAGACATTCTCCTGCTTCTTTTTGTATCTCCACCACTTAGCACAGTGACTGGCATTTAATAGGCCTTTAATGAATACCTATTGACTGAATGACTGACAGTCCAATGCAGCCTCCTAGCAGTTCACCTTAGCAGGAGAACCACCCATTCTCAGGGAAACTTTGTGAAGGCATTCATTCAGTAAAGGAAAAAAAAACACACCAAGGCCTACATCTACTGAGTGGAGAGGTACTCTGGCCCCATGGGTTCCCTACACATGTGCCTCGCTACCACAATAATTTAAATGTGTTCCCACTCTCCCCCATGTACATAGTTTGCATTGGTAGGAGAGTACACTCCACATTTGTAGGTAGAATGGTGTGTGTTTATTATTCTTGCTTTGCCTTTTGAGTAAATGCTTTTAGTAAGAGGAAACTGAGTCAAATGGTTTACTTGTTTTTGGAAAGCACATTGGTGGGAATTTAGAAGCTCCAGTGCTAAGAGAGTGGCAACCCACTGGGATTATCCACCCACCTCAGAATCTTCAGATTAGTTATGGCAATGACATCCTAGGACCCAACCTGCTAGCGTTGGTGCAGATTGGGAAAGTGAGTGCATGGTGGGGTGGGGAGAACAAAGATGTAAAATGAGAGTAAAATGAGAGACCAGATGATTTCTAATGGCTCTTCTATCTCTCAATGTATGAGACTACAGAATAAGCCTAATTAAGGGATTTTTTAAAACTCATGTAAGAAGTGGTTGTAAGAAGAAATGATGAGAATACTTTAAAGGATGGGCATCATAGCAAACTTTACAATATTTAAAGGGTTTTCATGTAGAACAAAGATTAATTAGATTTATTGTGCTTGCCCCGCAGAGGGCAGAACTGGGAGCAGTAGGTGATAGTTAAACAAAGTCATATTTTTACTCCATGTAGGAAAGAAATTCTTAATGAACAGAACTGTCCAAAGGGTGGAATTGGCCACCTCATGAGTAAATTAATCCCTAGAGGTGTTCAAGAAGTGACTGGGCAGTCACTTGTCAAGGCTGTTATAGAAAAGAGTTGGGTCTTACTTATGAGTTTGGACTGAATGACCTCTGATATTTCTTCAGAATCCAAAGCCCCATAATTCTATGACCTCCCCACCAATCAACTCTAAAACCCTCGTAACTGAGTGTCCATTGTACCTCATATATTTAATACATCCTTTAAACTGGAATAAAAGAAAAGGAACTTTTCTTTTAAAAATATTTCTTAATGGCCGTGTATCATCGTCTTTATGACACAAAAGGCCTCAAACTTTGGGCCTCATAATTTTGCTTTGTTTTAAATTACCCTTACAGGCATGAGGTTGAAGTAATACATTTTCCATCCTTTTTTTTCTGTCAGCCTAAAAATAAATTCATAGACAAAAGAGGATGAGATGGTGTCCCTCTTGAACCTCCTTCTACTGGAGTAGATTGGCAAGTCATATGTAATTTATAGTCTTAGAGAGTTGCTTGTGGAGCCAAGAGGCTGTTATTTGACCAGGGTCATACAACTAATGGGAATTATAGGCAGCAGTTGAACCCAGGTTTTCTTGATTCTAAGGCTCTGTCCACTAGTCGTGCTTCCATGAAAGTAATAACCTTAACTTATATTTTTAGAGAAAACTACATGGATTTAAATATATATATGCACATATACACATATACATGCATTGTTTTCACATGCAGATACATTATACATACATAATACACATACACATGCATACACATGCACACAAATATACACACATACATGTACAAGCATATACACACATATACATGTGCATATGCACATAATATACATGCCTAATAAACACATATGCATACATACACCTATAATGTACACCAAAGTACATGTATGCACACAAATGTATGCCTATGCATGCACATATACATACATGTACTGTATCATGCAATGTACATGTGCACACATGTATGTATATGTACACAATACAATTATATGTGCATATACCTGTGTGTGTATCAAAAGCAATATGGCTTAATAGATAAAATTCTGGGACTGGACATTGGAGTAAGAAAGACAGATTAAAATCTCACTTCTGACACGTACTAGCCATGCAAATTTGGGTATGTTGAAAAACTAAATTGCTGGCCCCTTTCCTTCACCTTGCTGCTAAGTCCACCCTGACAGGATTTCCTACTGCTACTTCTCTGAATAGCTTCCTAAATTCTCTTTGTTTCTTCCTGTTTCTCTTGCTTACATTGCATCCTGGGCCCTTTAGAACAGGGAATTCAGTGGGTAGGTGAACAGTTAATGTATCTTATTGTTTAGTGGACTTTTTTTTGGTATGTGGGGTGGGGAGGGTGCTATAACCTATAATCAGGTTTACAGGAGAAATCTCATATTAACATTGGTCTTACTTGGGATTTTCAATAAATACTTCTTTTTGAGCTAATCATTTCTTCTGACTCACTAGAAATAAAGTAAATATATCAGTGGGGACTCATAAGCTGTTGTGTTAGTACTGCAACCTTTAGCCTGCCTTAAGCCAGGGATAGTCATCCTCTGGGATATTCAACTTAATATTGAGAATTAGGCAAGGAGTGTTAACCCAAATGGATGCAATACTTTGGGTAATAGTTTTGCCAACAAGTTTCATAGAATTATAAGCTGAGAGTTGGAAGGAACCTTGGAGATCATTTAATTCACCCTCATCTTTTTTCAGATGAAGATCAGAGAGGTAAAACAGCAACTAGCCTGCTGATAGAAAACAGCAGACTGCTATGAATCTAGGTCCTCTGACTTCAAATCCAGTGCTCTTTCCACTGAGAACCATACTGCATCGATTAATTTGGCTAAATCTAAAACAGGTGACCTTTATAAGGCAGAAAGAATTGTGGAAGCTAAAAAAATAAAATAAAATAAATGATCTGCCTTAGTTTTTCAGAAGGGCACCAGGAAATGTAGAACACAACTTGTGAATCCCAGAACTAGGAATTCTATGCTTCAGATGATTAGTTTATTTCTTCCTATCTTTGGAAGCAATGTTTTCCACATTTAAAAGAAAGCTTTAGCTTTCAATTCAGTGCATTAGGGCCAAGAGAGAGAAAATGGAAAAAAAAAACTATCAAATTGACATGTTTCTAATCAATTAAAAGTTTCCTGCATGATTCAATATTAACAGTTAATAAAAATCTATCAATCGGCAGTGGTGTTGAGAAAACCTCTTCTGAGGATATAAATCACAGGTATGGCAATTCGAGCAGGGCTTGTCATTAGTGTATTAGTGAGGGAAATCCATAGATGATACATAGTCACTCCCAGTGCATCCACAGGTCTCCTGTCCTATTGTTCATAATTCAGTTTAAGTATCAAACATCATTAAACTTTACTAAATATTGCTCAGCACTTAGGTTTTTTTTAACTAAAAACCAATTTGTGGATGCCTGCCTGCTATTTAAAACATCTAACTCACTAATTGCAAAATCTATAGAAAAGTCTCCACAGCATCAAAGGCTCAGTTGATCCTCTGAACAGTTTATAAATGAAAAACTGTCTCTTCTTCAAGCAAATAAAGGCCTTCATGCACTTTTTCTGGCTGTGATGCTATTTTTCCTGTGGGTTTTCAAAATGACCTTCCTGTAAGCATCAAGGACTATAACTTTTCAGATAAAGAAACTTGTTCATGTTTTAAGTCTATGCTAGATTCATTCCCCTATAGCCCACAGTTTCAAAAGCAAGGAAAAAGTAATCTGGAATTTAGAAGGGAGGAGGAAAAAAAAGAGGAAAAAAAAAACCCTCTGTTTCCAGAATGAAGTTACCCTGTCAGCCTGCCTTGGGCCTTAGGTGGAGAAGCAGAGATTAAAGAGTCAGTATTCTTTTTCATGTTTCATCTGCCAGTTTTGTGAATGTAGAAAAAAGAACCAGTGGCTACAGCTAAGCACCCAACTGTGGTATTAAGTACAGAGTCCCCCCCACCCCCCTTCTTACCTCTACCCTGTTGCAGTAAATTTAAAAAAATTTTTTTTGCCAGTTTACAGAAGAAGGAGCATGCTAACGATGCTCCCCAGCCATTGATGAAGGTACCTCAAGGAGGAGACTGAACAGAGAGCCACAGATGCAGCCCTCATATAGACCTTAAAGAGAATGAACCCCTTTGTTTGCCTGTATGAATTCAAAGTGTTAAATCTCAGATGATCTCATCATTTCCTATTTATTCTAGACTTACCTGAATGTACCATGTATTGCAGTTCTTTTAATGCACATGCAAACCACCAAAAATGTCCTTTTGTTAGACCTTTTGCTGAAAAGGCTGCTTTTGATAGAAGCCTCGGTCTCCTCTTCAAGCTGAATTAGCCTGACTTCCTTCTTTCAGACACACAGCTCACTATTTAGAATGTTTGGCTTTAGTTTGGTGGAGAAGCCCAACAGGAAAGAAACCATGTTCTCTTTTTTTCACCATATTTCTGAAGACAAACTTGTACTGATTTGTTTTGATTTACTAACAGAATTATGTTCCTGCCATGAACACTGGTTCCCTTTTTCTCTCCTCTGCACCAGTATATTGCTGCCCACAAAATTCCCAAGGAAAACTGGATTCCTTCTGGTGGGAACCATGGACAGGGCAATACATTTGTGATTTGGGGAAGTTACCATTAGTTTCAGGTTTATGGGGGAGGTGGCTTTGGTTTTTTGGGGTGTTTTTTTAATCATTCTGCCTGTGCATTTCTTACATGCTAACCACCTAGCTCAAATCAAGGCAACATTTTAAAAATGAAATTCAATAAAACAGCACCCAGAATTTTAGGGAAAAGAAATAATATATTTGATGTAAAGGTCACTTGTTTTAAAACATTGGCTTTCTACAATTTTCCTTTCATTCAGCTTTATGTGAGATCCTCCCCTTCACAGTTTGGGGTTGTAATTGGGTTTTTCCCCTTCTTTCTGGCTTCTGTAATAATAATTCCTGGTTGTCAGGGTGATTTGTGCCAAATCAGCGCAACTCTCATTCAAAGGCTCCTCTGCATCTGGCCTCATGTGTTTTGTTCCTAACTTTGAGATCTAGTCTCCTATGGAAAAGTCTGTTTGATAGTTACAGGGAAATCCTGTTGCAGAGAAAAAAAACAACAACAAACAAACCATTCCCAGAAGGGTGACAAGTCTCTGTGTTTTCCTTAAGAAAATACTGTGATCAAAACCGAGTAGAACAAACTGATGGTCAGGGCAGGTGCATTCAGAACTTTGTCTGGGATTGTTCATTGGCAAGTGTATATGTGTATGTACGTGACTTCACAAAATATATTATTCATTGGTAAAAATGTAGATTTTGGACTAAATTGTCTAAATTATAGCTATTATCTTTGTTTCTATACCCATAAAATTTATTATTTGGGTATTTTGAGATTCTCTAATAAAAATTGTGTTTTTCTGTAGGAAAGATTGGTTCAAGCCAGGAACAAAAATAGGTAGGGAAAATGGAGCCAGTCACCTAGGATCCAACACTGATAGTAGATGGAGGCCTGGAAGTAGATAGAAGGACAGAAGATGATTTTAGAGAATCCAGAATTTTGACAAGTATAATATGGTATCAACCTCTACATCAAAATACTAACGCTCAACTCACATCCTAGAAGAAAAGTAATATGAAAGTGCCAGCCAGCTCCCGCTGGGCAGCTAGGTGGCACAGTGTATAGAGCGCCAGCCCTGGAGTCAGGAAGACCTGAGTTCAAATTTGGTCTCAGATACTTACTAGCTGTGTAACCCTGGGCAAGTCACTTAACCCTGTTTGCCTCAGTTTCCTCATCTGTGCAATAAACTGGAGAAGGAAGTAGCAAATCACTCCAATATCTTTGACAAAAAAACCCCAAATGAGGTCGTGGAGAGTTTAAAACAATTCAGCAACAAAGACAACAACACCTAGCCCCATCACAGCCTTTGACTTGGGCTGTTTCTACTACAAATGCTCTGTGGCTGCCTAAGTCAAATGCAGTTTTCTGTGTAGCCAGAATCCATCACATAATCCATGACTCTAAATGATTTTTAACTAAACATCTGTATTATCTCCCCCTCCTCTTCTTGCCTCCTTTTTGTAGGTTGGAACAATGTGGTTTTTAATTTATTCGTAGGCTCATTAATTTGATTAGCCCTTTTCTGCTTCTGAGAGACAATAAACTATTTTTAAAGGACTTAAATCAGGAGGAACGTTCTTACTCCCTAATTCTATCATTTATTTCCAAGAGGGATTTGTGTAGTTTTTCAGTGTCATGCATTTTCTCCTCATTTCCTTCTGATCTCTGAGACGAAGCCTCAAAAATAAAAAATTAAAAAATTAAATAAAAAACAACAGCCCCTGGATTAAAGAGAATAGAAAAAAGTTTTGCAAGGTGTTTTTTTTCTTCAGGTTCTCTCATTTATAACTTAAACTAAAAATCTCTTTCAAGCTGTTACCAAGGTGGCTTTTCTTCTTGAGCTGATTAGGACCGCATGGGTTCAGGAAAAACTGTCAGATCCTGCCTAGGGCACAGCTGGAGTGATCCAGCTGATTTGCCAATGTGATTTTTTTTTTTTTGGAGAAGGAATAGCTTCATCCCAGTGTCAAGAGTTTACATTCTGGGCCCCTGAGCAAAAATGTCAGAAACCCTTTGGTTAATTGTAAAGTAAACAGACCTTCTTCAGCCTCTTGACTTTGGTGTTAGCCCTATGTAATACTGAAGAAACTTGGATTCTATCGCTGCCTGGTCTTTGGGTCAGCAGGTCTGCATGGCCATTGGGATCCATTGATGTTTCAGGCTGGAAATTGTCATGTTAGGGAAATATTCATTATAATATAGTCCAAATAAATCTGACTCTGATTGAAAATCCAGCAGCAGGGTTTAAACTCTTCTTACCTTTTCAAGATTCTGTTTGTATGGTGGCCTCCAGGGCCAGCCCCAGGCAAAACTGTGAAGTAGGCAAAGTTTGTCTTCTACCAGCAGTCACCTCCCCTAGGGCACCCCATTCTCTCTTTTAGCAGCTCCCATCAAGAGTTATAAGGACCCTAATGCAGCACATCTAACCGTACCCCTACTTGTGGACTCTCCTTTGTCACCTAGCCTTTCTTTCCTAAGCAATGTCGCCAACTATCAAGCCTTTTTCTAGCTCCTTCCGTTATCAAATCAAATCTACTATCGTTTCTTGCCTTCCCTTTCTAGGCTGGGCTGGGCTGGATGACAGGTAGCTAATCTGACATGGAAGTCTACTGGCCTGTGCGAATGAGTTGTTAATGAACATTAACAAACTTTCCTAAACTGTATTCTGATCAGTAAGTGCAGAGTGCCAGTGTACTCTCTGAGAGGAATTGTAGGAAAGAGAAAGAAAGGGAAGAAGGGAACCAGTGTTTATTAAGTACCTTCCGCAGTGTTTCTCAACCTTCCTAATGCCACAGCCCTTTAATGCAGTTCCTCACGTTGTGGTGACCCCCAACCATAAAATTATTTTCGTTGCTACTTCATAAATGTAATTTTGCTACTGTTATGAATCATAATGTAAATATCTGATATGCAGGATGTATTTTCATTGTTACAGATTGAACATAACCCACAGGTTGAGAACCGCTGACCAACATTATGCTAAACCCCTTACAAATCCAATCTCATTCAGTCCTCAAAATCTTACCCTGTTAGGCAAGTGCTATCTTCATTTTACAATTGAGGAAACTGAGGTCAAATGACTTGTCCAAGGTCACACTGCTAATAAGTGTCTGAGGCCAAATTTGAATTCAGGTCTTCCTGACTCCAAGCACTGTGCCCTGTCCACTGCACTATGTACCTGCCTATCACCTCAGAGATGATAACTGACTTTTGTTGAATGGCCACTTCGTTTCCCCATATTTGTTTCAGCTACTCTATCAGGTTTTTTTTACTTACATATAAGTTCTAAGTAGGGGTTGGGTTTCTGAGTGGGCAATCATCGTTCATTCATCCATTCAGTTATCTATTGAGCAAATATGTGGAGAAAAGAAGAACCATCATGTAGTTGCTCATAATGCTTTTAAAATGGTAAAATTTAAAATCAAGGGGCTCTCCACAGAGAATACACACACACACACACACACACACACACACACACACTCCACTCTCCCTGCCCTTAAGAAGCTTATATTCGGGGCAACTAGGTGGCACAGTGAATAGAGCACCAGCCCTGGAGTCAGGACCTGAGTTCCAATTCAGCCTCAACACTTGACAGACTTACTAGCTGTGTGACCTTGAACAAGTCACTTAACCTTAATTGCCTTGCCTTTCCCCCTCCAAAAAAAAAAAAGGAAGCTTATAGTCTAGTATCTTAAGAAAAGGAAAGCAGAGGAAATGCAATTATAATCCAAGGCACAATGGGATAGGTACCATAAAAGAGGCACAAAGTGTTATTGGAATTTAGCATAATCTTAATAATAATTGTAGTAGCTGTCACTTAAGTAACAGCTACTATGTGCCCAACACAGGACTAAGTGTTTGACAAATAGGGTCTCATTTGATCCTCACAACAACCCTGGGAGGTAGGTGCTACTCTTATCCCCATTTTACAGTTGAAGAAATTGAGGCAAATAGAGGTTAAGTGTCTTGGTTAAGGTCACACAGCTGGTAAGTATGAGAGGCTGGATTTGAACTCAGATAGTTGAGCCTGGAGCCAGGAAGACTCATCTTCCCAAGTTCAAATCTGGTCTTAGACACTAGCTCTATGACTTTGGGCAAGTCACTTATCCCTGTTTGCCTCAGTTTCCTCATCCAAAAAAATGAGCAGGAGAGGGAAATGGTAAACCACTGCAGTATCTTTGCCAAGAAAACCCCAAATGGGGTCACAAAGGCTCAGAACACAACTGAAACAACTGAACAACTTCCTGATTGCAAGTTCAGCAGTCCATCAACTACACTACCTATAGTTCTTTTAAAATATA
This sequence comes from Pseudochirops corinnae, assembly GCA_028646515.1. Taxonomy (NCBI): domain Eukaryota; kingdom Metazoa; phylum Chordata; class Mammalia; order Diprotodontia; family Pseudocheiridae; genus Pseudochirops; species Pseudochirops corinnae. Next base: position 45,818,804 of record CM053589.1, on the reverse strand, counting down.
AAAAGTGAAATTATGTCCTTCTCTTTTCAATTATCTGTTACATCAAGGGTCTGAGTATACCTCTGGCCTAGATCGCAACCCCTCTGACTTAAGTAGGTGATCTTGGAGAGCTGCTATGGATGCAGCCTACCCGGGGTGAGGGTGGGAGGGTAGCTAGGTGGTGCAGGGGGAAGAGCACCAGCCCTGGAGTCAGGAGGACACAAGTTCAAATCTGGCGTCAGACCGTTGACGCTTAACTGGCCACGTGATGCTGGGCAAGTCACTTACCCCTGATTACCTCGCAAAAAAACCCATTAATTAATTAAAAAAAAATAAAGGACAGTCTCTCTCCAGGTTCTTTACTCTAGAATTCTGGAACTTTATAGAACCTTTGAGACCCTCTGCCAGCCTTGGAGCACTTAGGGAAGGTCCTCTCAAGCAGCTACGTGGTAAATACTGGAGAAAGTGCTGAACCTGGAAAGCTGGGTTCAGATTCTGATTTGAATACTTAATACCTGACTTAACCTTTCTCTAGCCTTGGTTTCCTCAATTGTCAGATGTGGATAACAATACTATCTCCCTCACAGGGTTTCTGTGAGGATCAAATGAGGTTAAACAGAGGGTCTTAGTGCAGCTTTTAAGCTTTAATGGTTGTAGCTATTAAAGAGTAGTGACTTTTGCACAGATTCTCTGAATTCTCTTCTAACTTTTTAATTTACTTTTTTTTGTTGTTTTTTGAAGGGGGGAATGTAGGGCAGTTGGGGTCAAGTGAATTGCCCAAGGTCACACAGCTAGTAGATGTTAAGTGTCTGAAGCCAAATTTGAACTCAGGTCCTCCTGGCTCCAGGGCACGTGCTCTATTCACTGTGCCACCCGGCCACTCCTTAGTTTACTTTTACACTTAAATATTTCATGCCACAGGATCATAGAGCTAGAGCTGGAAGAGACCTCAGAAGCCATCTAGGCCAACTCTCCCATCTCCCAGATGGGGAAACTGAGGCCTGGAGAGCTTAAGTGACTTGCCCAAGAAAGAAAATAAAAAGTTATCATTATTATTTATTATAACGATAATAATTATTACTATTGCACTTAAATAGTACTTTGCACTATATATATGTATGTATACAATAGACGTATATGTTGTTGTTCAGCTGTGTCTGATGCTTCATCACTTTGTGGACTGTCACATGCCAATACTGTCCATGGAGTTTTCTTAGCAAATGATCCTGGAGTGGTTCACCATTGCCTCCTCCAGTGGATTAGGTTGAGTGACTTCCCCAGGCTCATACAGCTAGGAAGTGTCTGAGGACAGCTTTGAACTCAGCTCTTCCTGACTCCTAGGCCCAGGGCTCTAACCATTGAGCTATCTAGTGTGTATGTATGCATATATGCATGTATGTATGTATTGTCTTTGTGTATGTATGCATGTGTGTGGATATTCATATGTATAAACACATTTACACACACATATATAAATATATACATATATATGTTTGCAAAACACTTAGATTTTCTCATTTGAGCCTCACAACCTCATTATCTCCACTTTACAGATGAGAAAATAGAGGCTAAGAAAGCTTAAGTGACTTACCTAGACTGCCCAGTTAACCAACAACTAAGTAATTATCTGTGACAGGATCTGAACTCTGGCCTTCCTGACCCCAAATCCAGTACAATATCCACTGGGCAGCATAGCTACCACAAAAGATTCCTTGTGGCATCATCTTTCGGTGGAACAATACCAGGCTTTATATCCATTCTGTGCAGGTTTGGATTTACCCATCATCTCTCTTTCTTCTGTCTTTAAAATATCCAAAAAACAGTTCCCTTGTTTCTGAGCCTCAGCTGAGCACAACACAGCCATCTGAAATCACTCCATGTTCCAAACTTAAGTATCTATCTACCTGTCTATCTCTCTCTCTCTCTCTCTCTATCTATCTAATTATCTATCTATCTGTATGTGTGTATGTGTATGTATATATATGCATATGTGTATATATGTATGTGTATGTATATATGTATGTATATATATGTATGGGTATATTGTGTGTGTATCCTATCAGCTATTGATTAGGGGGCCATATTATCACTCTGTGGAAATAGGGGGTAGGATCACATAACTTTGGACAAGACCTTTATCTCATTTTTTTCTCTTTCTAAATATTAACTGTTAACAGAGTTCAGAGGATTTGAATAAAATCGTGTCATGTTGCATGCAACAGTGGTTTGATAGAAAAGCCATATTGTTTGGTGGTTAGTATTTTACCTGCTTTCAGCTTAACCATGTAGTTTCGTAGCTTGTGAAGCCATGCGTGCAGAATGTCAGAAACTTAGAATGGCATATAAAAAGGAAATACGGGGATCCTCATGATGCATCCAGACCAAGATTAGATGATGGGAGTACAGCCCAGTTTGAGCCACCGAAAACATCAGTGAATAGAGAATATGGGGAGAACTCCCTGGTGTTTGAAATACTTTTTTAGGACGGATTCTTTTTCTTTTCCTTTTTTTTTTTTTTTTGGGTGACAGTTAAAGTGTCTAGGGATAGTTGTGGGAGTCTCGATGTACTCACAGGAATGTGTGTGAGTGTGAGGTCAGGCACCGTGCATTTACATATGAACATAATTCTGAGACTGACATTTGGTTATCTTAGGAACTATGAAAAGTGGCTCCTGGTTTTATGGTAAGAACTTTAACAGCACTGAAGACCGTTCTTTTCCAAAGTGACTTCTTTCTTTTCCCCACCCCCCAAAAAAATCAAAGTGTACTTCATGAAACTATTGTATATGAAGCACTTATTAGCCGTAATTAAATGGACAATATGAATTTACTACGTCTTTAGGACTCTGGCTTGTTCTGGTTTAGAGCAAGATGATTAATGCAAATACATATTACTTGAGATAACCATTTAGCAGCTAATTTAGCCAAATTTATTACAGCAGTTAGAGGTTTTTCTTTTTAGCAGACGGAGACAAGGACATGCCAAAAGCAGGAGACGTAGATGAATGCACACTGCCCTCTAGTGCCCGATGCCTTCGTGGCCTTTGTGGAGAACACAGCCAAAGCGAATATGTATTTGAGTAATAACACCCAGGTTTTGCACATTCCAGGCATCCTTTTAAAGCATTCCAATCTATAGCACTTTATTTCAGGGCATGATTTACTGCTCATTCTCCTTTTACTAGCTCAGGAGGGCTCAGATACAAATCAAATCAATTTTAACTTGGCAACATTTTGGTTAAAGTATCATTTTTAACATCTGCATTTTTAAAGCTCCCTTTCAGTAGGGTATTTAATGGCCGGCGTTTCACATTACTGATTGTTTTTACTTGTTCCTTCATTTTTGGCCATATTTCAGAGGCCGTATAGAGCTGTCATTCTGTTTGGCTTGAACCAAGTCAATTCCATGCCTCCCTTAGGCCACAGTTTCTTTCCGATTCCTTTGGTGGATTTATTTTGTTCCAGTATTAAGCAAAGTCTCACCAGACTTTCCCCCTACTGACCAATGGAGATTTAGTTCATCTGAGAACTATAAATTCTGTTTGACAAGATCAAAAGGAACAGATGTATAAGCTCACTGGTTGGTATTGCTTGCAATGAGGAGAAATGATCAAAGAATGAAAGGCAGAACCTACTCCTGAACCTTTCAAATATCCAGAATCTCAAAGAGGTCTACCTAGGAGCTATGAATAAATCACATACAAATTTGCCTTTCTTACAATTTGACGTCAAACCCATTGAAAATGTCCACACAGCATTAGGTGTTCTCTGAGCCAAAAAGATTTGTAGTTCTTTCATTCTTCCTCCCACACCAGAGCTGCCAAAAATGGAATAAAATTTTGCTACAAATGGTAGTAACCCACAGCTCCTGAGCCGATGCTCCAGTGAATTGTTGATTTTATTTGTCATACTAATGGCATCCTACATTAAGCATACAGAGGGGCACCTCTTGCCTTTGTGCAGCGCCTTCCATCTCTGTACTTGGGGGGTTTGCAGAGATGAAAGTCATTGGATTGTGATATTAATACACAATGCCTTTTGTTCTTTCTGTTTTCTTTTCAGTGCTGAATAAGGGTCAGTGTGTGACTAAGTACTACCGCTGGATGCAGAAGAACGGAGGATATATTTGGATACAGTCTAGTGCTACCATAGCTATTAATGCCAAGAATGCAAATGAGAAGAACATCATCTGGGTCAATTATCTCCTTAGGTATATCATCAAATCTTTTCCATCATTTCCACTGTTACCCCTGTTGCCTGAGTAAAGGGGCCATAACACATGTAGAAAGCTGTGATTGGTAGCTAATGAGATATAAGCACTGGCTTTTTTGGCAGTACTTGGTGCTGATATGAAATCCTGGCATGGGGAAGGGGTTCTTCATCCCTAAAGTCCCATGTGGATGCCAGAGAATCAAGCTGAAATAGCTCAGAGTTGCCCATAATTGCCAAGCTGTGGATATTCTACAGAAGTTGCATTGGGTTCTCCACCTTTAACAGGGATATTTCTTTGAGCTCCTATCTTCCCCACCCATACGGTTCATCATCTCCCAAAGACAAGAAAACAGAGGATGTTTGCGTGCAACAAAATGTATTCAGATCAGCACCACCAAAAATATATACACTGAACCATATAAACACGTGTATATAGTCATAGAAATTGAACAAAAAAGAGATAGGAAAAAGGGACAGAGCATATTATATGATTCCTCGTTAAGTCCAAACTTCTTTAAACCCTGGGTATATGGGCCAGTGCCTACTTTCCTGGGCATTTGAGATTGTTGGTATTTTAGTGACTTCATAGTTAAAAGTTGTAATAAAACTGCACTAAGAGTTTGGGGACATTCTGCATATTAGAAAGACAAAGAAGTTTTGGATTTGAGTCTCAACTCCAATACTGGCTAGTTGTGTGACTTTGGGCAAGTCACTTGCAAACTCAATTTCTTCTCCTATAAAATGAGGCTAACAAGTCTCATTTTTTTATACTTTCTTAATTGGCACATTTTTTTTCTGAGAATCGTTATGAGGAAAACACTTTATAAACTTTAAAGTACTCTACAAAGCTAATTACTATGTTATATCTGTATACAGTTTGTTTTTTTTTTATCAAAATCCTTTCCACCTGTATTGTCTCACAGGTTAAAAACTGTGAGGGACCCAAAAGACAAAAGTCACATAGTTTACTAAGTGTTAGAAGATGGATCTGGGGCAGACCTTGGGAGGAAGATAATCAGAGTTCAGTTTTGAATTTGTTGGTATTGAGGCGGAAATATCTTACAACTTATTTGAAATACAGGTCTGGAGAGATAGGTTGAGTATAGAATCATGCAATCACAGATCAAGAGCTAGAAGAGATTGTAGAAGGTATGTATGGCCCGTTTTACAAAAAGGGAAACTGAGGCCCAGAGAGGTGAAATCATTTGCCCATAATTGCATGTATCATTGTGACTTCAAATTTATACCCATGACAGGATGAGGTCAGATGCACAAGCTAGCCAGATAGCAATGGATAAAAAAATTCTTTCCAACCCCACCCCTGCGATTCAGACCAGCAGGAAACCATGCTGAATACCTTAACATCCAGGAACAAATATTCTCTATGCCCTGATATTCAAGCCAGGCCACTGGGAAGCTATCCAGAATGCACCTCTCTCTCTTACTCCTGAAATGGCCCTTCTACTTTGGGCTTCTCCTGGCCTGAAGCCACAAAATGAAGCCTGCTCCTAGTCTGATTTGGGAAACTTCCAGCAGAGCTTATGAACGGAAGAGTACTGAGCCCCATTTTTCTTCAAGACAGCCAAATGGAGCCAAGGACCTAAGGATCCTGGCTCATCTGCTCACTGACCCCTTCAGTTGTTCTCAGGTAGTTTGGGATGTCTCTGATTCCAAGGTAAGGATTTGCTCTCTACCAATAGCATATCAATCAGACTCTAATGATTATGACTTTTATGAAGACCTTAATGTGCATCACTTACTGAATGCTCATAGATCTTGATTTTTTTTTTTTTTGCTTTTTCAACCTCTTTTCCTCCACTTGGAAGAAAATTTTAACTCTTTCACTAAAGGGAGAAAGTGCTGTGAGTGTGATAAAAGCAGACTTTTCCTTATTTTAGTATGTGTGAGCGATGCTATTTTTGTGATATAACCAAATAGCCTCGGATATCAAAAATCTCCAGTTTAAATGCATTTTTATAGGACAGAGGCTATGGTAGGTCATAACATTCACCTTCAGTTTGAAACTCTGTAACTAGACACAATGCTATTTTGATTTGACAGGGGAAAAAAAAGTCCAGATTCAGAGGTAGGCTGCCCAGTAGAGTGAATAGAATGCGGAACTTGGAATCAAATTCTAGACAAGTTCAAATTCTGCCTCAAATTTTTACAAGCTGTGTGACCCTGGGCAAGTCACCAAAAATCTCTGGTCTTTGGTTTCTTCACCTCTAAAAGGAAGTTATTGGGGGCAGCTAGGTGGCACAGTGAATAGAGCACCAGCCCTGGAGTCAGGAGGACCTGAGTTCAAATCCAACCTCAGACACTTAACACTTACTAGCCGTGTGACCTTGGGCAACTCAACCCCAATTGCCTTGCCTTCCCCATTCCAAAAAGAAAAAAAAATGAAGTTATTGGATTCTATCTCCTTCTAATGTCCCTTCCAACTCTAAATCTATAATTCTATGACATTGTTTAAAAAAAGGCATTCATATGTTTAATTTACTTTGAAAGAATGTCATTTTGACTATTAGAAATACTGAAATTAACCATAAAGAATATATGAAGAAAGATGCTATCTGCATCCAAAGAAAGAACTGATAAATAGAAGTATGTATAGAATGATATATGTGTATATATGTATGTGTATGTGAGTGTGTGTGTGTGTGTGTGTGTGTGTGTATGTGTCTAATGGTAACCATCTCTGGCAAGGGGTGGGGGAAGGGGTGAAAAAAAGGAGAAAAAAAGAATTTTATTATATATATAAATGGAATAGTAGGTTGTGCATAATAGATTTTCAATTTTATATGCAAAAAAAAGAAACGCTTGAAAGGAAAAAAAACTGCTAAACTGCTAGTGCTTATTAGAAATAAGTAACAGACGCATCAGAGAACAGAAGATGCAGGTTTCTACAACTGAAATAACCATCCTATCAAATTGGGTTTTACATAACTCTTGGTAGCCAGACTACTTTTATCTCATTGTTCCCTTCCAAGAGATTTTTCCATACCAGTATCTTATTCCGAGGATAGAACCAGAATCTTAGAACCTTAAATGTCCCAGAGACCTCAGAGGACATCTAGTCTAATCCCTATCTCAGTTCGGATCCCCTCTGCAGCAACCCCAACATGCTGGAAGTGCATCTTCCTAGAGTGCTAGTGAATTCACTAATTCCTAAGGCAGCCAGCCACCCATTGTAGTTCTGATTTTTAGGAAACTCTTCCCTGTGTTGAACAGAAATCTGCTTCTACAATTTCCCTCCTTCCTTCTTAGCTTCTTTCTTCTGAGACCAGGTAGAGCAAAACCAGTCCTTTTTCCATATGACAAATCTCAAAAGACTTAGAAAATCACATCAATTTGGTGTTGGAAGGGACCTCAGAGATCATCCAGTCCAACCCCCTCATTTTGCAGATGAGAAAACAAGCCAGGAGAGGTGACGTGATTTTCCTAGGTTCACACAACTAGCAAGTGTCTGGGGCAGGATTCAAATACAGGTCTTCTTGACTCTAATCCTAGTGCTTTTATGTTAGTGTTTCTTAAAACTACCCAAGAAACCTAAAGACTACCCCTAATTCTCTAGGCTAATCATTCCCCTTTCCTCTAACTGATTCTCCTATGCCATGGTTTTGATTCTCTGTTCCTGATCTTGGTCTTTAACTGGACCGTTTATCAAGCACTGATCCCATCTTGTCAAGTCTATTCTTTCTCCACCTTTAGAGGATGCATTGCTATAGGACCCAGATTATCTCTATTTGTCCTCATAGTACCTAGTGCTGTGCCCTAATACATAAAGACTTGTTATTTCTGAGTTCCTTCTGTCCTTTACTCTCCCCATGCAAGTGCATTGCAAGGGTCCCTGCCCTCTCTCTTCCAACAATTACTACACACTAGTAATAGCAGTAACAATGGTGTAGTAGTAGTAGTAATATTAATAATTAAAATGCCTGGGACTTATAAGTGCTTAAAAGTTTGTAAAACCCGATATATAATACATACATGTATGTGTGTGTATACATATATACATATATGTATATATATACATGCATGTAGATATACAATCCCATTTAATCCTCTTATTTAATCTGCCTTCTGATTTTTCTTTTTTAAATATTAAAAGTATGAGTAGAAGTAAGGAAGAAAGAGAAGGAAAGGAAAGTTCAAATCATCTTGCCTGGGGTTGGGCAAGCTAATTGGGAAATCCCTTCTGATTTCCACGGGTTTCTTTCCCCTAGACCAATAGGAGAAGGGAAAGAGTTTGGGCAACAGCGATGTAACATGACCCAACTTTCTGACTCCAGGGATACCATCACAAGGTTGAAGGGCCTGTTGTAGCTGTACCTAAAATCGAGGTTGAAAGCATGTAATGCCAAGCAAAGGCAACTTTCAAGGTTCAGATTACCAGCATAGTAAACCCCATTTATGCAGCAAACATTCACAGATTAGTCTCCAACCATAAACAAAGTACATTCATTTGGTCAATCACTCAAAGGCTTCCCACCCCTGAATCTCAAAAGGGGCAGGAGAGCACAAAAGGCCACTTTTATGTGGTTACAAGGTTAAGTTACAAGGTTAAGCTCAGCATTGAATACCCAAGGAAAGGGCCTTCTTTCATCTTCACTCCAGGCAAGCCCTCAGCAATCTCAGTTCCTGGGGAGACAAGGCTCAACAAAGCCATAGCCAGTGTCCTCATCCAGTCACTGTCTGCCTGTAGAACAGTCCCAGAACCCCTGAAAACATCAGCAAGGCCCTCCCAGGATTTCTGTGCAGGTACCACAGGAAAATCCTCCCAATTCACGGCTCCTCCCAGTTCAGCCCTCTCTCTTCACGTCAACAAGTCCATCCCACAAGTGGAATTCACAAGCTCTGGCTTTTAACACTCAGCCCAAAAACCAAGCCAATACAGGAGCATCTCCAAATTCCATTACCAGTACAAAGCAGTGACCAAAGAGGTTGGGAGTTATGTGGCCAAAGGCCCAGAAATTCCTGTGGTATCAGAACTGAGTGATGCCAATGGCACCAGGCCAACCTGTCCAGGGATCGGGACATAGGATCTATAGTTTGCCAATTAACATTGTCCAGAGCGCAATAGAGCTTACGGCCATAGTGCTAGTCCTAGCAATACTCAGTTCAATGAGTATTTACTGAATGTCTGCTACTTACAAAGAAGGTATATCTAGGTGCTGCTGAGAGGAATGCAAAGATGAGTAACGCAAAATCCTGACCCACAAGGAGCCCCAAAGGGAAACAGAGAGGAGGAAGAAGGAAACAAAGACACATAAGCACAAGCATTCATTAAGCACCGTATACCAGGCACTGTGCTAGATGAGGGAGGGTACAAGAGCAAATGGGAAGATAGCCCCCACCCTCTAGGAATTTACAATCGAGTTAAACAAAACATGAACAATGACAAGTAGGCAGGAAAGCCTGGAATGTGTTCTAGGTACAGTCAGTAGTCCCAATTGCCTGAATGCTGAGCATTAATAGAGAAATAGGGGGACAGCTCCTTACCTACCCTGAACCCATCAAAATCCTATTCTCTCAAGGCAGCTAATAGTTATTGGCTCACAGAACCAGAAGCCTATGAATAGAGAGACTTGAGAAGTCATTTACTCTAAACTTACACCTAATGATTTCAGTTAATTTTTTTTTTGGAGGGGGGGGAGTTGTGAGGCAGTCTGGGTTAAATGACTTGCCCACGGTCACACAGCTAGTAAGTGCCAAGTGTCTGAATCCAGATTTGAACTCAGGTCCTCCCGACTCCAGGGCCAGTACTCTATCTGTACCACCTACCTGCCACTCAGTTAATTGTTAAAAGGAAAGCATTCCAGGAAAGTAAGTCATACTAAGGGCTGAATGATTGGCAGCCAGATTGATTCTCTGCCCACTCCTTCCCCTGGAGATATTTATTATGCTAAATGATAAGGTCCTTCAGGTCAGGGACCCCTTCTCATTCATTTTTGCATTGACCTTACCAGTCAATCACACTGCCTTGAATATATTTGTCACAGCATTAATATTAATTGAATGAATAAAAAAAAAGAATAGCTTCCTTCTGTTCTTCCTTCTTGAAGAGGACCAATGACATCATGAGAGTGATGTCTTGACTTGCATGTGAATTAAGCTCAAAGGAATGAAAGTGTATTCAGTGGAGCTCACTAGTTTTGGTTGGTCAACATTTTTCCTGAGGAGGTGTTATATGCTCTTCTAGCCATGGAGGGGAGTAGATTGAATAAGAGGAGAAATCTAAGATAGTGGGCCTAGTTTGGAAGAAAACTCAGATTCAGGCCCTGGTTCTATCACTTATTAGCTGTGTAACCCTGGACAGGCCACTCAGCTGAACTTAAGTTTCTTCATCTAAACAAATGGGATTGTCATCTTCCCTGACTATCTCATGGAGTTGTCTTGAGAATAATATGAAAGCCTTTGTAAACAGTTAAGCTCTCTATGAATATGAGCTAGGGGTAGTAGTCTTTCACATGTAAAGCCTGCCCTGAAATTTTCCCAAAAAGTCTCCCAAAAGGGAAGTGATTCACACTAACCAAATGGTCTCCATTTGATGGAAAAGATCTGCTCTGCAACTTAACACAGAATAAAAAGAAAGCACTTTCTTTTTTTTCCCCCTTCTGATGGGGCCAGATCTGATCTGCCAGGCCCACTTTTTCACTGAGCCTCGTCCCCAGTGCAATCAGCTTTCCAGCTAACAAGCCACAGGTGTGCACCACATGAACAGATGAAAATGTGATTGTAATGGGTGTGTTGACAGTTTGGTAGCCATAATGCATGCATCCCAAGGTACACCTGTGCATCTGTCATAGACTTAGGTTGTTAAGGTTGTAGGGGTATTTTTTTTTCCTTCCTCAAATAGCTTTAGACATCTGAACAGGTGAGCAGCAACATCAATGGTCCATGACAAGGGTTTTTACACTGTGGAATCATAGGGAGCCTGAGAAGAGATAATACCCCCCCCCCCAACTCAACCTTGGATCCTTTAGTAGGAGTATTAGTGATCGCTCTCTCTGTGTTATTCTCTGGTCCCCAGAGTTTCTTGAATATTAAAAGGCTTTTAGTGGTTTTCATGTAGCATTTAACTGTCTAGTTGTTATACCAGGATGTTTCTACATGGGTCACATCCCAAAACTAAATGTTCAAAAAATGCTGTGACAAGTGGAAAGGAAGGTTGTACTGTCTTGTGTCTTTATTTCTCTATGAAAATTCTTAACTTCAGATGCTTGGGGCAGGAGAGTAGGGGAAAGGAGGATGAAAAAAGAAAAGTCCTTCGACATTGGTTGATTTGCACTTACCCCTAATACCCTCTTCCACAGTAACCCAGAGTACAAGGACACTCCAATGGATATTGCACAACTCCCACATCTTCCAGAGAAAACCTCTGAGTCCTCAGAGACCTCCGATTCAGAATCAGACTCTAAAGACAACTCAGGTAAGGCAAAGATTCCAGTTTCTTCCACCACCTTTTCTCTTCTGGGAACTAGAGAAAATATCCTAAATTGAGATTTAGAAGGGACAGTCAAGGTCATGTTGCCCAGATCTCTCATTTTACAAATGACCTTTGGAGAGTGACTAGCATGCTGGCCTTGGAGTCTGTAGACCTGGATTTAAACCCCATCTCTGACTCCTGCTGAGGTCATACCCATGGGCACTTGACTTAACCTATCCAAGACTCATTTTTCCATAAAATGGGAATAATAATGTCTGTAGTACTTACCCTGGAGAAAGCATTTAATTTTGGACATGACCAACATGGGAATTGGACAGTTAGGTGGCCAGTGGACAGGGTACCAGGCCTGAAGTCAGGAAGAATGGAGTTCAAATCTAGCCTCAGATACTAGCTGTGTGCCCCTGAGCAAATCACTTAACCCTGTTTGCCTCAGTTTCCTCATCTGTAAAATGAGCTGGAGAAGAAAATGGCAAATCACTCCAGTATCTTTGCCAAGAAAACTCCCAATGGGGTCATGAAGATTTGGACACAACTGAAAACAACTCAACAACAACAGTACCTAGCTTACAAGAAAAGTTATGAGGTTCAAATGTGATCATATAAATCAGATGCTTTTCAAATCTTGGATAGATAGAGCGCTGGACCTGGAGTGAAGAATATTTGAGTTCAAATCTGACCTCAGATACTTAGTAGTTTTGTGACCCATCACAGGTCCTTTAACCTCTACTTGCCTTAGTTTCATCTGTAAAATGGGATGATAATAGTACCTACTTCCCAGGGTTGTTGTTAATTGTTTTATTATTATCATGTAAATACCAGTTGTTGCTGTCGATGTTGTTTTTATTATTTGACTTGCCTAAGGTCACATAGGTTATAAGCATCCAAACTTGGATTTGAACCCAAGCCCACTGACTCCATGATCTTGAGTCTTGCCTTTCCAAATACCTACAACAGGGCAGGCAGTTCAGAGGTAGATAAACTCAGATTCAGGCCCAAGTGAAAAGGGGGAAATGAACAGGTTTATAGTTATTTACCAGTTGTGAAATTTCAGTGCTGTTCTAGAAAACCCATGGAACAGAACAAACCCTCCATCCTTCTTCCTTCCCTTTCTCCTCCCTCCCCCCCACCCCAAAACCCAGCAGCTTACCCTCTTGAAGTAAGCAGCCCTGCCTGGTCTTTTTTTTCCATGAAGACTGTATTTAGCATAATTATTAAAATATTAACATCCCCACCAAAGCACATAAGCAGCAACCACAACTGGCAATGAGACCTTTAAATTGGAATATTTAATTGTATCTGGGGACTTCTTGTTCCAAAAGATATAAATGTAACTTATAGCTTAATTCTATGCACCATCTTTTTGCATTTTACTTTTTTCTTTAGTTGCTCTCTGGGAACAGGGTAAAAATAAGGCAATTCTTGTTTTCTTCTGTATCTCCTGTACCAAGAACACTCCAATTCATCCTGATGGAGCAAGGATTCTCCTAACTCTCCCTTCTCTGGCATGATATGCATCATTAGTAAGATTAAGTCATGGATTTTTAGCATCTCATTTCCAATTCCAATATGGTAAAATACAAATGTCCCAAAAATGCCTACTGGACTGCAAACGCCTTATGAATCCTAGCTGAGGACCCCAAAGACCATGCCAATGTCTTAGTGATTAGGTCACCCTAGATGCTTTTGGGGGAGCATCTCCCTCCAGTGGGCCCCGAAAATCCAGATACCTAGTCTATCCACAGGGTTTTGCTAAAGTTTTAAGAAAGTGCTTGTCATTACAGTATAAGAGAAAGCCCATTGACTCTGGGGCCAAGGGATCTGCATTCAAATCCTTCCTTTGACACTTGCCTGAATCATTATAGATGACTCCCTGGATATCAGTTTCCTCACCTATAAAATTAGATCATGAGCTTCTTCAGGGCAGGTGTTATTTTCACCATTCTTTTGTATTCCCAGTGTTTAGGACAGTGCCTGGCACAGTATGTGCTTAATAAATGCTTAGAGACTGAAGGAGTTGAATGAGATGGTCTCTGAGATCCTTCTGGCTCCAATTTTATAATCCTAGGTTCTCACTTAGTATATAGGCCCTGTGACATCTCCCTGTTGAATTAATGCTGTGTTTGGTGGAGGAGGAAGGGAGAAGATAGTATTCCTTTCCACTAAATTCTAATCTATGTGAGATAGAATTGTATCACCTTGCTATGAAAACCCATAAATTCTGGGTGGAAAGCAGATCACATTTAAAAAGTAAAATATTCCAGAAACCAGATGATTCTTCAAACTTACCCTAAGTCACTGACATCTCACAGTCCGGTGGGATTAGCCCCCTTAGAAATGGGTATTTCCCTGAATACTAGATTTGATTGTGATGGGTTCCATATGAGGATTTTTAATAGAGCAGTAGGTTTATAACATGTGGGAGGGCTCTGCTATTAAAATTCAAACCAAGCTGAGTCAAAGAGGGCTTTGATACAATTAGATAATTTTGTTTTATAGTTATAACAGTGTCATTCCCGAATTTTTTTTTTCCTGCACTTTGATGAAAAGATAGATGTTTAAATATGGCACTCCGGAATCTCTTTGATGGAAATATCTGCAGAAAGTTCTCCTATCTTAATAACATGAGAGGGGCTACAGAAGCCTAATTCTTATCTTCTTAATATGAAAAAAATATATGTGTATGTGTGTGAGTTACAGTGTATATATTATTATATGAGATATACACTATGTACTATGTTAATTATATATTATTATATATGATGTCATATATAACAATTACATAATTTATATACCTTTATAAGCTATTCATAGTGTATAACCATTTATATATTTGCATATTTATATGTTTTACATATACGCACAACTGGCATGTGTATATGTGTATGGAGAGAACATACATGTGTATATATGTATATGGATACATACATACATACATGACAACACTGAGAGATAGGTGCTACTATTATCCCCATTTAACAGAGGAGGAAACTGAGGCAAACAGAGGTTGAATCACCTGCCCAGGCTCACTAGTAAGTGTCCAAGGCCAGTTTTGAACTCAGGCTTTCCTGACTCCACACCAGGTGCTCTATCCACTGTGCCACCTTTCTCTTGGGGTACCCTCTGCTCTGAAATGGCATTCAGCAATGTTATCTCTTCCCCCACTATTAAGGGACGCTCAGAACAGACTCAGTAATTTAGGGTGATTGGGCCTAATTCAGGCCCTCTAGTCTCTTACTTGATCTCCCTGCCTCAAGTCTGCCCCCTTGACAATCCATCCTCCACACGGCCACCAAAATGATTTTCCTAAATCCCAAGTCTGACTCCTGCTTGATCAATTCCAATGACTCTCTATTGGTTTCTAGAAATAAGTACAAACTCATCAGTTTGATTTTTAGAGCCAAAAAACATCGAGGATGCAGAATAAAGCTGCACTCAAACCTTCCCCTTCCAGTCTTATTATCCACTACTCTCCTTCACTCTGTCTATGGACTAGCTTTCTTTCATAACTGAAATATACTCCTTCTTCATTTCTACTTCCTTGAAGTCTTAGCTTTCTTCAAAATTCAACTCTATTTCACCTTCATGAGATGCTGCTCGACCCCTTTGCCTCCTCCCTAGTACCTAATGCCTTCCTTTTTATTTTTATATACTTATGTATTCACATATTATCTCCTCCATTGTAATCTCCTTGAAGGCAGGTACTGCCTCCATTTTTGTCTCAATAAACCCAACACCTTGTACTTATTAGCTTGATTGATTGAAACATACATCCCACCCTAAGAAGCCCAAGGATCTTTTGCTATAGTAAGACACTCATAATATCCAAATGGATAAGTGAGCTTATCAATGTGAATGTTTCCTCTAACGATGCATGTCACAACTCTTCCATACCTCCCTTCCATGCGTAGCAACTCTTGAGTTTATAGATTGGACAACAAAAGGTCACAGCCCAAGCACCACTTAATGCCTCTTTTTTGGATCCCCCTGGCTCAGAGTGAATGTAAATAGTAACTGATTCTCTTTTGACCAGCAACCTTGAGGGTCCTCCTCTCCCAGTTTGATTTTTTTTTTAATTAAAGGGGCTATCCCTTGATTCACTCCTTAAAGAGGCCTATTAACTGAAGGGGCCTCACTCAAAGTGAGAACCTGAAGAGGTCTTTGCATAAAAGGGCCAGGGTCTCCCATTGCATCCTGGGCCATCTCCAGTCATCCTGATCCATATCTGGCCACTGGACCCAGATGGCTCTGGAGGAGAAAGTGAGGTTGGTGAGATTGCATAGCCCTCCCTCACTCAAATCAAAGTCAACTGCAAGTCATATATATCATTATGTCCCTGATGTCATGGTCCTCTTGGAAAACCAAGGACAAACACAACCTTTCCTTGTTCTCCTGTAAGTTAGAGACAGTTACAACCTATGAAACCAGATGTAGAGATAATAGTGCCTATTCTGACTTCCCCACAGTTTGTTGGGAAGATAAAATGAAATGAAGTGAAAGTAATCCAGGAGTCAATAAACAAGCATTTGTTGAGCACCAAAAATGTCCCAGCCACTTTGCAAGGCAATAGGCACTGAAACCTACCCTGCCCCCAAGGCCCTTCCATTCTATTAGAGTAATTTACAACCAAAGCACTAGAAAATATGAAGCAGCAGTAATAATAATAGTAAAAGTAATACATGCAACATCCGTATAATTAATTCTCTCTAGACCAGGACAAAGAAGTTATTTAAAGAGAAAATTCAGGCATGCTTTGCTTTGTTCAGTCAATCAATCAACAAGTATTTAAGCAATTCATTGCGCTAATTGGCTAGGGATAGGAAGCCAAAAATGAAAGTCTCTGTGCTCAAAGAAATCATAAAATAAGTATACACAAAATCAATATAAGGCAATTTTTTTGTTTAAGGGAAGGGAAGGCACTTGGCAACAACATGAGGAGTAAGGAAGGGCTTCATGTAGGAGGTACCAATTTGTTTGTTAGTTTCATTCTTGAGAAGGCCCATTCTGGAAGAAATGAATACTGTCTTTCAGAATAAGGAATTTGGAGATGTCTATAAACTCATCGTTTTTTAATACATTTAAAAAGTATAACAATAGGCAGTCATCCAGACGCTTTGGTTCTTGGCTCTGGACATAAGAGCAATGTCATGCCAAGCAGGCCCTGTGAGTGAATGTGAGGCCGGTCTTGGACGTTTAGAGAAACACCCTAAAATCACACTGTTGTATGAAACATTTAAAGGAAAATTTTAGGTGTGACCAAGAACACAAATTCACACACATACACACACACACAAACACACACACACACACACACACACAATACCAGGCTTCTAGGAAGACCAAGAAAATCCCCCTTCCACCCAATTTCAGTCCTTTTGTTGTTGTTCCTGTTGCACATTTTAAAAAATGTTTATACCTGGATAAGTTGCTTACTTCCCATTTGTATATTTATAAAAATGAGTGCATCTGGGTCAGAATTACTCCTCCCCACCACCACCACCAAAAAAGAGTCCTCTTTACTTCAAAGTTTCAGTGAACTCAATCTCTGAGATCTCAAAGTGAATTTAAAAGATCCTATGCTGGTTTAGACTGTAGTCAATAAAGACAAGATTAATTCTAGATTTATTAATAAAATATTAATTAAATAATGTAGAGCATAGTTGAGTCCTGAGCTTGGAAGCAAGAAGACTTGTGTTCCAATTCTGCCTATCATACTTACTATCTGTATGACCTCAGATTAGTTGCAACCTCTGTATGTCACACTATTAAATCACCCAGGACTGTGATTTGCTTTGGTGGCAGAAGCTCCCAAGACATGAGTTTCTTATGCTGATGAAATCATAGTACTTCTATTCTCACAAATAATGTTTTGTACATTTCCACTACAGAGCTCCAAGTTTTGTTTCAGATATTTTTTTTTTGAGAAACCAGGACTTTCAGATAGTGAATATGAATTCTATCTTAAACATTAAATAGTAAAATATCTAAAAAGAGAGAGAAGTAAACCATTATGGCATATCTTGGGGATAGGAAAATGGGGGCAGGGAGGCAGTAGCATAGTATAGTTCAAAGGGCACTGAATTTAGATTCATAGCATCTGACTCCAAATCCTAACTGCCGTTTGCTACTTGTGTGATTTTAGACAAGCCACTTTACTGTCCTTGGCCTCAGTTTCCTTTTTTGTAAAATGAGAGGAATGAATTAGATGACCCCTATGGTCCCTTTCAGCTTTAGAACTATGAACTCCATGATTCCATGTCAAGATGAGGCAGCAAAGGAAAACTTTAGCGGAGAATAAGGTGAGATTTGCTTACCCCTTGAAGAGCTCTGTAGACTATCCAGGCAAGGTGAGTTTATCATTAGCAAATATGAAAAAAAAAAAAGCATAAAGAGCACCAATGAGATGAATGGGTTTTCTCTAAACCCCATACACCTCTGAACCCATCTTCCTTTTGGTTCTAGAGCTTAACAAGGTGTCTGGCACACAGTAGGTGCTTAATAAATGTTTGTTGACTGATAACACCTGGAGCTGCCATTTTAAATTTTAAGGGCACTCATGAATGGAATTTGTTTCCTGGAGCAGCTGCCCTTTTCTGTTTTGTTTTGTTTTTTTGACTTGTCCTCATGTTTGCCTCTCTAGGACTGATTGTTTACTGCTCTGTTTTCAGAGCTTCTTGATGGAAACATGACTGTAACCATCAACCCACTCCTTTCCCCACTGGGGGACCCAAGGTGTTGACCAGGAGAGATGTAGCAAAGGCCTTTAGAGACTGCAACAATCCTTAGAAATCTAAGTGAAGCTTAATATTTCACAATATTAGTTCTATCAGAGAAAAAAGAGAGACAGAGTGATGGTCTGTCCATCTCCTTATTTCTAGTGCCTGTTCACAGTACAACTGCATAGTAGGTCCTTAGTAAGTTTGCTGATTGATTCATAAGAAGAGCAAGACTTGTGTCTGAGAACTATTTTTCTGTGTGAAAGGTTACGAACTGCTTTGCAAATAAATATGAACTGTATGCAAGAGCAAATAGATAACTACAACTGAAAACTACACATCCTATTTAAAAGATCCTGTGCTGGTTTAGACTGTAGTCAATAAAGACAAGATTAACTCTAGAGGAATGAAGCCATTTGAGCTTAGGATCCCAACTCAAATCTGCCCTGCTTCATTAATAGCAAAAAGGGTTTTCCACAGCCAGAGGTGGTGACAAGACCCCCAAGCCTTAAATCTTTCAGATTTAAAACTAGAAAGAGACCTCGGAGGTCATGTAGTCTGGCTTCATTTTACAGATAAGGTGACTGAGGCCCAGTTAGGTCAGGGGATTTGCCCTAAATGACACAGATGGTAAGAAGCAGAGACTGAGGACCTGAGAGGTTAAATGATTTGCCCCCCAGGCACACAGAGCCAAGACTAAAGTCCTTTCTCATACGCTAGGGCTGCCTTTTGCCCGGAGCCTCTCCTAAAAAGTCATTTGAGACTAAAGGAAGAAGCGGAGATAAAACCAGTAATCCCACCCCTCCCACCTCGGTTTGCAGAGAGCTGTCCAGGGTACCCCGAGAAAAGTAGGGGGCTTTTTTGTTTGTTTTTGTTTTTCACTTGGGGTTCCTTGTTAAGTGGGTAATTCTGGCTCCTTTTGATGTTCTCACTCTGCTCTTCTCCTCTTTCCTCCTCCCTCCTCCCCTCCTACCCGCTCCCCAGAGGACAACGAAAACTCCAAGTCCGACGAGAAGGGGCACCAATCGGAGAACAGCGAGGACCCAGAGTCCGACCGAAAGAAGTCCGGCCACCAGTCGGACAACGAAATGAACTGTAACGAGGACGGCAACAGTTCCAGCAATCAGGACAGCCGGGACAGCGATGACAGCTTCGAGAACTCGGACTTTGAGACCCAGAAGGCCACAGAAGACAGCTTCGGCACGCTGGGCTCCATGCAGATCAAGGTGGAGCGTTATGTGGAGAGCGAGACCGACCTGCGGCTGCAGAACTGCGAGTCGCTGACCTCGGACAGCGCCAAGGACTCGGACAGCGCAGGCGAGGCGAGCGCCCAGTCTTCCAGCAAGCACCAGAAGCGCAAAAAGAGGAGGAAAAAGCAGAAGGGGGGCAGCCTGAGCCGCCGCCGACTGTCCAGCACCTCGAGCCCCAACGGGCTGGACGGCGCGCTGGTGGACCCGCCGCAGCTGCTCTCGTCACCAAACAGTGCCTCAGTGCTCAAAATCAAAACTGAGATCTCAGAACCTATCAATTTTGATAACGATAGCAGTATTTGGAATTACCCGCCCAACCGGGAAATCTCAAGGAACGAATCGCCCTACAGTATGACCAAGCCCCCCAACTCCGAGCACTTCCCTTCCCCCCAAGCCAGCAGTAGTTTACACGTCTCCATTCCAGACTCTGTCCTCACCCCGCCGGGGACCGAGAACACTGCCAGCCGCAAATCTCAGTTCAGCACCTCATCCAACTCGGCCTTGGCCCCCGTCTCCTCCGACCCCCTGTCGCCCCCGCTGTCCGCGTCCCCCCGGGACAAGCACCCCGGCGGGGGCGGCGGCGGGGGAGGTGTCGGGGGCAGTGGGGGCAGCGGGGGCGGTCCCAGCACGTCTTCCAACTCTTTGTTGTACACTGGGGACCTGGAGGCCCTGCAGAGGCTGCAGGCGGGCAACGTGGTGCTGCCTCTGGTCCACAGGGTCACGGGCACCCTCTCCGCCACCAGCACGGCTGCCCAGAGGGTCTACACCACTGGCACGATCCGCTACGCGCCCGCCGAGGTTACTTTAGCCATGCAAGGCAACCTGCTCCCCAACACCCACGCGGTGAACTTTGTCGACGTCAACAGCCCCGGCTTCGGGCTGGATCCCAAAACACCGATGGAGATGCTCTACCACCACGTCCACCGACTCAATATGTCGGGACCATTCGGGAGTGCAGTGAGCGGGGCCAGCCTGACGCAAATGCCGGCAGGGAACGTGTTCACCACGGCCGAGGGACTTTTTTCCACTCTTCCATTTCCTGTGTACAGCAATGGCATTCACACTACACAGACTCTGGAGCGGAAAGAGGATTGAAACATGACCACATTACTGTGTTTCCAGTGTTACACTCACGAGGCATAGACTATGTTTTAATTTAGACCCTTAATTCTAGCACTTTGAATTTCAGCAGGTCAGCTTATTCTCTCAAACACAATGGGTTCCCCCATTCCATACCCTTTCTCTTTAACTTGACATTCTTTAATATAAAAAAAATTTAAAATTTTTTTATTTTTTTTTTTTGCCTCCAGAGGGTCAGAGTACCAGTTGCCTGCCATTTTTGTCTTTTTCTGAGATGTTGTGTGTGTGTTGTTTTATTTTTTTTCCTTTGCATCTTCATTGAGATGCCTTTAATGTGAGAATGCCTCTGCCATAGAATACTCAGTGTTGTGGTAAAGAGATTTTAAAAAGTGACAACCATTGGTTTTTTCCTTCATCAAGATCTTGATGTGATCAAGATTGAAAGAGACAAGCATAAACAATGTGCCCTGTTTGACTAAGTCAAATGAAATGGGGTTTTTGTTCCTAATTCCTTTAAAAATAGGGGATAGTATTTTAGAATTTTATGCAGAATTTAATTCTCTTTTTATGGTTAAGATTTTCTTACTTGCACATAAAAATAATTTGGGTTCTTAAAAACTTAATTTCTGGCCTGTGACTAGAATGTTTAAAAAAAAAAAAAGTTGGACTAAATGTTAATTACTGAAACATTAACTTAATTTCTAAAACCATGGTGCTATCATTTATTAATCTGTAACGTCTTCATACAAAATGCAGCTCAGTGGGCTGGGTTTTGGAAAGGCATATGTTCTGTCCTGGTCTGTAGTCAGTTGCTGCAGTCTCCTTGGTTAGTTAAGACAAAGCCCTCATTAACATTTGCTGCAGGACTTAAAATTTTTACCTCCCAACTAACAAACATAGCCTCACATTAAATTTAATGGGTCAGTAAAGCCTTTTTTAAAAAGTGCTTTCAGAAAACTCAATTAAACTGACTTGAGGAGCAGTTTTAGGTGCATACTGTGTTCCGTTGTTCTCTTTTCCTTTTTTTCTCAGTCTAACTGAGGCTAATTTTACAACTTCAGATAACACTTTGGAGTAAAAAAGGAAGAAAAATATTTAACATTTAATTTTTTTTTTCATTTGTTGCTATAGAGGGAAGGTTGTATTTTGGGGGGGTTGATTTGGTTTTACAGATTTTTTTTTTTGTTCTCTTCTTTTTAGTGTCGAAACCAATATGTTTTAAAAGCTAAAGAATGGGTTAATAAGCTTCAAATAGATAACTACAACTGAAAACTGCACATTAAGTAAAAGAAAAGAAATCTCCTATTTTGTCTTTGTTGCCAGAAATCACGGTGTAGTGTCAAACACTCCAAATGACTGTCAAGTATAAATTCTTCTTCCACTCCATCTTTGGCAGCTGTTTGTTAAGGCATCTAATAACAGATGTGAGAACTGTAATGTGTACAATGTGTACGTGTCCTTGGCTGTCAGTCCCATTGCAGTTTCAATGTGTGTTACTATATGCAGTATATACTAAGCTAATGTAGTTGTTTTGTCTTTTGTCTTCTCTGTGCTTTATCTCTAGTCCGGAGTGGTAAAGTCCCATTCCTGCAGTCCTAGTGAACCAGTGATTCTTGGGGGTTAGTGGTTTTTTGTGTGGTGGCCTTCCTCTGTAATGTCACCTTATGCTGCTTCCACTGTCTATATACCTTCTTTCATTTCTGCTGTTGCTTTGCTATTGTATATTGTCCCACTGCTCCTTTCTTTCTCCTCCTCTTTTGCCTCCCCTTTTCTCTCCCTCCTTCCTTCCTCCAAACCTCCCCACCCCCTTTTCATTCTCAGAGATAAAAAGACTCTTAACTAGCTCAAGGTTAATGGAGCCATTTTTCCCACAGAGGAATTCTGGGTGTGACTTACTCTTCAAGTGTGCCATGCAATGCGCTGAAGAGTGATGCTCAGATATATTAAACAAATTGATGCCATATCGCCTCAGTTGTTAACATTCCCAGAGTCCCTTGTGCTCTATATGTAAGCAGAGGGTGCTTTTCTTTGGTTTTCTCCCAGCTTGGCCGATGGAGCAATATATAGAATAATTACCAGTGAGGTAGAATATTCTTTCAAAAGGTCAAATGACAGTATTAATTTAAAAAAAAAAAAGGGAAACTGAGCTTAGGATTGTCATGTATATTTGCTTATGTGTGCAATGCTAATCTAGTAACTCAGCTGTCCTTTAAGTGTTACTGGGTTAAGCCAATTCCTCTTGTAGCTTTGAATTTGAGGCATTAGGCCTACCCCATGGTGGAATAATAGCAAAAAGAAAAAAAAAATTGGATGCCACAAATTTTTATAATAAGCTTATAAAGGTTATATTTGAAGGATTCAAGTAGGTTTAAAAAGCCAAGAAAGCTGATTGAGAAATTTAAAGTTTAATTTTGGAAGCTCTACTCTAGCTATTGAACAATCAAAGGAATGCACCTATCAGCTACAAAGAACAGCTAGACAGCTGTTGTTTTGTTTTGGTTTTTTGTTTTTTTTTTATAAATGTTTCTGTGTTGTGTCAAAATGATTTCTGGTGATTTAAACTAACAGATAATCACAGCTGCTGTCTAAATCCATAGTGTTTAAAATTACAAAATGAAAAAAAAAAAACTTCATTACCTGTGAAGACTGTGTCTGTGTTTTTAACTATTTCTTGTACAAATATATGAAAACTTTTATGAGGAGACTGGTGCCAAGTAGCTGAATAATGGGGAAAGGGATATTCTGTTCGTATAAATCTTAGCGGTGTTACCAACTCTACAATATAAAAAAAATTAAAAGGTTAAAAAGCGACAGCTATGGTACATTTATTTTGTGTTAAGCTAACCGAATCTAACTTCTTGAGTGCCTGGCTTATTTTGAGACATTTTTTTCATTGACCATTGATAATGCTGCAAATCAGAAATGTACATACTTCATTTACAACAGGGTTCTTTTTATACTTTTGTAGATCCTCATACATGTCACATACATGGTTGTCTTTATGTAACTTAATTTTTTTCATCCGCAGGTGCCATTTTCATAATAAACTTCTCTTGGATTTGTTACTATCTGGCATCATTTCTTTTACATGTAACCATCCTGACTAATGAGTGCTGGTAGTATTTGTTTAAGCAGGAACCTTGGTCGTTCATTTAAAAAAAAAAAAAAAAAAGCAAAAGCAAAAAAAAAAGTGGCCATGGCTAGATATTTTTGGCTAGTTGAAAAAAATATATAATACATGTATGTGTGTAAACACACATACATGTACATATATATATATATAAATATCTTGTGGACCAATAAGGCTGACAAGGCACGAGCTAAGATGCTAATCCAAATACTACACTAAACTTGCAACCATCCTAAATTCTCAGCTACCCCAACTCATTGTCATACTGAGCATTACTATGCACATTATCAGAGCTGAATAATGGGCCTGCAACATTAACTGCTATGGAAAGTGTGCATTTTTTCTTGATTAATGCACAGTAGGTGAAGGCAGTTTTCATACATTAATCACTTAAAATGCACTCGATATTTTCATTTATTACAATCTATAATGTATAACCAACTGTTCCATCACTTATATATCTTCTCTCTCCTCTAAATACTGTTATTTTCTTCCTCCAGACTAGCAAAAGAGTAAAATGTTGGGTGGTGTCCTCCATGGTTATTGGCCAGGCTTGCTGCTTGTTCGTTTTAAGGGGGATCAGCTCCCAAAATCTTAAAAAGAAAAGGAAGATGGTCTGTTTTCCCAATGCTAGCTGGCAGAGTGGAAGCCACCCTGGTATTTCTTTACTCTCTGTAGGGGCTTGTACAGGCACAAAGACTAGGCAAGATCCTTTCAGGTAACTATCCTTATTGTAATCTACCCATCTAGTCTTTGGAGAAGTTGACTAAGTTGGACGTTTAGCTTTTGGAAGATGTCTAGGGTTGGAAGTTTCGGCAACTCTCTAAGCCCAAGAGTCCCACTATTCCCTATCTCCTGCCTAGGACCCTGAATTTGGTATAGATGCTTCAGATTCCTTAAACGGGAAAGTCCCGTTCAACATACTTTACTCTCTGGGGTGTGATAGAGATAAAAGAAATGACTTCTCCTGGCCACCTTTTCAATATGTTACCTGTTGTATTACAGAAGAGGCACAAGGAATAAGTATGACAAGATAAAAGAATAAGACAAGTCACTGGTGAATCTGGAAATAGATTCTGAATGGTATTTGATGGCCTGTGAGGCTGATAAATCAGGTCGGTCTACAGATGCTAACTTGGCTAATGCAGGCTCTTGGGCAAGAATGGATGAATGGATTCAATTTGATTCGGTTCAATTTAACTGCTCTATACTGGGCATGGGGTGTAGTAATAGCTTACCCATGTAATTAGGAACCAGTATTTGCTCAATAAAAGTTACATTTGTTTTGGCTCTTAAACTTCCAAACCCATCTTCTGTCTTCTGGATAAGGAGTAGTCCTATCCAAAGGTAGGAAAGGGGATATCTTGGGGTGAATGTAAGGAGAGCAAAAAACAGATAGGGAAAGAGACAATCTAGGATGACTGAATCACTTATTTAAATCTGGAAGAGACTTCACAGATCTAATCCAACCTTCCTCTCTCTTCTGTGTTTTGAAACCCAAAAAGCTTAAGTTAATTTCCCAAGTCACAGAGACTTCATGACATAATGGAAAGAACACTGGACTTTGTGTAAGGAAGACCTGGGTTTGAATCCCACCACTGATACTTACTAGTTAGCTGCATGATTGTGAGTGTGAAGGAGGGGGGGGGGGGAAAGGAGAGAGAGAGAGAGAGAGAGAGAGAGAGAGAGAGAGAGAGGAGAGGAGAGATTACTGTTGTGAAAAAAACATTCTTTCTCAGCCAGCAGGACCCTGTGAATACTCTGGACTCTGATGCATTTGAAATGAAGTAGTCTTGCCATTTTCCCAACCCCAAGGCAGGATGCCAAGTTGGAGGGTGGGGGGGAGAAGTGAAGAGCAAGGTTCCCAGTGGCACAAGGTTTTCTCCCTTGCCAGGTTGGCACCAGCTGAGCTTGACATGGGTCCAGTTTGCAGGAGGTGGAAGGAACAGAGGTCAGTAGCCCAGCTTTCAGTGCAACCTCCCCCTCCCTCCTTCCCTTCTGGCGCTTCTGCTTGTTTACAGGGTAGCAGGCAGGAAAGAAACTAGTGCAGAAATACAAGAAGAATTTAGAAGATGGGAAATGAAGAAAACAAAGAGAGGAAGGAAGGAAGGAAGGAAGGAAGGAAGGAAGGAAAGAAAAAGAAAGAAAGAAAGAAAAAGAAAGAAAGAAAGAAAGAAAGAGGAAGGAGGGAGGGAAGGAGGGAGGGAAGAAGGAAGGAAGGAAGGAAGGAAGGAAGGAAGGAAGGAAGGAAGGAAGGAAGGAAGGAAAGTGATCAGGATGTTGACAGAGGACAGGTAAAGAGAGAAGAAATCACATGCCCATTTTAATTGAGCTGAAAGTTTTTTCCCCAGTCCTGACTATAACTTTTACCATCTCAGGTAAAGAATACTCAGTCTTGGCAAGATAATTTGAAACCAGTATTATTAAAGCATTGAATGAGTGATAAGCCAACAAAGTAAAAAAGTAACGCTGCAGCCCTCTACCGCATCTAGCCGTGAAGAACACAAAAGGCCTCTGGATCCAACCCTTGGCCAGTCCTTTTGATGATTCTCTGTGGATAAATGGTGAGAGAAGGAGGAGGTTTTGGAGAGGAGCAATGGAGAGAATGGGCTAAGAGGCTAGAAGAATCAGAGAGCAATAATTGTGTTTTACCAGGCTCCATGTAAAGAATATAAGGACAGACAAACCCTCTGGGATTAGGCACTTCTTTTAATTATCATTAAACTCATCACTTCTTCACTTCCCAAGGTCAAAACCCCACAGTCAATTGGCCTTAGGCCACTGAAAATCCAGACATGCATCTATCTCAAATCAAGGGGAGTCCTCAGGCCCTGTTTCTCTTGGTGTTCTAGTTTGAAGACACAGAAAGAAAAAGTCATCATTAATTTCTTTAATGGTGGGGAACACGTCTTATTCATCTTTGTTCTCCTTTCCCATCTTAGCATGATGCTTTGCCCTTAGTTGGGCCTCCATAAAAATCCACTGAATTTAAAGAAAAAAAGGTGAAGAGTAAAGAATAAGGCTTTCTTTGGCTAAAGACCAATATCTGAATGAGAAGATTGGTGAGGTTTGGACAGAAATGGTCTGGATAGTTCTTTTATTAGGCTCTGACCCCTCAGATGAACCATAAGCTATAACCAGTCTCTGTCTTGAGGAAATTGTCCATTATCACAAGACTTTCTGTATTCAAATTCAATATAATATTACATGTGAAGAGCTAGAGATGCCAAGTTTAGATATAAACCCTGCTCTAATGGAGTTTGTAGTCTAATAGGGGATAGTATATTAGTACAACACAGATAATTATAATAAAAGCGAGAAATGGTACAACAGATGATTAATAGATAGTAGGAAGACTTGAGTTGTGTCAGTCCTGTCTGACTCTTCATGACCATATTTGGGGTTTTCTTGGCAAAGATACTGGAGTGCTTTGCCATTTCCTTCTCCAGTTCATTTTACAAATGAGGAAACTGAGGCAAACAGGGTTAAGTGACTTGCCTAAGGAAAGCTAGTAAAGTATCTGAGGCCAGATTTAAACTCATCAAGATGAGTCTTCCTGATTCCAAGGCCAACTTTCTCTCCATTGTGCCACCTAGTTGTCCCAGTAGGAAGATAGAAGGAACGTTTATTAAGTACTTAGTCTTTGCCACATATTCTGCTAAGCTCTAGAGTTACAAATGTAAACAAGCAGGACACTCCCTGCCTTCCAGGAATTTACAGTTTAATGGAGGAAACAACATATAAAGGGGATCTCAGGTCAAGGGGAAGTGTGCCCACAAGGAGGGAGGATATTATGGGAAATTTTACAGAGATGTGGGCCCCAGGAAAATAAGGCCAACATCTATCAGAGTCAGGGGACATTATGGGTGGAGTCCAAGTTTCCAATGCAGTGGGAACAACATAAAAGATAACTTGATAAAATACATGTAACACATATTAATTGGATTCAGAAAGGTATGGAAAAATGTACTATGTGAGGTCTCAATGGGAAGGTCATTTCTGTGAGGGGGATTCAGGGAAAACTTCCTGGAAGAAGGCATTTGAGTTGAATTTTAAAGAGTGGGTAAGAATTCAAGAATGATGAATAGGACTGAGTGGGCATGGAGAATTCATACATTGGTGGCCATATTACTGATATGGAGGCATACAAAGAAGAAAGGAATTCAAAGATGGTAACTGTCTTAGCGGTGAGTTTCTACTTATTGGACAGCTTTGCTAGCTTAGTGGGCTAGATAAAGACAACACATCTATCTCTTCACAGGTTAAGTATTAAACCATATAAGAGAGTGATCCAAATTCTAACCATAACCTTCAGTTGGATAGGGTTCTCTCAAAAGAAAAGATTTCTGGTTTCTTCCTCATTACAAACACACTAAACTGTTATTTCCTTACAAGGAATGGGGAGGTGTCTGGGGAGGAAAGATGTTTTGCTTTGTTTTTTTTTTTTCCTCTTGTCCTGAAGAAGTTTTCAGATTTATGGTGAAAATGTCAAGAACAGGATGTAATATCTGTGTGACCCCAACAAGAGCATTATACCCTTGATGAATTATTGACTTTTGAGTTTTATCTGTGCCATGAATAATCACAAACTTAGAAGACTCAGGGTACAGTTCATAAACAAATAATTATATCACAATGATAATTTTTCAGGAATTGCAACATCAATCATGGCCATGTTATTATCAAGTACATGTTCTAGTCACCTCTATTCATCAAACCGCCTCCTCTCCACCCTTCTTCACCCACACAAGCAAAACTCATTACCAGATTGCCTCTTATTTACACTTCATTCAAAGCAGGAAGGAGAAGGCACACAAGCAAAATGGGCCGACCCATCGTTTATGAGAAATGAGTTTTCATTAAGAAAATTCAAATTAAAAGCATTGAGAGAGACAGAGACAGAAAGAGAGACAGAGACAGAAAAGGAGGGAAGAGAGAGAAAGAGAGAGTGAGAAAGAGAGAGAGAGAAGAAAGGGAGAAAAGGAGGGAGAGAGGGAGGGAGGAAGGGAAGGGGGAAGGGAGTGAGAGGGAGAGCAAGAGAGAGAAAGGGAGAGGGAAGGAGGGAGGGGGGGGGGAGAGAGAGAGAGAGAGAGAGAGAGAGAGAGAGAGAGAGAAAGAGAGAGAGAGAGAGTATGCATGGTAAAAATTATTCCAGATCCCCAAAGAAGCTATCTCTGAAAAGGTTTCACTCAAAAGATAAAGTCAGAAGTGAAGTTTATTCTATTTTAAGCAACATTAATATAAGAGGACAAGGTTTTTGTTACTTGGAAGCCAAGATAGTACATACATTATCACTCTGAATATGAACTTCACAAAAAGCCTAGTCTCTTTCTTTTCAGCTTGCATTTCAGGGTATGGTGGAAACCCAAAGAAACTTCTCTCATTCAGAGGCAGTGTGTTGTAGTAAAGAACGTGGTGACTCTAAAGTGAGCAAGAGCAGGGTTTGAATCCTATTATATAACACCTAACATCTGGGTGATTGCACAATTCATTTTGTAATTCTGGAGCCCACTTTCCTCATCAATAAAACAAAAGTTATAGCACCTAAGTCACAGAGTTGTTATGAGGCAGACACCTTCCTAACTGTTTTATAAACCTTAAAACTCAACTATAAATGTCAGCTGTTATTATCCAAGTATACACACTGAATATGCACGTGGAAAGGTACTACCAGAACTCAAGTGTGATCTAAACCACCTCCATAAAAGCTTTTTAAAAGGTGTGGGGGAATTAGGTGGCACAACGGATAGAACATTGGACTTTGGGTCTAGAAGACTTGAGTTCGAATTCAACTGAAGAGGTGAAGACCTGAGTTCAAATCCAGCTTCAGGTGCATGGGTGAATCACTTAATTTCTGTCTTCCTCCATTTTCTCGAATCTAAAATCAATCAATAAACATTTATTAAGTGCCCACTATGTGACTGGTACTGTGCTAAGCACTGGGATGTGAATATTTAAAAAAAAAAAGGAAAGAAAGACAAACCCTGCCCTCAAGGAGCTCACAATCTAATGCAGGAAAACAAAAACAGAAAAGGATATTGACAAGCTAGAGATAGGAAGGGAGACAATGGAGAAGTAATCAGAGGATTCTTAGGGTAGTGCAGGCAGGTAAGAACTGAAGGAATAAGATAGATAGACAGATAGATAGATAGATAGATAGATAGATAGATAGATAGATAGACAGACAGATAGATAGACATACATAGATACATAGATATAAAATATGAAATGGGGTTAATAATAGTGCCTATTTCCAAGGGCTATTATGGGATAACAAATAAGGTAATATCTATAAAGTGCTTTGCAAATCTTAAAGCACTGTATAAATACAAGCTATTATTATTAAAATACTAGATGATATGATTGCACATATATAATCTATATGTGATTGCTTACCATCTCAGGGGGAAGAGATAGAAGGAGGGATCAAATTTGGAGCTTGAAACTTAAAACTTCAAATGTTTAAAAAATTCTTTTAACATGGAATTTGGGGAAAATAAAATATTGTATAAAAATAGATAATGGCAATGCCTCAGAACAAGCTAATGATGAAGGAAGCCTCAGGTGTGTACCTCCTATAGGAGGTCATTAGGCTGCTTTTGCAGTGATTCAGCAGCTTCAAAGGGCCAAAACCCAGTTTTTGATTATGACACCAACCACACAATTTACAAGTGTGGAATGAGACAACATTCTGTGGGTAGAGATCTGCCCAAACCAGGAAGACTGAGGTGCAAGTCCCACCTGTGACCCAGGAGAAGTCATTGAGACAGCACCGTAACATTGAGTTTCAGAGAAGGTACAGAAATGTGCTGGCAGGGAAGGTTTCTTCATCTGGAGATTCCATCCACCAATGACGTCAGAGGTCCCCTCTGAGTCCACTAAGAAAGGGCACTTGAGCTAAAATGCCATGCTAGAAGGCCAGTCTGGAACTTTCAACTATTTCTGACATCGACTCCTTACATAAATAAGTGACTTTTTCATTTAATTCAGCATCCTCATCAGCAGGATACGAGATACAGAAATTTAAAGTGAAATAGCTGGAGAACATTTTTTTGGTTCCTTGGAAGCAGGGATGGTTTAAAAAAAAAAAAAGACAATGATAAAGATGTTATATCTACAGATAAAAGAATGCTAATTCTGGCATCAGGAGACCTGGGTTCAAATCCTACCTTTGGTGCTAACTATACCGGTGACCTTGTCTGGGCCTCAGTTTCCTCAATAAAAAAAGGAGGTTGGAACAAATTGCCTTCACTCTCCCTTCAAGTTCCAGATCTATGATCCCATTATCCTGAATCTCACACATCAGGTGCCAGCAATTATCTTGTGAAATGCACACACAGACTTTCCTTGGGTACAGTCACTTACAATGCTCTGAATCCAAAAAAAAAAAAAATTGCTAAATATACAGGAAAGGACTTATCTAATATTGGGCTGATGCTTTGCAGTGAAGGAGAGGGGACTGTGTCTTGTGTGTGTGTGTGTGTGTGTGTGTGTGGTGTGTGCACGTGTGCGCATGCATGTACCCCCACACCTCTGTTTGTGTGCACCCTCTGTGTTCCCCAGAGCTTGCTACGTTGTAGGTCCTCATATACTAAACCTTCAATCTAGCAGACAACCAGCAAAAGCAACAATTCAACATGGTCAGATTTTTTCCAAATGCACTCTATGTCTTGGTCTAAAATTATTATTTCCTTCTCCATTGTGATTATAATAAAAATAATAGATAATTCAAAATAGTTTCATTTCATTTGAAGGTCTTTGTTTCATCTCCCACCTAACTATTGGTCAGAATTATAAGTACAGGGTGTCCCAAAAGTCTTAGTGAAGTTTTAAACTATTAAAGTTTAAGATATTATATATAGCTTAATTATATAGCTAAGTTTATATATATATATATATATATATACATATAGCTAAGTTAATATACATATGCATATATATATATATATATAGCATATATGGAGAGAAAGCTATTTATACATATACCAAGCTATTGCACATAATTCTTAAAATACTAATGCTTAAAAATGCACCAGGCTTGTGGGGACACTGTACATAATTTGACTTCTGTGGGTTTTTCTAC
Organism: Pseudochirops corinnae; assembly: GCA_028646515.1. Classification (NCBI taxonomy): domain Eukaryota; kingdom Metazoa; phylum Chordata; class Mammalia; order Diprotodontia; family Pseudocheiridae; genus Pseudochirops; species Pseudochirops corinnae. The sequence continues at coordinate 45,786,907 of CM053589.1, read as the reverse complement.
CCTGTCCCCAGTGTGGTGTTGATCCTCTAAGTGGGTCAAAAGGCAGGTAACAGGAAGAAGAGGAAGGACTGGGAAGGGTCCTGAACCAGTCACAAAAGAGACAATCATCTCCTAGGAAATCGAGAATGGATTCTGTCTGATATAAGTCCTCCCTGCATTCACAGCAGAACACTAGACACTAGGGGGAGGTTTTGAGCCCACAGCAATTATGCCAAGAGGGATCTCAAATCCTTTGATGCCCACCATGCAACAGTTGACAAGCCAGAGGAGTCAGTATTTCTATGGACTCATGAAGGGAAGAAGAGGCAAAGGATATTTTTCCAACCTAAATAAATTAAACTTTCCTATTTCCTTAAACACCTTTTTCAGGGCATGGGAAATCAACTGTAGTTTCCCATTGTGCACATTTGTGGGTAAGACAAAAGACTGCAGACCAGAGAGTAGATTCAGCTTCTCTTTTGCAAGTAGCTCCCTCTCTGATGCTTCTCCTTTGCTTCCTCCCGCCATCAGGGCATTTACATAGGCTTGCCCAACTTAGAAGCATCTTTCAGACATTGATTAATCTATAATTCCTTGAAGTAAGGAAGCATTATTATCTCCACTTTACAGATGTGGAAACTAAGACACAGAGGTTAATGACTTGCCAGGGGGGGGTCAACCATGTAGGCAATTGCAAAGCTGGGTTACAAACTTGAGCCCCCACTCTCTGCTCCCAGGCTAAATGGAAGATTCTTCTTTTTGCATCTCAGACGTAACCACATATTGACTACAGCATTGACATTTCTGTAGTTTATGAATTTCCCCTTAAGCTTCCCAAAGTACTTTTAAAATATACACACATATGTAAAATATATGTGTAAATATGTATATATACATACACATACACATACACATGTGTACACACACAGACACAAATGTCCTTACCAGGAGTCAGTGGTGTCCTCTGCCACTGCTTTGATGATGATGATGATGGTGCTTTATTATTATTATTATTATTATTATTATTATTATTATCCTGTTATTTGGGAGGACTTTTGTAAAAGTTTTACATCTTCATTTTATATACATAAAATAATCTTATCTTTATAGATTTCAACAAACCTGCCTTCCCTCTCTTTTTATGATCCTAGACTTGGAATTTTGATTTGTTTCCTAAAGCGTCTCCTATTAATGGCATAACATATTGGAGAAGAAATATTTTATGAGATAATTTGGTTTTAAACTCTATACTCAAGTAACTTTTAGGCTTATAGGAATATTATATACAATACTCTATAAGACATACAGCGAACATTTGTTAAGACACCTACTATATACAGAATGGGACTGTGTCCACCACTGGGAGTAATACTAAATATAGATGAGACAGGGCATCTGCCTTCAAGAACCTTATAATCTAGTAAGAAGTTAATATGCAAACATAAATAATTAAACAATATTTCATGACATTGATATTCAAGAATTGCACAGCAAAGAATGACATGAAGTCATCAAGAACTGGAGAAAGAAATCAGGGAAAGCTTCATTGAGGCAGCAGCATGTGAGCTGGATTCTAAAGGGAAAAAGCAAAGGATCTGACAGATAAGGAATAGTCCTGGATGCCTGAGACTTTAACCTGTCATTGGGAGGCAGAGATTTGTCCAGCTTGGATGGATTGTGTCATATGAGGAGAATAATATGAAATAAAGCTGGAAAGATGGAGTAATACCAGTCTTTGGAGGGCTTCAAATGCCAAACAATGGAAATTAAATTTTGGACAATGAGGTGGCACAGTAGATAGAGCATGAGACCTACAGTCAGGAAGACCTGAGTTCAAATTTGTCCTCAGATACTCACTAGCCATGTGACCCTGGGCAAGTCATTAAACCTCTGTTTTCCTAGTTTCCTCAACTGTAAAATGGTGATAATAGAATGGTAGCTATTGTGAGGATCAGATGAGATGACATTTGTAAAAAGTGCATAGCACAATGCCTGGAACATGGTGGGCACTATATAAATGCTTATTCCTTTCCCCTGACCCCACATAGGTAAAGCATTTTGCAAGCCTTAAAATGCTATACAAGTGTTAGATCTCATCATCATCCACTTAGTAGACAAGAGAAGCCTTGGAAGATTTTTGAGCAGATGAAGGACACAATCTGACTTAAGCCTCTAAGAAAAATCATCCCCCCAGTGATATGTGATAATAAGATGGATTAGAAAGGGAAGAGTATAAGCAGGAAGGACTGTTAGAAGGCAGTTACAACAATAGGCAGAAGGAAGTGACGGCCTTTACCAGAATAGTGACAGTAGGAGCTGGGAGATGATAGATGGGGAGAGATGTAGTGGAAGTAGAATCAGAAGGTCTTGGTAAAGGAAATGATATGAGAATAGAAGGGAAGATAAGATTTTAAACATAAGAGACTAGGCAAATGATAGGTAGAAATACTGAAGTAAGCCAGGGGAGCCAGCTGAAGGGAAAAGATCATAAGATCATAGATTTAAAGCAAGAAGAGACATTTGAGGTCATCTAAGCTAGGTAGAACAGTGGATAGAGTGCCTGGCCTGGAGTCAGGAAGACTCCACTTCCTGAGTTCAAATCTGGCCTCAGACACTACATGTATGACCCTGGGTAAATCACTTAACCCTGTTTGCGTCAGTTTCCTCATCTGTAAAATGAGCTGGAGAAGGAAATGTCAAACCACTCCTGTATCTTTTTCATGAAAACTCCCAAATGGGGTCACAAAGAATTGGACACAACTAAAACAACTGAACAACAATCCACACCCCCCCCCCTTCATTGCATAGAAGAAGAAACTGAGGTCCAGGGAAATTAAATAATTTGCTTAAGGTCATACAACTAGTAAGTATCAGAGTTGAGATCTGCTCTCTGGTCCAATGAATTTGCTTCCCATTTTCCACTGCAACAGTTTGTTTCACATTGATGTTGAAGTTCCAAAGCAACATTAAGGTAGAGCTATCCTTTTGGTACCTGTATATACAGGTCTAGAGCTCAAAAAAGAGCTAGAAATGGAAGAAATAGATTTGGGAATCATCTGCATCGAGGTGATAATAGAAGCCACAGGCTCAAAGTGAGATTGCCAAGTGTGAAAATGTTGTTCATCCTTCATTCTCAAAGAGGACCAATGACACCGAGATGGTGATGTCTTGACTTGTGAGTTAATTGGATTTAAGTGAGACAGAGCTGCACAAAGTCATCTGCCTCATTCCTCCAGAGTCATCTAAGTCCACTGGCAAGACAAAAGTCAAGATGATTGGTGATAGTCCAGTGTGAAAGTATAAAGATAAAGGGAAGAACACCAAGGACAGAACTTGTAAATTGAGAACATACAGAGCTAACAAAAGATCTAGAGAAGGAGCACTTAGGGTACAGGGCTCTTGACATTTTTTGTATCACAACCCCTCTCTGGCAACTTGGTGAAGCCAATGGACCCCTCAAAAGAGTACTATTTGGGGAGCAGGTAGGTGGTGAAGTAGATAGAGTACCAGCCCTGGAATAAGGAGCACTTGAGTTCAAACCAGACTTCAGACACTTGACAACTGTGTGACCCTGGGCAAGTCACTTATCTCTGATTGCCTAGACCAAAAACAAGAAAAAGTACCATTTTTAAATGCATAGAATAAGATGGATAATATTACAAAGGAAATAATTTTATTGAAAAGTCCCTCTGATTCTATCAACTAGTTCTGCAATAGCCAGGTTAAGAACTGTTGAAAATTAATGTAATATGATATAATATAATGATATAGTATAATGTAATATAATATAATACAATATAATATGTAATGTAATATAATGTAATATATGATATAATATAATGTAATAAAGTGCAACATTGTATAAAATGTGATCAAATATAATGCAATATAAAATAATGCAACATAATACAAAATATAATATGATAGGGAGAAAGTCAAAAAGGTGATAATTCTGCAGCTAAAGGGAAAAAAGGAAAAAGAATAGAATCTATAACTACAGTTCAATTTTATAGATGAGGAAATTGAGCCAGAGCTGGGCTTAAGTGACTTTCCAGGATCACAAAGTGAGCAAGACAAAATTGAAACCCAGGTCTAAGCTGACTTGGAGTCCACTGTTCTATCCACTTTGCCACCTACCTGTCTTATTAAGACAGTAGGAAGCTAATATGCAATATTATATGCAATGTGCAACTCATTAAAGTGAGGTGGTAGAAAGAGTATTGGATGACAAATTCAAGGGCATAAAGGAGTTTGTTTCTAATAGAATTAGGGGTTTCAAAGACTCAGCAGGATAGAATGAAGGATAGGCCACCTAGCTTACTGGGCTCCAGGTCCAGGGTTATTTGAATAGGGGTAAGGGTTTGGGAGGCTGTAGTACAAACATACCACCTGCACCCAAATCAGCAAAACCGATGATCAGAATTTGAGAGCAAAAAAAAAAAAAAAATTAAATGTTAAAAAAATTAAAAATTAAAAAAAATTTAAAATTAAAAAAAAAAAGAATTTGAGAGCTATTAAAAACAAGAGATGGATTGGTATGGCATGCTCCCTCAACAGGACTTAAATGATAAAGAATTTGCCCAGCATCTGAGATAAGCTTTACAACTCCAGTGTTTTGGAGTTTGTACCTCCATGGCATTTGTCCTTCACCTATACTGTGGCTTCTTGATTCAGGGAGCATTTTATATCTGAATTTGTTTCTGTGGAGTAGCCTTTTCTTGACTATTGATTAGTCTTCCATGAAAAAGTGCATTTCTCCCTCATTTATGAGGTACTTACATACTAGCTAGATATGGAAAGGATACCTGTGTTACCCCATGGGTCTACTATTGGGTCCCCATTAGCCCATATAATAAATCCTCTGAAGTGGTCACATTATTTGACTCATACTACACATTTCCATTGGGCCAGAACCAATTACCATATTTTACATAATTATAAAACTTGGAAGAGTGAGAATCAGAAAACATGCATCCACTTCAGGGGATTCATTAGTCACACTAATCGGGACCTAGCCATATTGTACCCTGGGACCCTTAACATTCTTTCATCAGCAAACCCCAAGGACTTGGCTTACTGCCACTCACAATCCTCTCTGGCCCTGGGCTCCCTGCCAAGCTAATTTTGTGAATGAGAACTAAGACTTTTCCCCCCTACTCCTCCAGAATAGCACAAAAAAGAAAATACTGTTAGTAGGGTGGATATGGATAATGGGCTTAATTGGGATTCAAAAGCCCTGAGTTTGAATCCTGGTTCTGCCTCTTAAGCCTTTTATGACCTTGGACAGGTCATTGTACTTCTCGAGGATTCAGTTCTGCTATTGGTAGAATGACAGAAGAAGACAATCTCTAAGGTCCTTCATAGCTCTAAATCTGTGATCCTATGAATAATACTTATTTTAAAATTCATTAATTTATTGGCAAAGGGTTTCGTTATAGGAATACACAGAGGGTGACGATGAACAAAGTTTGTAGTTTCTAGTCTTAACAGTTAATCTTGGTTCTACATCAAATTTGTAGGAAATGATTTACTTATTATTAGTTCTCCCTCTTTTCCTTACTTCTCATCTTCCAGATCATGCCTTTGGATTGAATTGAGCCCATTCTCTCAGGACTGTAGACTGGGTGTGAAGTGTCTAGATGGAGATTTGATTTGGTAAGATTTCTAGAGACCTTACTTCTATGATCCCCTTCCCTAAACATTATGTCCCCATGTGGTTTCCAGCACAGGACCCACCAGACTGACTATTTCCCCTGTTCAAATATTTTCCTCTCCCCTTGCCCCAACCCCTGAACCTGGATATCCCTGGCCCCCCACTCATTGGAAGAACTGAGAAAACTGATACATCCTGGAGCCAATGGACAATGAATACCTTTCCCCAGCCCTACTGTATGTTTTATTCACTTTTTTGTGGTCAGATTGATGAGTTATGGCTCACATACTTCCCACCCCACCCCAAGTAGTCCCCTAAAATGCTCCTCAAAAGAAATTCATCACAGAAAACAAAACAAAACATACCTTGCACATACAGTAAAGAATAATTGGTAATTCATCCCCATCAATAAGAGCAGGACTAATGGTACCACAGTCAACCCTTGGAGAAGCCATCTCATCACTTTTCTCTCCATGCACTGTATTGATTACTCTTATAGCTTAGCTTTTGCAAACCAATGTAGCAGCCACAAATGTATCCTGCTGTCAAGGATAGCCTCCAGATAACTTGTTACTTTTTATAAATTATTCTCTTACAAGTTGCTGTACTGAAAACCTTTAAGTCTAAGTAAATGGTGGCTTATGGGGGATATGTCTGTAATGAGAGGTCTCTATACTACTGAAATCACATTAGGACCAAAAAAAACTCAAAGAAACCAAACAAAAACAAACAAAAAAGGTGGTTTGTTTGGTTTTTTTTTTTGTTTTTTTTTTTTTAGTTAACCCTAGCTCACTCTTACAGTCACTACTTTAGAGAAATGTATTGGTATGTTAAAAATGGCCTCTCTTTGCTAAATCCATAATAAATCCAGGAAAAAAAAAATCTGTGCTAAATCTATAATTTAGAAAAAGGTCTCCTTCCATGAGTGACACAAAATGGGCCAGATAACTATTAGACAGTAAGATAGAGATGTCTAGAAACTAGTTGGTAATACAAGGCTGGAATTTGGAGAGAAATTAGGACTAAATATTTCAAATCGTGAGTCAACTGAGCAGAGATGATAAGTGAATTCAAGAAAACTAACAAGATCACCAAGGATTCAGTAGTTGTCATTCAGTGATTTTTCAGTTGTGTCCAAGTCTTTGTGACCCCATTTGGGGTTTTCTTAGCAAAGATGCTGGAGTGATTTGCCATTTCCTTCTCCAGCTCATTTTACAGATGAGGAACGGAAGCAAACAGGGTTAAGGGACTTGCCCAGGGTCACACAGGTACTAAGTGTCTGAGGCCAAATTTGAACGCAGGAAGACTTCTTCCTAACTCCAGGCTCAGTGCTCTATCCATTCAGCTGCCTTCACCAAGGCTACAGTGTAGTAGAAGAAAAGAAGGCTCAGGACAGAGCCTCAGGGGTACACCCATCCTTAGAATGAAGATGATGATTGTATAACAAAGGAGACTAAAAAGAAGCAGTCAGACAGCCAAGAGAAGAATCAACAAGGTAGAATCTCCAAAGTCAAGGGAAGAGAGAGTGTGCAGAAGGAAGCTACACTGACATTGACATTGACAAAAAAATCACCAAAAAACATTTTTAAAAAATGAGGAGTGAGAAAAGGCCTTCGAGTTTAGCAGTTAAGAATTATTGGGTGAGATTCAAGGAAGATTCCTCAGGAATGCCTTCTTATTAATACTTAGAAGGCAGATCATAGGGTTTCTTGAGAACAGTGTGTCTATTGGCTGTGCTCTGTCTTCCATCTAACTAAGAAATATGGCTGGGCAAAGAGGGATAGAATGGGTATTTATTTAATGCCTACTAGGTGCTAGCTGCATTGTATCATGATGTTCTGTAACAGAGTATTATGTTCCAGGTATTTTGTAGTCCAACTTCTTCAGCCTTATGAAATGATAAGCTAGCTGGTAGAGTGAATAGAGCACCAGCCCTGGAGTCGGGAAGACCTGAGTTCAAATTTGACCTCAGACACTTGACATGCTTACTAGCTGTGTGACCTTGGGCAAATCACTTAACCCCAATTGCCTTTCTTCCCCCCTCTAAAAAAAATGACACCTCAATCCCAGAAGTAAATAAAATAATTGTCATGAATTTACCTACTCAAAAAGAATGGTGGCTGTAGTCACCCTCAAAATGGACCCTATTAACTTAGAAGTCTATATAAAATTAATGTGATAATCATAATAGCTAACATTTATACAGCTCTTTTAGGTCTACAAAGTACTTAAGCAGATGTTCAAAATTTCATACTCAACCTGTGAAATAGGTGCTACTATTATCTCCATTTTTATAAATAAGAAAGCTGAGATTGAAAATGATTAAATGTCTTGACCAGGGTCATGCAGCTCGTAAGTGTTTGAGGCAGGATTTGAACTCAGGTCCTCTTAACTCTAGGGCTAGTGCTCTATTCACTGCGCCAGCTAGTGCCCCAAACCAACCATTTTTTTAAAATGTTATATTCAGTACACTCTCTTTAAGAAGGCAAAAAAGTGTGTAGTGAGTTCTAAAAAAAGTTTTGTTGAAAAGAAAAAATCTCATTTTTCCAATTATCCAGAAAATTCACTTATAAGAAACACATCTCCTGACAATAAATAAATGCCACATCATTGTGCTTCATTTGCCTCACCTTATGGGGAAAAAAAATGTATTTCTGCAAAAAAGTCACTTGGATAACACATTTTTGGATATCAAATAGTGGGGTTTTTTTCCTATTGATTTTTATCATAAATTAAAGATCTGGTAGAGAACTAAGATGGCAGGCAGGATTTATTTATTTAATCAGGCCCCTAAGTCCTAATAAAAGTCAAATTTTGGAATGCAGAAAAAGTATTAAACTCACATGCAGATTTTAGATAGCTAAGGAATAAGGGAATAAGTAGAAATACAGTAAAAAAATAAAAATAAAAAAATTTTTAAAAAGATCCTTTGCCTAAAAGACAGTTTCAAATTTTCTGAAAAAGTCTTAATAGTTCTATTCAAAATAAATCACTAAATGTGAATACAAAGCACAGGAATTGTTATGAAAACATTCAAATTCTAATTTTCTGTCACTCGGCCATGCTTGGAAAAATCATTTAACTTCTGTAACTTCATTTTCCTCATAGGTAGAAGGTAGTTAATCAACCAACAAATGTTTAATTTCTCTTATGTGCCAAGTAAGTAGGTGGGCTAGTGGATAGAGCACTAGGTTTGGAATTGGGAAGTCTCATCTTCCTGAGCTCAAATTTGGCCTCAGACACTTCCTAGTTGTGTGACCCTGGGCAAGTCACTTAGCCCTGTTTGCCTCAAGTTCCTCATCTGTAAAATGAGCTGGAGAAGGAAACGGCAAACACTCCGGTGTCTTTGCCAAGAAAACTCCAAATGAGATCACAGAGAGTCAGACACAGCTGAAAGGACTGACAACAACAACAAAATGTGCCAGGCATTGTGCTAGACCCTGGGGATACAAATACAGTGAATGAAATAATCCCTTCTCTCAAGAAATTTACTTTATAATACAGGTTAAGCTAAGGAGACCCTCCATTATATTTCTCCATCCTAAATTGTGATTCTGAACCTTTAATTGCTTGCGTGCTAGGGTGGCTAGGTGGCACAGTGAATAGAGCACCAGCCCTGGAGTCAGGAGGATCTGAGTTCAAATGTGACCTCAGACACTTAACACTTACTAGCCATGTTACCTTGGGCAAGTCACTTAGCCCCAATTACCCTGCCCTCCCCTCTCTGGAAAAAAAAAACCAAAAAAAAAATTGCTTGAGTGCTTGGTACTTAAAGGTTTAAATGAAAGAAAATGGTTGTAATTCACATAGATAGATAGAGAGAGAGATAGATAGATAGATAGATAGATAGATAGATAGATAGATACATACATACATACATACATACATACATACATACATACATACATAGACAGACATATAGATGGATAGATAGATAGATGGATAGATGGATGAAGTCAATTATCACATGCAAAGCTACTTAGCATCTGTTCAGTTCCATTCCCAATCACCTATAGTGGTATCAAATTCAAATAGAAATGGAAGTCTGGATCCCTGGATCTAGATACTGGATCCCTACAGACATGTATTGACTTAGAAAACCACATATTAGTATTATCTATGTTCTATGGCATTGTTATTGATTTCATTCAATATTCAGCACCTGCCCCTAAAGGACAACTTCCATCTATACCAGAATAAGAAGACTTTCACCTCCCGCTGCCAGCTTGATCTCCCAACTGAGATGTAGAGAAGCTCAGATACGAAGAGGAGCAACCTAAACTTTGATCTCAGGACTTCTGCCTACTGCTGTGCCTTTCCCTTGAGGGAAGAGGAAGAGGAAAGCCTGTGAGGAATGGGACTTCTTTCTCCTGCTACACAAGTTTGACTTCCATCTCTTGCTAGGTCCTTTCCTGCCTAATCTCCAACCTTCAGAAGGAAAATGTGTACTGAAGTGAGGCCTGCCATTGGATCATCTGATAGTCTGTGTCCCATTGCATATGTACTTATCTCCAGCCCTCTCTCTGATTGTCTTTGGTAAGAGGAGTAGCACCTTACACTCAATGATGGATATTTTCACACCCTACACATCCCAATAATTCTGAATCCTTGTAGGTCATCGTTCAAACCCCATTCCTCACCAACTAATTCCTCATCCTCATCCCCATCATCCCTCCCATTGAAAGTTTCAACCAAACCTCAGCCATCCCTCTCACTGTGCTTTATGTTACTGTAAGTAGTGAATTTCCCTTCATCCTACAACTTTTCCTCTCTCATTCCTTCCATCTTCTATCGGTAACTGAAACCCTGATGACACAGGCTTTCTGACCACCCTTTCCAGCATTTTCCAGTTCAATGATGGGGAGTTGGATTACTCCTTGCTTGGGTGTTGCTACTTCTAGGTTCTTTCCCTACCTCCATCAGTAAGTAACCTTTCCTCTGTTGAGTTTCATGCTATTCATATCTACCACCCAATTAAAACCTGATAGCTGCTATCTACAGACCCCCAGGCCACTCCTTTTCCTTCCTCAATAAATTTGGTACATGGCTCACAATTTTTCTCTCCTCCTCAAGGATTGATTGCCTTTGGGAACTGGCTCTGGTTTTTGACCTGTCTTCCTGCTTGCCTGAGGCCTTGAGGAGCTCTACTTCCTTCTCTTGAAGCTTCTAACTGGTGACTGACAACAGAACTTAACTTAGCACCAGCAAGCTGTTCTCAGTTAAACCCGTCTGGCAGCCTCACTGAATATCCTTGTTGAATATCTTTTCCTACCATGGCTGAGTAAATCTCCTTTTGTTAACTTTTGAATAACCTAAGAGTGTCACATTTCATTCCAATACTGGATTTAATTTACCAAGGAAATGGCCTGAGTTGGGCCCATACTAGGTAACTTCAACATACACACTGACTCTCCCTCAAATGCCCTAACCACTCAATTCCTCAACCTACTAACTTCTTATGGGAGTATAAAAAATTACCGTTGTGACCAGAAACTCTGACGGTCTTCCTCTTCAAGACTGATTCTTTTATGAAGGCAAACTAGACCATCTTTTACCTCAATTCTTTAAATTGCTATTGGTTACTGAATGGTTGTTGTCTCAGACAAACCGAGACCTGGGAAAGACCTTAGCTTAGAAGGGCTGAGGTCTCCCACTCTATCCAAGGCCATAGCTAGTCATTTTGTCCTATGTCTCAACATTGAACTCAGATGACTCTGGAGGAGAGATTGAGGCTGATGACTTTGCACAGTTCTTCCTCACTTAAATCCAATTCACTTGCAAGTCAAAACATCGCCCTCCTAATCTCATTGGTTCTCTTTAATAACAAAGGATGGACAACTTCCTATGACCTACTCTTCCACCCCCACCTCACACACACACAAAGATGGCCTGATCCTTGATCTTGCTCCCACCCACAAATGTGGGTGTACAACAATTCCAAAATTCCCTCACCCAGTCATAATCTATTGGCTTTTCACTTCTCCCTCTGCCTTCCTTTACTAAACTCTACTCTTCCAATCCCTTGACCTCTCCATTCACTCCCAGGTCAGTTTACCTGCACTAGTCATTCTTTCTTCTTTTCTTCTTTTTGATCCCTTGATGAAACAATTCAACTCTGCACGATCCTCTCCCCTTGCCCCATTATCATTTTACCAACTGTGCCCTGCTAAGCTTCAGCTTTAGATTACTCTCACCATTTGCCATCTTTGCTCCTGTTGTTTAGTGGTTTTTCAGTTGTGCTTGACTCTTTGTGACCCCATTTAGGGTTCTCTAGGCAAAGATACTAGAGTGGTTTATCATGTACTTCTTCAGCTCATTTTATAGATGAGGAAACTGAGACAAACAGGGTTAAGTGACTTACCCAGGGTCACACAGCTAGTAAGGGTCTTAGACTACATTTGAACTTTGGAAGACGAGTCTTTTTGAGACCATGCCTGGTGCTCTATCCACTGCAGCACCTAACTGCTCTACCTTTCCTTCTACACACATGGTATTGAGCAAAGGTGGGGTGCCATGTACTCTTTGGTCTGGTGACGCTTGTGATTCCATAGAAAAGATACTCCATCTCTTGGTTCCATGCATTTTCTCAGGCTATCCCCCATGCCTGGAATTCTCTCCTTCCTCATCTCTATCTCCTGGCTCCCCTGGTTTCCTTTAAGTAAATAAAACCCAATCTTCTACAGGAAGGCTGTCCCAACCCCTCTTAATTCTAGTGTTTTCTCTTTTCAGTTATTTCCTATATCTTGTATATAGCTTGTTTACACACACATGTTTGGTTATTGTCTTTTTCCATTAGGTTATCAATATTTATTGATTGACAAATAAATAGGTTCCAGCAGTTTTATGTTCTCCCCAAGATTGGCAGGAGTAGTCTGGAGTTGAAATTTTGACCCATGGGACTTAGCAAACTCCATCCCTTAATCTAAGGAAGAGAGCCTTTTTTCTACTAGAATGGTCACATACAAATGGAAGAAATGAAATACTTAGTCAGCTCCAAAATGCACAGAGTACTTGACAAGGTAATGACTAGGTTTTCTTTTTCCCCATTGGTGCTAAGGCTGAATATCATGATGTCTAAATGTGACTTTTATCTTTAACATTCTGAGAATGAAAACTGAATTCTTGTGCTCACACTTTATGTCTGTGTCTCCCTGTCATGGACTGAGAAATAAAGATGAGTGGGATATGCTCAATGAACCTGACCCACACGATGAAATGGTTTATGAGAGATTACGATATATGATGAGAATACAAAACCTTGATGATAATAGGTTTATTTATCGATCGCAAATAAAATTCATGAGGTGTGAAGCTGACAATTGCACTGGAGGGAATTGGGCAAGGAGGACACTGGAAAGAGTGTGTCTACTACACATAAACTAAGTTAAGAGCTGCCTGAAGGAAATAATAATAATAATTCACATTTATATAGCACTTTAAGGTCTGTGAAGCACTTTTCCTCACAATAATCCTGGGAGAGAGGGAGTGCAATTATTATCCCCATTTTACAGATGAGGAGACTGAGGCTCTGAGAGATTAAATCATTTTCCCCAACATCAGCTGGAGCTGACATTCAAATCCAGACCTTCTATTTCTAACACCAGTATTCTTTCCATTATGACACCCTGTCAATGTGGTTTTATGGTTTGTGTTGGACAGAGCGGTATTGGAGACAGAGACTGAAATGGAATTTGGATAATGTTGCTGATTTTCCTGCTATCTTTTTGAGTAACTACAGCAAAAAAAACCAAAAATCATATCATAGTACCTCCGTTTCCTCATTTATAAATTAAATCTTTAATAATAGTTCACACTTACATAGTACTTCAACCTAAAGAGGTAGACAGTACAGTTGTTACCATCCTCCTTTATAGAGAAAGCGGCTGAAACTCATGGATATCAAGGGAGTTGACCAAGGTCACACAGCTAATAAATGCCATAACCAACATTAGAACCCAGGTTTTTGGACTCCAAATCTTTGTTCTATTACGCCATTTCTTGGACTCTAAACAGGAGGCAATGTGGTAACTGTAAAAACAGCTTAACTACCAGGAGTCCCAGGACACTTGGGTCACAGTTCAGCAACTAACTAGTGACCTTGGGGCAATTCACATATGCTCTCTGACGCTCAGTCTCCTCATCTGTCAAAATAAGAGGGCTAGACTTGATTGTTTCTCAAATTCCTTCCCGTTTTTCCATTCTGGGATTAACACTGGGCCGTGGTTTTCAAGCATTTAGAAAATGTTCAGTACAAAAATGGACTAACAAGACATAATGTGTTTTTTAAAAAGTCTTTTAGCCTATAGGCATGGCATATTTGGACCAGGTAGGGAAATGGACTTTGTAAGAGAAAATGAACAATGTTCCTGTGAAATCATTTGCATATAGTTAGATGATTTGCATACTGGTGGGATCCAGAGGTCCCAGAACTGCATTCCTCTGTATTCTTCCTCACTAACACCACTGCTGAGACGAGGATACAGAAGCCTGAAATTCTACAAAAGATTTTCAGCCCAGTCTATCTGGGAATTTGCTTCCACAAAACCCGACAACTCGAGAGGCATTACTTCATCTTATTTACCTTTCGGCAGCTCCCCAAAGAAAGCTCGCAGGGAGCCATTAATGGTAGGGCTTCCTAAGAGGAGGCTTTCAGTGAGGCATGGCAGGTAGTGATTGAAGGAGAGAATAATTGTGCGGCCAATTTAGGTTATTAACAGCAAAGGCCTTAAGTGGATGCCATCTTGAAGACTAATTCATCCTCAGATTTGATTTGAAAAACCACAGGATCTTTCTTTGGGTCTATTCTATTTATTTCTGTTCATTGAATAGAGCTTTTTTTTGGGGGGGGGGGAAGGGCTTCTGGTTGGCAAAACATGGTTCTCTGGGAAATACTGTGTTATTGAGCAGTATGATTGCTGTCTGTTGGTTATTCTCCTTTCAACCTCCAATGCCCTCCTCCCCCCAATTAATCTACATTTATTTATTAAGTGTCTACCATGTATCCAGAACTGTGCTGGGTACCAGAGACACAAAAACACTTCCCATCCTTCTGTAACCTTCTCCGTTCTTTCTGGCAAAGCATCTCTAATTGATATCAGGCAGCTAGGTGGTACAATGGACAGAGTGCCAAACCTGGAGTCAGGAAGACTCATCCTCCTGAGTTCAAATCTGGCCTTGGGCACCTACTAGCCGTGTGACTTTATTCAACCCTCTTTGCCTCAGTTTCCTCATCTGTAAAATGATCAGGAAAAGGAAATGGCAAAGCTCTCCAGTATCTGTGCCAAGAAAACTCCAAATGGGGCTGCAGAGTTACATATGAATGAAATGACTGAACAGCAACAAACATAACTGATACATTACTTGCCTTCGTAAGCAGTAGGGGAGGGGCGGGAGGGTAGGAGAGAATTTGAACTCAAATTTTTTTTAACTGAATGTTAAGAAATTTTAAATATAATTCAGAAATATTGAACAAAATAAATAACAATATAAGAAAAATTAGAAAAGAAACAAAAATTAATGAAGGACCATAGTTCCAAAACCAAGTGAAAAGAATGCAAAGACATTTCATTAGAGACATTGTTTCATAAGGCAGAGTTTGGGTTATATCGAGCACAAAAGTAGCGTGATAGAGGGGACAGGGAGCTCATCTCTGAGCCCAAATTCATGGGTTTAAGTTCTGCCTTTGCCCCATACTGGTTTTGTGACCCTGAGTAAACCAGGTAACCCCTCAATATGCAAGGCAACTCTCTAAGACTACAAATTACAGGGTAGTTACAAATGTGTAATCATGGAGTTGAGGGGAGGGCATCCATGGACACTATGGATAGAATGTTAGGCCTGGAGTGAGGAAGACTCATCATACTGAGATCAAATACCTATGTGACCCTAGGCAAGTCACTTAATCCTGTTTGCCTCGGTTTCCTCATCTGTAAAATGAACTGGAGAAGGAAATGGCAAATCACGCCAGTATCTTTGCCAAGAAGACCCCAAATGAGATCACAAAGAGCTGGGCTGAACAACAGCGGCAATTGTCAGGGGGATGAAGAATGTTACCTTGTTAGGAGCTCCCAGTCACAGGTCCAGACCAAAGGAGACATTGAATGCACTCTGACAGAAGCAGTACTACCTAGGACTGAACCATGGAGGCTGAGCTAGCTTTTCCTAAGGCCCTAGTCTTTTCCCTTAATAGAAATTGAGGCTTACTTGGAGACTTTTGACTGACAACAGAACTTAACTTATCACCAGCAAGCTGTGCTCAGTTAAACCAATATGGCAGTGTCACTGAATATATTTGTTGAATATCCTTCCCTACCATGGCTGAGTAAATCTCCTTTTGTTAACTTTTGAATAACCTACAGGTGTCACATTTCATCCCAATACTGGATTTAATTTACCAAGGAAATGGCCTGAATTGGGCCCAGCCCACAACATACCCCAAGCAGAACTATATGCCAAAGGGGGAGCCAGCTGCACCCTAAAGACACAGCATGCATTGAGCTAGCCACAAAACTGGCATTCCCTTGGCTTTTGAAAAGAATCCCTTTCCTTGGGGTGGACAGAGTTGTTGTTCAGTGGTTTCTGACTCTTCGTGACCTGATTTGGATTTTTTTTTTTTTTGCAAAGATACTGGAGTACTTTACCAATTCCTTCTCCTTATTTTACAGATGAGGAAATTGAGGCCCAGGGTCACAAAACTAGTAAGTGTCTGAGGCCAGATTTGAACTCAGGAAGATGCTAGGCCAGGCACTCTATCCATTGTGCCACCTGGCTGGGAGAGAGGGAAAAGGATAAATACAAAATTTTTGAAATCTAAGCAAGCAAGTTCCCTGACCCAATTCTCACTCTCTAATAAGGAAGGACTTAAATTCTTGTCATTGTCTTTTAATAGGAAAGGGGTCTGAGCTTTAGCCAAGTGGAGATAGTCCTGTAATATGAGATTGCTTTTACACTTGTCTCCTTGGCTTTTTTCCCATGCACCTGCTTCTCTACCACCTCTACCCTTCCTGCTCTTTTTCTACCCCTTTCTTGCCTTATTAGATGACTGTCATGTCTCTACCGCCCTTTGCCCTTTTTCTAGCCCATCCCCCAGTCCTTCCACCATATGCCTCTGGGCCCACTTTCGTTCAGCATTCTCATTATTCCAATGTCATCTTTATGTTTCTAAAAATGGGATATCTGTGATTAAATATTGCAAAATTACAGACAAGGATTTGAAAAAAAAAACTTTCCTCTTTACTGGGCAGAAACCAAGGGGATTAGAGACTTTGAAAAGGAAAAAAAAAAAGACATCAACTGAACTTGGAGACCTAAGCTTGTGAATGTTCAATCTATTTACTATCTGCTCTTAGATCTGATCTGTCTTTAGCATTGTCAGTCTTCAGATCTGATTAAAAGACTTAAATTACTACATGATAAACAGTATTTCTTTTTTCCTCTGAATTCTACATTCTTTCATATTTTTGACATCATGCTGTCTTCTTGATAGCCTGGGCCAGTTTCAGTCTTGATGGACGTAATGGACTTAAACTGAGACCTGTTAAAGACATCAACTTGAAAAGCTAAGGTCCCCCACTGCATCCTGGGCCCTGATCTGGATCTGCCCGCTGGACCTAGATAGCTCTGGAAAAGAAAGTGAGGCTGGTGATTTTGCATAGCCCTCCCTCACCAAACACAACCTGTGAGTAGACCAAGCTGCCTGAATAGGGATGCAACTCACTGGGCAACTCAACTTGTCCTCTCCCTCTCCCTTTCCCTCTCCTCCTTCTCCTCTCCAAAGGAAGGCAAATTTTGATGGCCAGAAACTGCCTACTTAACTTGGGGTTTACTGACTAGATTCCTTCTTTCCTTCCTCCCTCCCTCCTTCCCTTCCTTTCTTCCTTCCATCTTTCCTTTCCAAAACCTTAAACCCGGTTCACTCTGAAACTCATAGATTGAACCACAATAGATCCCTGTCCAACCTCCACTTAATGGCTATGTTTTGGGCCCTCTTGGCTCAGAGTGAATGTCATCCCTGCCTTTATCCAAGTCATTGATACAAATGTTGTCCAGAACAGAACTAAGGACAAAATCCCTGTGGCACTTACATCCTGGGTCATCTCTAGTCATCCTGATATCTGATCAATGGATCCAAACAGATCTGGAGGAGAAAGTGAGGTTGGTGACCTTGTATACCCCTCCCTCACTCAAATCAAACCCAGCTGCAAGTCATCTCATCATTTCCTCTTCAAAAATGAAGGACAAACATAAATCCAATTCACTTTCTTGTGATGGTGTCACCTGCCTGATGTCATGGTCCTCTTTGAGAATGAAGGACAAACAGAAGGAGCAGTCTTGCTTTAGAATGACATGGACACATGCTGTGGTTGAGACAACTTAAGCTCTCAGTATACTTAACCTTCCAAAACTGCTGCTCCCTCAATCTTAACAAGAGAAAGAGTTGTAACGATAGGGAAACCTTACTTGCTTCACCCTCCATATTCATTGTGCTGATCACTGGAAGGTAAGAGTTTTGAAAAGTTCACCTCAATGAGGAAAATCTATCCTCACACTGGTCTTGAGGAGTTTTCTCCAGAGTTTTCCAGTGTGACCTCAAGGTGTATTGAGGAGTCCAAAGTAGATCCTGATTGAGGTTTTCTGTAACTTTTGCAGCGGAGATTTTCACCAAGGTCAGCAATTAAATGTTATTTGGGTGACCCTCCCTGAGCAGCCCCAGAGTCAATTCACTCTGAAATCCTGAAAAAGAAGGAGAAGAGAGAGAAGAGAGCCATTGTTTCTGGTTTTTTGCTGGTTTTTGTTGCTGTTGTTGTTGTGGTTATTGGTTTTCTAGTTGTGTTTGAGTCTTCACAAAAAGACTAGAGACTGCTAGAACAGTGTCAGCTTAAGAGAAAGCCTAAATGCTGCTTTCTTTTCCACAATACTCCTCTTATCAAATATAATCATGTACATCCATTCAAAATACCACCAGACATTAAGCTGATTTTATTCCACACATACATTGACTAACCCTTTCGATACATAGTCTGGTAGTAAGACATAGTCTCCATCTTAAAGCTAGAGATCCAAAGGTCCTAAAAATGGAAGCAAATTATGGTGCTCAAGGAATAGGACTTGATTCATATTCTGTTGCTCATCCATAATCCCAACCTAGACAGAGACTTTTAAAGACTATAAAATGGAGCCCCAACTAAAAGTCTAGAACTTTGTGATTTTTCTTATGACGCTACCCCTGGTTATGTATTTCTTTGTCTTGTATCCTACTTATTGTATGAAGGAAAATCTTACCTTTGCAGTAAGAGCATAAGCTTCTCATGAGTAGGAATTGTGCATTCCTACTGTACTTAATACAGTGTTGGGCACATAGAATTATGTGCTTAATTAAAGTTTCAGGAAGGGAGGGAAGGAGGGAGGAAGGAAGCAAGGAAGGAAGAAAACAAGGAAGGAAAGAAGGAGGGAAGGGTGAGAGGGAGAGAAAGGAAGGAAAGAAGGGAAAGGGAGGGTGGTTTGGAGGGTAAGAGGAACAGTGCCACATAAAGTTTGCCTTCCCTTGGACATTTTCTAGCTCATCAATGCCTTTCCTACATTTTGGCACCCAGAAGTGAATATAATATTCCAGGTGTGCTCTAACCAGGGCAGAGTATAGTGATATTACCATCTCTTCCATATTCATGGTAGCTATAGCTTTCTTAATGCAGCCCAGGATTTCATTAGCCTTTTTGACTGAATGTCATATTGATGATTCATATTGAGGTCCACTAAAACCTCCAGCTCTTTTTTCAGACATGAAATTTAACCATGACTTTCCCAATCTATGCTTGTAAGGTCAAACCTTTAACTCTATTTATGAGATTTTATATTTGTCCCTATTAAATTTTATTCTATTCAATATAACGTTCTGGCCTGTTAATATCTTTTTGGGCACTGACTTGCTCAGCAAAGATATTAGCTGTCCCTCCCAACTTTGTGTCATTCATGAATTGGATAAGCATGTCATCTCTGCCTTTATCCAAGTCATTGATATAAATGTTATCCAGGACAGAACTAAGGACAAAATCCCTGTGGCACTTACCTGGAGACCTCTTTCTAAGGCTAAGATTCTTTGAGTCTGGTCAACCTGTTCTAAATCCTTCTAGCTATATTATCATCTAGCCCATATATCTTTGTCTTTTCAGTAATAGCATGAGATACTTAATCAAACACTTAGCTAAAGATCTAGGTAAGTTAGTGGATACATTAATGCATTGTTGGAGGAGTTCCAGCCATTCTGTAAAAAATTTGGAACTATGCCCTAAACGTCACTTAACTATATATTCCTTTTGACCCAGAGATGTCACTGTTAGACCTATAGTCCCAAGATATCAAAGAACAAGGAAAAGGGTCTAGGTGTTCATAAATATTTATAGAAGCTCTTTTTATAATAAAAAAAACTGGAAATTATTATATTACCTATCAATTGGGGAATGTTTGAATAAATTATGGTAACATCAATAGATCAATAGATGCTATGAAATACAATTATGAAAAGGACACTTTCAGAGAAACCTTGGAAGATTTGTATGAACATATGGAAAGTGACTCAGAAGAACAATTTATACAGTAACAAGAACATTGTAAAGACAACTTTGAAAGACTTAAGAACTCTGATCAATGCAATGACCACCCACAATTCCAAAGTATTAATAATGAAGCCTGATGCTCACACCCATCTCTTGACCCAAATCAACAATGTATCAAGCGATGGACTCAAGATGCAGAGTGTGATGCATGTGTGTATACATCTATGTGTGTATATGCATGTGTGTACATTTCTCCATCTGTATGTGTGGTACATATAAGAACAAATAAACTCTTTTTTTTAAGATGGGGAAAGGCAAGGCAATTGGGGTTAAGTTATTTACCCAAGGTCACAAAGCTAGTTAAGTGTCAAGTGTCTGAGGTCGGATTTGAACTCAGATCCTCCTGACTTCAGGGACACTGCTCTATTCACTGAGCCACCTAGCTGCCCCTAATGTGTGGTATGTATGTATGTATGTATGAATGTATTTAGACATGACTAATGCAAGAAATATTTATTGAAAGAGCTTTCTCTTTTTTTCCAATGGAGAAAGAGATGGAAGGAAAATAAAAATAGGTTTTTGTTAGTTAAAAAAAAATCAATTAAATTTTAAAAATAAATAAATTCTAGGTAAATTGTCTATTATAATCTTCTGCTATACTCATTTAGTAATATTGTTAAAAATAGGAACGAGGTTTAATCTTTGCTGAAGTTATTCTACTTCAGAGTTGTCACTACTTCCTTTTCTACATTTAACTAACCATCTCTTCAATAATACATTTTAGAATTTTGCAAAGAATAAAAGTTTACCAACCTTTAGCTTACAGACTCGATTTCTTCTCCTTTAAAAAAAAATCAAGCCATTTCTCCTTCCTCAATCCTGTGATACCTTTTCTGTTTTCCTTAATCTTTCAAAGGTACCAACAATGGCTCAGCAATTACATTTGTTAGTTCTTTCAGTACCTAAGGATATAATTCATTTATGACAAGGTGACTTGGATTTATCAAGGGCAGCTAGGTGCTTTTTTATTATCTCCATATTTATAATGGGCATCAACTCCCTATTAGCCATTTTTGGTCTGTCCTTTCCAGTCCAAAGGTCATATTCCCTGGCAGAGAAAACAGATGTAAAAATAAGATTTAAACAGCTCTGCCTTCTCTGTTATCAGCTATTACCATCCTTATTAATTTTACAATCTTTCTTTCAGACTTTTTCTTTTCCCCCAGAATAACTTCAAAAAATATATATTTTTTGTTCTTAGTTCTTTTCAGTTTATTCTGAGCTTCAGTGCATTTGACGCTACTTGTAAAGTACATGCTTTTGTAGCCCTCCTTTATTAACCGGTCTTACTTCCTCCTTCTCTACATATCTTTTTTAAAAATCTAAATTCAATTGTGAGTTCCTTGTGCATCCTCATTGGTCTCCTTAGCCAATTCACGTTGTCCCCCATCATCAGAATTGCTTCTCGATACTTCTTTAGAATTTTATTTTTTGATAATTATATAACTCCTATGCTGTCACATAGTTTTGGTTAATTACATATTATGCAATCTTCCTCTGAATCTTTTGAAATTTGTCCTCCCTAGTTAGGGTACAAGTCAAAATATATATGTCTTTCCTTTCCTTCTTAGGTTCATAGAATCACCTTCTTGACATCATGGTGCTGGAAATGCCAGCTTAGAAACTCAAAAACACAATTGATACCAGAAATCTGATATCAAAAGAAGTTTATTAAGGAGAAATCCTGAGTAATTGAACACCTCTGGTCAGAAGTGGACTCTGCCCTCCTTGTGGAAGGAAGCGTAGTGGATACAGAAGCTAAGCAAGTTTTTTACATTAGTTCGGTGCAGACAGTCTCTTCAAAGGATGGATTGGTTTGTTTTCTTTAGGGTATGCCTCTCTCATTATCATACATTATTACTAATGAGGCTCTAATTCTAGACTGGTATTAGATAATACATATGATACATGAGGTTTATTAAGCAAGTGCAGTAATAACCCTGGAATACTGACCTCTCACCAGTTTAACCTAGGTGTGTCCTTATCTGGGCCTGAGAGTCCCAGTGCTACTATCAGCTTTTTAATTGGCCAAACCCACCTGCTGTTGCCAGTTTCTTTTTTTTTTATTTTTACTTTAGTGTTGTCTAGGAGTTCTATGGGAACCAAGAATCCAACTTCTCCCCAAGGCTACTGTCTGGTCTGATAATTTTACTCGTCTAGGTAGCCTTCTTTCACCAGTTTTTCCAGTCCTGTGCAAACTTAACCCTTTGCTACCTCTCATAATGGTCTTCTTCAAGAATAAAGGACAAAAAACAAACAACAAAAGGTTCATAGGATCATAGACCTAGACCTGGAGAGGACCTCAGAGATCATCTAGTCCTGCTCCCTCAGGAAAGAATGGTCACTTCCCTTCACCACCACCTTCAGTTGTCATCATTCCCAGCCTTCCAATCAGTTCCACTTATTAGAATTAGATCCAGAACTGATTTTTCTTTGTTGGTTCCTGGACCTTTTAAAAAATAAAATTATCATGAAAGCAGATCAAGCAGTCAGTCATTAACTGCTGCATTTTTAGCAGAAAAACCTCTCCATTAGATACCTAGATATCTGAAGACCCCCATTACTACTATGTCAATTCTTCTGTATCAGTTCTTTTATCTGTTTCTTGAAATATTATCCTAAGTGGTGTGGAGTATACTCCATTGGCAAATATGCTTCTGCTTATCTTAATTTTCCCTTTTAAAAATGTTTAAACCAATTTTATTTTTACTGCCAAATTCTTCCTCTTTCTGCTCCTTCTCCCCTCTTCTACCCATTGAGAAGACAAGAAAAATAAAAATCACTGCAAAAACATGCAAAACAAATTTCTATATTAGCCATGTTCCAAGAAAAAAACCACAAGAAAAATAAATAAAGAAAGGAAAATATGCTTTAATTTACCCTCTGATATCATTAGTTTTCTTTCTGGAGAAAGATAGCATGTTTCATCATGAGTCCTTTGGGATGGTGGTAGGTCATTGCATAGATCAGAGTTCCTAAGTCTTTCAAAGTTGATTTTCTTTAACAGTATTGATACTGGATAACTTGTTTTCCTATTTCTATTCACTTTACTTTTCATCAGTTCATATAAGTCTCCTTTATTTGTCTTCCCATTGTTCTTCACCTAGATGCTCTCTGGATTTTCTCATATTCTTATATCTACTACAATGCTACCCCACTCCACTTCCCTTTTACCTGTTCTGTTTCTTTTGAATGAGGTCTACTCATTGAAAATACAGATAAGAATAATTTGTTCCAATGGCCACAAAGGTAGCTAAAGCAGGCACTGAGGAGTACTTAGAGCTTAGTCAGACATAGAAGGTGCCAAGATCACCCATTGCTTTCTGCGTCATTGCCAATCATCTTGGCTTTTTTCCTGCCACTGGACTTCAATGACTGGAAAAGAGAGTGAGACTGATGACTTTGTGTGACTCCCTTACATCCAGTGCACACACAAGTCAAGACATCACCTGGTGATGTCATTGGTCCTCTGAAAACGAAGGACAAGCAACAATTCATTAAAAGCCATATTCTAAACATGCCTCATCCCAGCAGTTCTGATCTGTATGATATATATGAATTCGAATTTGCTCCCTTTCATTCATTCCACTAGTTCATTTTACTTGCTGCCTCAGCTTTGTGTCTTATTGCAGAGGAATTTGAGGTTATTTGAACTACTTTCTTGGGTTTAATTTTCTGTGAACATTGGTGTGTCCCATCTGCTATTCTACTTTTTTCATTGTAGCTACTCTCTATCACTCTCTGTGGCATCTGGCTTGGTGGATATGAACTGGCAGTTTTCCCTGTTTTGAACAAGTTTCTGTTTAAAGTCAGTTTGATTAGATTTGCAAGACTCCTGGCAAACACAATGTTAACCAGATTTTGCAAGGTGTACTCTATCCTTGACCAGGAACCTGTCATTCTTATATTTTAAACTATGGTTCATTCTTATATACTCTTTTTTAGATAGTAATTCACTCCCCAAAGCAGCTTTTGCTTTCATTTAGTAGTGATGAAAACACCACCTGAGCCCCATGATCTTCAGTTTCTTGCTTAAGAATTCATGAAAAAAAAAAATTGGACCTGTAAAAAGCAGGTCATTTAGTCCAAACCCTTGCTTATTGCATGAAGGGTGTTCTAGTTGAATTCTATAATCCGTATAAGGGTGGTGGTTTTGGATTGGATAAGGATAGCTGACAGTTACAGAGTCTAATAATAATAATAATAATAATAATAATAATAATAATAATAGCTAGTATTTTTAATGGGAAGGTAGGTGGCATAGTAGATAGAGTGCCAGGCCTGGAGTCAAGAAGACTCATTTTCCTGAGTTCAAATTTGGCCTCATGCACTTACTAGCTGTGTGACCCTGGGTAAGTCACTTACCTCTGTTGGCTTCAGTTTCCTCAACTGTAAAATGAGCTGTAGAAGGAAAAGGCAAACACTCCAGTATCTTTGCCAAGAAAACCACAAATTTGAGTCATGAAGAGTCAAACACACCTGAAAAATGATTGAACAACAAAAATCATTTCTATATCTCTTTAAAATTTTCAAAGAACTTCACAAATATTATCTCCTTTGATCCTTATAATAACTTAGAGAGGTAGGTGGTTTTATCATTTCCACTTTATGAATGAGGAAATTCAGGTAAATAGAGGTTAAGTGACTTGTCCAAGGTCATACAGCTAGAAAGTATCTGAGACAGTATTTAAGCTCAAGTCTATCCTGACTACAACCCTAGTACTCTATCCACTTAGCTTAGCTGTCTTTACTAACATATTGGTTATTCCTTTTTATGATCCCCTTCAAAGCAAGGCAACATATATATTTTAACGCACTTACTATGTGCTAAGTGTTTTGCATACAAGTACAAACCAAAAGAAAAATATTCCCTGTCCTACAAGAGCTTACTTTCTGATGGGGATATACAATAAATTAAAAGAGAGTTGACAAGTAGGATGGGAAGCATGAAGGGGAAATGGTGACAAAATCTGTAGTCAGAAACCCAACAGAGAGGAGAATGAAGCATGACTGACCATCCTGAACCCATCCCCAAAATGGAGGCTCTGAAAGGAACTCATCAATGGGAGAAGGCAGCTGATGTAGTGGAGGGATATTCCAGAGAGAAGAGATCCCAGGTGCTAAGGCATCTCCTGAGGGAGAAAGCATTTGAACCATAGCAACAAGTCCTTAGACCTTCTTCCCTTTATTCCCTTCAAGAATAAAGATTTCTATTCTTTTTTAGGCCAATTTTTATTTTTAACTTCAGCCAAATACCCTCTTCTTCAGACTTGTGGTGGAAGAAGGGGTAAAGGGAACAAAAAGGAATTGTTCCCATGAACCCTGAACTCCCCTCTTAATCCTTATACAATCCTTCATCTCTGATATTTTTGTTGTCCAGTCTTTTCCATTGGGTCTGACTCTTTGTGGCCCCATTTGGTGTTTTCTTGACAAAGATACTGGAGTGTTTGCCTTTTCCTTCTCCAATTCATTTTACAGATGAGGAAACTGAGGCAATACAGTTTAAGTGACTTGCCCAGGGTCACCCAGCTAGTAAGTGTCTGAGGCCGGATCTGAACTCAGGAAGATGAATCTTCCTGACTCCAGGCCCAGCACTCCATCTAAAAGCTGAAACAGAGGAAAAGCCAACTTTTCCCTTCAAATTTGAATTTTGAATCCACACCCTTTCTTAAGCCTTCGAATTGTCACTTAGAGATGGTCATCAGTTCTCCAAAGATCTCCTCTGAGGTTAGGAAATCAGAAGTGACAGAAAATGAAATGTACAGATCTTTGATAATGCAGAATTAATTGGTGCAAGTCAATTAAACCCTCTAAGGTTTTTTAGTAAGATAAGAATATAGTTCATCTGTTTTTTCTAGAGTGAGGTCAGAAATGGGAGAAAAAGGTAGCAACTTTTTAAATTCAAAATCGGTCAATACTACAGGGCATGGGCATTAGCAGAAAAAAAAAGGCACAGGGAAAGAAGGAAGGCACAGGGAAAGAACGCCTCAAAAGGAAACAAACCAAGTCAGTCAACACTGGGATCTACTAACCAACAGTAGTTTGGGTGATTGATTACCCTTCAGAGAGAAGAGGAATTTGGCCACTAGAGGGCAGGCTCTGTAGTCAGAGGTTGATACAGCCAAAGGTAGAGGGGTCTCAAGACTCCAATGCTCTCATTTTACAGATGAGGTAACTGAGGCTCATTGACAAGAGGGCAGCTGAGGATGCATTGGATCAAGTGCTGGGGTTGGAGTCAGGAAGACTCATCTTCCTGAGTTCAAATCTGGCCTCAGATACTAGCTGTGTGATCCTAGGCAAGTCACTTAACCCTGTTTGCCTCAGTTTCCTCATCTGTAAAATGAACTGGAGAAGGAAATGATGAGCTACCCCATTATCCTTGCCAAGAAACCCAAATGGGGTCATGAAGATAAATGTAATATAATGAAAAAACCATTGGTCTTGAGATCAGAAAAAAAAATTTAGGTTCTAGGCTCTGTTCTGTCACTTATTTTTGTGACATTGAGCAGATAATAATAGCTTGCAGAGTCCTTTAGTGTAAGCCATGAGGTAGAGGCTAGCTTAAAATCTGCAAAACACTTTGTATGCATTTGCTGACTTTAGCTTCACAACACCCTTACCAAGTGAACCCCACAGCTCTAATTGTCACCATTTTGGTAATGAGACTCAGAGAAGGTAAGCAACTTACCCAAGATCATTCATCTAGCAAGTGTAGGAGGTAGGATTCAAACCTAGGTCCATCCTGACTACAGGTCTATTACTCATATCCTCCATCATTTGCCAACCTCCCTGAGGTTCAGTTTCTTCATCAGAAAAATGGGCATAATAATATTTGAAGGATGGTTATGGATTTTTTTTAGGCGCCAAGTAAGGTAAGATATGTAAAACACCTTCCAAACCCTAAAGCTTTTTCCATACAAATTTCAGCTATTATGATGATATCTGAAGTCCCTTCCAGATATAATGTTCTTTGTCTCTAGTAGAGAAGCCAATAAAGGTATAAGAGACAGCCTAGAAAAGTCCAGCCCAGCATTTTTAGAAAGCACATGAATAATGGACAAATAGTGAGTACTGAAATTGAAAGATTTGCTTCAGAGTTTCAAAAATATTATATATTAATTACTCCAGTTTGAGGGCAGCTGGATGACACAGTCTAGCACTAGAGCTAAAGTCAGGAAGACTCACCTTCCTGAGTTCAAATCTGGCCTCAGACACTTATTAGCTATGTGATCCTGGGCAAGTCACTTAGCCTGTTTGCCTCAGTTTCCTCATCTGTAAAATGAGCTGGAGAAGGAAATGGCAAAGCCACTCCAGTATTTCTTCCAAGAAAACCCCCAATAGGATCACAAAGAGGCAGACATGACAGAAAAACACTACAACAAAAATTACTTTAGACCCTTCATTAAAGACAAATCCTCAATTTGGGTTAAATTAAATTATTTAATAACCTCAGACGCGGGATGAAGGTGAGGCCAGGAAAAAGGATTCAGGCATCGTTTTCCTACCAATCCTGAAAAACCCTCTAACCTTGACAAATTATCTAGTCCTGGGTTTACATTCAAAGAACCAGGCTTTAAATCTTTGCCCTGTTACTGAGTAGCTGTGTGACTTTGAGCAAGTTCCTTCCCTCTCCATTTTCCTTATTTACGTATTCGTTTTATTATGTGTTTGTTTATTCTTTTGTTTGTTTGTTCACTCATTCATAAAGCAAAAGGAGATTGAGCAGATGATCTCTAAGATACTTTACACAGTTTATAATTCTTGTGAATTTACCTTCCTATTTATGAAAAGCTGTTGTTGTTTGTTCTTCATTCTCAAAGAGGATCATGACATCAGGAAGGCAGTGCCATGACTTGCAAGCGAATTAGATTTAAGTGAGGGAGGGCTGTACAAAGTCACCAGCCTCACTTTCACGGAGATTACCCCCTTAGGAAAGGCAAGGAGTAGACAAAGAGTGCATTGGGCTAAAGAGGCAGAAGGGACAAAAAAATCTAATGGGGGCAAGAGTGCAAATTAACATCACCAAAAAAATTTGAGTCCTGTACTACTCCCTAGATTCCAAATTCTCTTTCCATATGACTAACATGCTTACGTGGTTCTCCATTTTCAAGAACATGATGAAGATATCTTAAGCTGCCTCAAGAGAGTTGATAATTCAGTGAGAACATTTATACCTCAGAAATTGACAATTGCTACAAATCGGGGCTTGATTTTATTATTTTGTTGATTGTTTAGACTTAAGAAATTATGAAGAAAATGTCAATAGCACAGATTAAACTTTAAAGAGTGTTGTGGGTTCATTTTTTTTAAAAGAGAGAGAGAGCTGGTTGTTAAACACTTACTGGCATGCCCTTGCTTCCCATCCAGGCCTGGAACTGATTGAATAGTTCACAGGTTATAGTTCATTTTTTTATTTTTT
>CM053589.1:45739007-45757744 GCA_028646515.1 Pseudochirops corinnae | reverse complement strand
GCCCTACCAAAAAGTCAGAGGGGTGAGGGGGGAAGACACAGGAGAGAATAGATTGGGGGAGGGGGGATACACTGGAATGGCTGTTTTGGGGCAGTGGGTAGGGGAAAGATGGGGAGAAAATCTGTAACTCAAAATTTTGTGGAAATAAATGATGAAAACTAAAATAAAATAAAAAAAAAGAAATTAAATAAGAAGTCTAAGATGGTAGAATTCTTATTCATCCTTCATTTTCAAAGAAGACTAATAACATCATGGGTGATGTTTTGACTTGCATGTGAATTGGACTGAAGTGAGACAGAGATGGGCAAAGTCATCAGCTTTATTCTCTCTTCCAGAATCATCAAAGTCCAGGGGCAAGACAAAGTCAAGGTGACTTGCAATGACCTAGGAAGCAGTAGATGGATGACCTTGGTGTGTTTGATGTCTTGCCAAGCTCCAAGCCCTCTGAAGCACCTACTTTGGCCAACTTCGTAGCTATTGGAAAAAAAACTGTTCTCACCTGCCCATTCCACTAGGGGAAATCTTCACATGCTTGGGGGAGGACATCCTCCTAACTCACCAATGGGTTTAAGGCCTGTTGGTTACCCTCAACTTGGTTTAGCCCATCTACTGAGAGGGTTTAACCCAGGTATGGCTGCTCTACATTCCATAATATTTTGGAGCCACAGGTGAGAATTGCGTGGCAGGTGGATACCAAAGATGTATGAGGAACCCTGAAAAGAGCTTGTCAAGCCCTCATACCAGAGGTGCTAGTCCTCCCTGAACACCCGACACCCAGGATGGTAGAATTAGAACTTGAAGAAATCTTATAGGCCATCTATTCCCTTGTAGGTAATATAGGTAGGTAACAGGTAATAGCACTATAGAGGTCTTGTTTTTTTTCTTTTTTTTGGAGGGGGAAGGGCAGGGCAATTGGGGTTGTGCCTTGCCCAAGATCACACGGCTAGTAAGTGTTAAGTGTCTGAGGCAGGATCTGAATTCAGGTCCTCCTGACTCCAGGGCCTGTGCTCTATTCACTGTGCCATCTCACTGCCCCGAGGCATTTTTTAGAGAAGTGGAATGGATTGCTCAAAGTAACACAGGCAGTAAGTCATAAAGGTAGGATTTTAACCTAGCTCCTCTGACTCCAAAACCAACTCTTTCATGCATCCCCTTCTTGCAACTTTAGTTCAGGCCTTCATTAGTTCTTATGTAGGCTGTTGTAATCATCTAATTGGTCTTCTTACTTCAAGTCAACAATGTCAAGTATTTCTGTCAAGCACTTACTACAAGTCAGGCACTATGCTAAGCTCTGAGGATACAAATGCAAAAAAAAAAATAATAACCAAACCAAACCAAACCAAACAACAAAAACAAAAGCCAGACCCTGCTCCCAAGGGGCTCAAAGTCAAAGAGAGAAGAAAGTATGCAAACAAACAAGAGATAAACAAACTGGAGATAATTTCAGGGGAAGTCACTAAGATTCAGGAAGACTAGGAAAGGTTTTTTGAAGGTAGGGCTCTGAGACTTGAAGGAAGCCAGGGAAGTGAGCAGGCAAGGAAAGAGGAAATTTCACACACAAGACGGCTAGAAAAAATAGTAAGCTGGAAATAGAGAATCAGGTGTGAGAAACAGCAATGAGACCAGTGTCACTGGATCATAGAGTATATAAAAAAGACTAGAAAGGTAGAAAGGAATCTGGTTATGAAGGGCTTTAAAATCCAAAGAGAAGGTTTTATATTTAATCTTGGAGGCGATCAGGAGTCATTGGTATTGATCAAATGTGTGTGTGTGTGTGTATGTGTGTGTGTGTGTGTGTGTGTGTGTGTGTGTGTGTGTGTGAGAGTGTGTGTGAGATATAATCAGTATCTCATAGCACTATAGAGGTCTTGTTTTTTTTCTTTTTTTTGGAGAGGGAAGGGCAGGGCAATTGGGGTTGTGCCTTGCCCAAGGTCACATGGCTAGTAAGTGTTAAGTGTCTGAGGCAGGATCTGAACTCAGGTCCTCCTGACTCCAGGGCCGGTGCTCTATTCACTGTGCCATCTCACTGCCTGTTAGGAAAATTAATTTAGCAGCAAGTGGAGGATGGACCAGAATGGGGTGAAATTTGTGGTAGGGAGATTAATCAACAGGCCATTGCAATAGTCCGGGTGTGAAGTGATTATGGCCAGCACCAGGATGTTAGCAGTGTCACAAGAGAGGAGGTACGTTCAAGAGATGTTACAAAGGCAAGAACAACAGGCAAAGTTTGGCCACAGATTAGATATTGGGGATGGGGGTGAGGGAGAATGAGAGCTCAAGAATGACAATTACATTGTGAGCCTGGGTGACTGAGAAATTTAGAAGAGGGGGAGATCTGGGAGAAAAGATAATGAGTTCAGATTTGGACATATTTAGTTTAACGTGTCTGAGAAGTCTAATTCAAGTTGTCCAATAAGCAGTTGGAGATTCAAGACTGGTGGCCAGGAGAGAGGTGAGGGTTAGACAAATTGATTTGAGAATCAGCTACATAAAAACGTTAATTGAATCCATGGAAGCCAATGAGATCACCAAGTGAAACAGTATAGAGGGAGAAAAGAAGAAGGTGTAGGCTAGAACCTTGGGAGACACTCACTGTTGGTAGGTATGACCTAAATGAAGATGCAACAAAGGAGACTGAAGGAATGGTCTCCCCTTTTTAGTACTTCCTCCACCAGCTTATAATCCTTAAGGGAAGGGCTGACTATATCAGTTGCCTGTTCAATAAACCTCCGTGATTCCTTATCATTTCCTAGATAAAATATAAATTCATCTCTGATTTTTAAAGCCCTTCATAACCTGGCCCCAATCAACCTTTCCAGCTTCATTATATATTACTTCAACTCCTGCATTCTGTAGTCTGGACAAATTAGCCTTCCTGATGCTTCTCACACATGGCAATCCATCTCCTGTTTCTGTGAATTCACACTGGTCATTTACCAGGTCTGCCTTCACTTCTACCTCATAGAATTCCTCATTCCCGTCCAGATGAAACTTAACTTCAATTATGAAATGAGATTATTATCACATTGTAAAGCTCCAAAGTGCTTAACACGGTGGTTGGCATATGGTAGGCATTTAATAAATGCATGTTCCTTTCTCTATGCTCAACTGGCACCTAATATATAATCCCCTAATATCCGCCTAATATATTATCAAAATAACATAGGCAGTAAGTCACAAAGATAGGATTTAAGCCTGTATATAATCCATCTAATTTATTATCCCCCTAATTTCTAATGATACCACTTCCCTCAGTTACCTAGGATTTATTTTTTATTTCTTCTGTACTTACTTACATATGTACACGTTGTCTTTCCCTGTAAAATGGGACAACTAGGTGATACAGTGGTTAGAGCACTGGGCTGGGAGTCAGTATTACCTGAGTTCAAATCCAGCCTCAGACACTTACTAGCTAGGTGAACCTTGGGCAAGTCACTTAATCCCGTTTGCCTCAGTTTCCTCAACTGTTAAATGGGGATGATAATAGCACCTACCTTGCAAGAGTTTTTGTGAGGATCAAATAAGGACAAACTACTTAGCACAGAGCCTACCACATAGTAGGTATTATATACATATCTATCTATCTATCTATCTATCTATCTATCTATCTATCTATTGTATTTCACTTGTGTTCAACTCTTTGTGACCCCCATTTGGGGCTTTCTTGGCAGTGGTTTGCCATTCCCTTTTTCAGCTCATTTTACAGATGAGGAAATTGAGACAAACAGGCTTAAGTGACTTGGCCAGAGTCACAGAGCTAGGAAGTGTCTGAGGCCAGATTTGAACTCGGGAAGATGAATCTGACTCCTGGCCCAGTACTCTATCTATTGTGCCATGAAGCTGCCCCATGTACTATATAAATGTCAGTTATTAATATCGGCTAAGGAATGGAAGTTCCCCTAAGGCAAGGAGTGTTTCATGTTTACCTTTGTATCCTTAGTGCTTAGCGCAATGCCTGGCACATAGAAAAATCACAGTAAATCTTTGTTGACTTGAGTTTATACTTCACCAGATAGATATCCCACAGAAATGTAGTAACTTTAAGATGCTGAATTTTGAAATTTTAGATCCTGACTACAATCTCTTACCTTTTTCAGCTTCCATCCCCATTAACCTTGTTCTTTGCCCTCATTGTGGCCCTTGATCCATTGACCCCTCTATGTTCTCCTAGTATTTCTCCTCTGCTCTGTCTTGCCTTGTTTCCATACCCTCCTAAACAAAATGATTCAGTA
This sequence comes from Pseudochirops corinnae, assembly GCA_028646515.1. Taxonomy (NCBI): domain Eukaryota; kingdom Metazoa; phylum Chordata; class Mammalia; order Diprotodontia; family Pseudocheiridae; genus Pseudochirops; species Pseudochirops corinnae. The sequence goes on along the minus strand of CM053589.1, from coordinate 45,753,512 downwards.
GCCACCACTCTTTAATCTCTCATTGTCCTGACCCATGACAGAGTAGTTGTCCTTCTAATTCTGATCCCCGATAACTTTCATGATCCAATTTCTTGTTTTTTTCTCCTCAGCTGCTGAGCTTTGTCAGACTAAATCATGAATTTGAGATATTACCCATTACAAATTTATGATTCATAATCTTTGACTGAGACCTCCTTACTTCTTAAGAATCCTTTTCTATTCGGAGACTTCCCGTCTTGTTCTTAACAAGTCTTTCAAATTTTTTCCTCTCCTTTTACGCCAGCCCTCATTTCCTAAATTTGAAGTGAAAAACTTAACTTCCAACTTGATTGAAAGGACAAAAGCCTTCTGAGCCCTCTCAGTTGTCCTCTTCCATTTCCTCAGATTTCTCAGCATTGTTGCCCATTTTATTCTACTCTTTTTCTACATAGAGAAAGAGTTATTCCTAGCTTTTATTAAGGTTGATCTTCCTCCCTGTTCTTTGATTTCATTCCATCCTGTCTCTTCCAAGACTTTGTCCTACCAATTACTTCCTGTGTTTTATCCATCCCTAATCTCTCTCTTCTTACTGGTTCCTTCCAACACACCAACAGATATTCTCAGGTCTCTCTTCTTAGCAAAAACCTTCTCTTGACCTTCCTACCCAGTGTAAGTACTAACTCATTCTTTCCTCCTTTTTAATGCTAAAGTTCTGGAAAAAGTTGTTTATACCCAATTTCTCCATTTTGAACTGATTTGTTCCCCTCTCAATACTTCTCAATGTGAGAAATAATATATTTGAATTCCTACTCTACTCCAATTATTATTAGTAAGTTCCATAGAAGTAGCGATTTTAAGTTCTGTGTATTAGTCCCCAGAACTGTGAACTACAGATGGTAAGTTCACTTGCTTAATCATAGGAAGCTAACTAGAGGCACTCCACCCTTGTTTTTCCTTACCATGTTGACCAAGCCCAGTGTGGCAGACGTGACCCAATTGCATGGAAAGTTCTCGAACTTATTTTTATACCTCTGGACTCCTCTCTGTTGTCAAACATGAGCAGGTCAAACATAAGACCATCTTGTGACCACTTGGTCAGTGGAGATGACCCATGTTTAGCCCAAACTGAGAACCCCCTGCTAACATGTCATTTCTAGCTGATGCATCATTTTTTAGCCTATGAAACAAGATGTATCAACCAATGGGATTCTGTACTTTGCATATATTTTTTGTTATATTCAGGTATTGATGAGGTGCTTGGGTGCCTGTGCTTGAACCACAGTTTGTAAAATCATATCCAGTTCCAAAATCACATTTCTCCCTAGCCTCAAACACTGTCTCAAGCAGTTTCTCTCTAGTTCTCTCTAGCATGCCCTAACAAAATACTTATCTCTCTTCCTGATACAGTAGCCAGCTGCACCTATAGAGTTTAGTAGTTTGACTCAACTGTGTAGTGGCTGAGGCAACTGAGTACTGGGTCATACCTATCATATGTATCCTAGATTTGCTCATATGTATACTCCTTAGCTCATTATATACATCCTGAATCCCTTGTTAGCTTGGGATATACATATACTCCCAACATACATCTTGTCAAACACGACATTGATGGGTAGCAGCTTGGTCAGCCCTGACTGCTAGTTGACTTAGTGACGTTTCAAGCCTAAAACCACACCTCTATGCAGTGCGCCCCCGCCCCCTTGGGCTGTTTCCCAGTGAAGTCTGGGCAAAATGCTTGCATAGTAGATATTAAAAGTACATGTTCCTTTAAGAACTGATCACTCCTTAACTCCTCCAAATCCCACCCTGATTCACCTAGTTAGCATATTTGGTACAGGTTCTACTATAGAATATCCTTTATAAACTTTAATTGTACCTCTTGAAGGTTGCAGGTTCCCTAAGAACTCTTGCCTGCTATATAGCATAACAATAAACCTTTTCTACCTTGACTTAGAGAATGCTTGAGTCCATGAATTCATTCCAGACTGCTTTCCAGAGACTCCGGTTATTGGGGCTCCTGGACTCCCTGAACTCCCTGACCCCTGTATCAGTATCAAATAAGATATCAAGCTTTATAAAAATAAGGCCCTGCAAGAAGTGGGCATCTCACATCATGAAGAAGATCTGAGGTCCACTTCATTAGAAGGGACCATGGGCCCTTTAATAAAATGCCATTGGCTCATTGGTTTTTCTTGCAGATTGGGCAGTTTTAATGTCCACATTATTTTTACACTGAGGTAAGACTGCAATGCATGGACCTCAGCCTCCTTAGGCTAACCCCTGCAAGGGACCTAAAAAGGAAGAGCACACAGAGTCAAAATTTTGCAAGTGGCACCACAAGGACACTGGCCCTGGGAGTTTGGACTCTCCTTGCTGTATATACTCAAATTCTCTGAGGCTGAGGAAAGACTCTTCAAGATTGGTGAGTCTCTTGGGGTGGCTAGGCGATGTAGTGAATTGAGCTCTGGCCCTGGAGTCAGAAGAACCTGAGTTCAAATCTGGCCTCAGACATTTAACATAAAACTAGCCATGTGACCTTGGGCAAGTCACTTAACCCCAATTTCCTTACCTTCCCCTCTCCAAAAAGCAAAAAAGAAAAAAAAAGAGATTGATGAGTCTCTCTCAATTTACCCTAAATTCATCTTCTTTAAGAAGGATCCCCAATTGGACTAAGAAGGACTGTTTAAATTTGTGATTTGTCTGTCTAAATTTATAAACTCTGAAGTACTTAAATGAATTTCTGTATTTATAAAAATTACATGGCTATAATTTTACTTTTTAAACATAGGATACTATGGTTTTTTTTCCTCCACTTTTTTAAACTTTCGTTTTGTTAAGACTAGGGAGATTCAGTAGTGAAATAGCTAGTTCCTCATTTTCAGTCAACTAGCCACCTAGATAATTTTAGAACACCCTGCTGGCAGAGTTAAAATAGATTTTTTCCTTTAAATCCTTTCAACAAGGAATAATTATTTTTGTCATCAGTAGAAAAATCTCTCAAATTTGTTGAGGGGTAACTTTTGGTGGCTCACAACAGGGTAAGGAAACCATCTGGAGGGCTCTATGATCAGTCCCTGGATGGGTAGGGCTTGGGGGAGTGATTCCAGACTCAAGTGCTCTGACAATAGCTTGAGGTATTCAGGCTAGACCCCACAGTTTTAGGGAAGAGATTCCTCAACTCAATAGTAAGCTATCAAGACATGTGATCACTCTGGGAACAATCCCATCCTTTTCTGACCTGAGAAGAAGGCTCATTTTAATTTTATAGAGATGAGGAAAAGGTTATATTCATTTATATTTGCTTAGGACTAAATCAGTCACTGACAATCAGAGCTAAATTCTCAGGAAGTTTTAAAGGAAAGTTGGCATACATTTTAGTGAATATTCACTTATAGAGAACCTTTGGGTCATAGTTGACTGTTTAGAAGTTAAGCTCAGAAATTAAGAATTGGAAGATTGTAGAATTTGTCAAAATCAGTCCCTGAATATTACAGTATTATCTGTAGGAAAAGAAATTCCACATAGGCAGAACTAAGGCAGAAAGAATATTGCCTCCCACAATCCATAATCAAAGGGAGGGGGCATCTCTAGCATCTTCAATGGGTAACTTCTTAGATGGAATAAGCCAAAAAAAACCAGGTACCTTGAGAATCCAGTCCAGTTCTCTCAGGAGAAGTTTCTCCAAGGAGAGCGACTTCTAGTTGGGGATGCCCCCAGGAGAGATGGATCAGGCATAGAAGAAAAATCCTACAGGATCCCCATTGGGACAAGGGTGAACTCCTGTTCTGAAGATGACTAAATATAGAGCTATTAAGCAATGTAAAGTTTGGTTTGAGAATACAAAGAGTGTAGGGGATTGTTTTGACCAAAGTATGGAACTTTTGATTGCTTAGAAAGTTGTAGGATTTTGGTGAACAATTTCTCAAAATCAACTTGGAACACATGAACTATCTATATCACTAAATTCTGCACTAGGAAATCAAGTGGACTTCCAGGAGCCAAGATGGTGGAGTAAGCAGTAAATCACTGTAAGTCTCCCATATTCACCTCCAAATAACCATCAAATAGCACCCCAAACAAATCTTGGAAAAGCAGAAACAGCAAAAAGATGGGGTGAAACAATCTTTTAGTATAAGGAACTTGAAAGATCTGAAAGAAAGGTTTGTCTCTTTCAAGTAAAGGGGAAGTGGAGTCCAGGACAAGAAGCATCCCAACAAGCCTGCAGCAAGCCCCACAAGGAAATATTGGGAGATCTTGAGCCCCAGTGTGGTAGAGCAGGCAAATGCCAAAACCAGGATACCCATCCCCATGTCTCAGCATAGCCAGGGGAACCAGCAGATGCCAGCCCCAAGAATTGCTACATGCTTCAACACAGCCCCAGGCAAACAGATATCTTCTAGGGGCCAGATCTCCACATGCTTCAGTGTAGTCCCCGGGAAATGTAGAAGCACCCCACCAGCCAAGACACCAGCACTAGGACTCCTACTCAGCACCATCTAAGCTTCCAAACCCATCACCACACCCCTGCAGCACACCACCAGACACAGAGATCCCCTATGGGACACAGAGCAGCATTAGATAAACAGTGAGGCCATGTAGCCCCCTGGTCCAAGAAGCCTGAGACAGTGCTCCTTCCAACCTGGGACCAGAACTCAAATTCAAAAGAAAGGGAAAAGGCAAAAAAATAATAATAATAATAATCTGATCATAGAAAGTTATTATGGTGACAGGGAAGACCAAGACACAAACTCAGAAGAGGACAATGATATCAAAACACCTATGGGAAGAAAGAAAAAACAGGAAATGGTCTCAAACCCAGGAAGAACTCATAGAATAGCTCAAAAAACAGTTTAAAAAAATCATATAAGAGAGGTAGAAGAAAATTTGGGAAAAGAAATGAGAGTTATGCAAGAGAATTATGATTAAAAAAAAGTCAACAGCTTGGGAAAAGAAGTCAACTATTTAAAAAGTAGACTTGGCCAAATGGAAAAAAGAAGTACAAAAGGTAATGGAGGAAAACAACTCCTTAAAAGTTAGAATCAGGCAAGTGCAAGCTAATGAGTCTATGAGATGTCAAGAATCAATCAAACACGAAAACCTAGCCAAGTCCTAAGCAGTACACAGTAAATACATAATATATGATTGCAGAATTGAATTAATGTCCTTCCCCCTTTCCAGAATTTCTCATCAAAGACTAGAAAACTGATGACACACTTTGAATTCTTGATGATTTTGATCGCTATCTAATCCATAATATTTATTACAGTATAATGTCTTAATCATATGGAGGAATTACTAGATTTTAAAAGCTCTTGTGGCAAAGGATGTAGATGTGAATTTTGAAAGGGCAAAATGTTTTTTAATTGCACTTACTTTTCTGAATTAACAGCACCAAAAAGTGTGTGATTTGGGGAGTTATTTAAACATACATTTTAGTGATGCTTTTTATCTTAAAAAAAAAGAATCAATCAAACAAGTTCAAAATAATGAAAAAAAAATAGAAAAAATGTAAAATAGCTCACTGGAAAACAACTGGAAAATAGATGCAGGAGAGACAAATGCCAGAATCACTGGACTACCTGAAAGCCATAATCAAAAGGAAGACCTGGACAGCTTCTTTCAAAAAATTATCACGGAAAATTGCCCTGACATCCTGGAACTAAAGGGTGAAATAGGCATTGAAAGAATCCACCATTGTCTCAGGAAAAAGATCCCGAAATAAAAACTCCAAGAAATATAGCCAAATTACAAAACTGAGGTCAAGGAAAAATACTACAAGTGATCAGAAAGAAACAATTCAATACCAGGGAGTCACAATCAGGATTACTCAGGATTTAACAGCAGCAACAATAACAGATAGAAGATCATAGAACATGATATTCCAGAAAAGCAAATGGGCTGGGCCTACAACCAAGAATCACCTACCTGGTGAAATTAAGCATAATACTCCCTGGGGAAAATGGTCATTCAATGCAAAAAAAAAGAACTTCGAGCTTTCATAAGGAGAAGACCAGAACTGACAAAAAATAAATTGATCTCCAATGTAATTAATTGATAAGATTCTAAAAGCATTGCTGTAATTAGGAAACTGAAGAATTATCTTAAATTGAGAGCAGGACCCCAGTGACAAGATGGCCATAAGTTCTATACTTAATAGAGGAGACAGGTAAGATCTTGACTTCAAAATCTCCTAGAGAAAAACTTAGGAGAAGTTCAGGCACCTGATTTAATGCTGTGTCTTGTTATATGTTTTGGTGTGTCTGTTTTGTAAATGATGAAATTAGGTTTAGGAATAGTAGGTTCTTTCCTTCAGATAGAAAGGAACCTTATACAATTAGGAAAATCTTTAAGAGAATGGGAAATGTGTCTGTTGTCTGTGCTATGCTATTCATGCTTTGTTTTAAGCCATAACTAAAAGGTGTTTTACTGGTGTCTTTTCTTTTGGAGTGATCAACCAAAAGAAACAAGCTCTAAAAAAAGGTAATAAACTTTCAAAAAAGGCTTTAAAAGAGAACAAATCAGGGGTGGCTAGGTGGTGCAGTGAATAGAGCACCAGTCTTGGAGTCAGGAGGACCTGAGTTCAAATCCGGCCTCAGACATTTAACACACACACACAAAACCTAGCCTTGTGACCTTGGGCAAGTCACTTAATCCCAATTGCCCTCCAAAAAAAAAAAGAGAGAGAGAACAAATCTCTCTTTTTCCCCTCTTTTTCCAACACTGGCTATGTTGGAGATTGATGAAATGAAAGACAGATGCAGAAATTAACTGAAAACCAAGATAAAAAAAGATTGGAAACCAAATTTGTGAAAAAGATTCCTTTAATTTCTTTAATTTCTAAATTATAATTTGGACATCTTAATAAAGTATTTCAATGAGCTTTTTGTGGTACTATCAAATTTTGTAGAGTTTACTGAAAACAACAAAAATTTCACAGATCAATTATTCCTTAGTGGGATCTTTAAAAATGACTAGGGATTGATTTAAAGCTGACTTTGAATTTTAAGCACTGTCTTGTTAGTCATGTTTTTTAAAAAGCTAGAAAATAATAATAATAGTAAATGACTTATTGTTGGGAGAAAAGCATTGTGAAGTCCTTTTAGGAGATCCTTGTCTGCAAGATTTCTTGGGATGAGTCCTGCTGACAAGGTATTGTGAAACTCTGCAGCACTGCCATTTGGGGCACTAGGACCTCTACTACTCATAGTGTAGAAATGAAACTTTTGAGTAATAACTGAGTGTTGTTTGGGATCATTTGGAAATCCATGTAATTGTGTCTTTTAATGTTATTACTTTGAACCAACTATTCACAGTGTATGAACTTGTGGTAAAGGAGTGGAAACAGCAGTACAAGGTTAAACAGATCTCTTGGGTCTGGGTAACTAAGAAAGGCAAGTCCTTACCAAAGTATACTTTTTTTGTTCATAAGGTAGGTCACTGGTGCATAAGGGATAGTATATTTAATTAAGAATGAGCTACTCCAGATACCACCCCAGTGGCAACTTATATGATAGCCACTTGTCCAACTTGTGTAGCTTTTAATCAGCTTGCCTTCCAAGTCATATCCACTGGTGACCATATGCTGGCTCGCATTCCTCTTTAAGCACTTACAGAAAAAAGATTATTATTGTGCCCGAGTCAGTTCTTACTGAAGGTTGAATTATTCCTTAGTTTTAAAACCATTGCTCCCTCTAATACTATAGCTTTCACCAAGGAAATTGTGCCCAGGTATGACCCACTTGTCTATATGGACTCTGCTAGGGGATCTCATCTCATTCTCATCTCATTGTATTCTCCCTTTCACCTTATCTGGAGACAGAAGTAGGGAATGATGGTTGTGGATAGATGAAATTTTGAGGCTAATATATGGAGGGGAGGATTATTTATCCCTAAACTATAATTAGTGAAATTTTGTTATTTAAAGAAGAGTTTCTTGGGACTTCAATTTGCTGCTATTGTAAGTCTTTTTAAATTTAATTTAATTTTTTCTTTTTCTTAAATTTCTTTTTCGTTTTCAACATTCATTTCCACAAGATTTTGAGTTACAAATTTTCTCCCCATCTCTCCCCAAACCCCCACTCCAAGATAGCGAGTCTACTGAGTACCCCTTCCCTCAATCTGTTCTCTCTTATATCCTCCCCCAGCCTTCCTCTAACTTTCTAATAGGGAAAGATGGATTTCTATACTCCAGTGCCTGCATATCTTATTTCCCAGTTGCATGCAAAAAAAAAATTTTTTTAAACATTTATTTTTAAAATTTTGATTTTCCTTTGATTTCCCCTCTTTCTCTTCTTCCCTCTTTGCCCACTCCCACTGGGAAGATAAGCAATTCAATGTAGGTTGTACATGTGTAGTTACACAAAATATTTCCATAGTAGTTATATTGTGAAAGGCTAACCACATTTCTCTCCATCCTGTCCCATCCCTCACCCATTCCATTCTCTACCTTGACCCTGTTACTTTTCAAACATATGTGCTTCTAACTACCCTCCCCTCCATCATCTCCTCTCTTATCCCCTTCTCCCCCTACTTTCGTGTAGGGCAAGATACCCAAATAAGTGTGTGTGTTATTCCCTCCTTAAGTCAAATTCAGTGAGAGTAAAGTTGTCCCATTCCCTGCTCTTCCCCTTCATTGTAACAGTTTTCTCTTGCCTCTTTGTATGAGATAATTTACTCTATTCTATCTCTCCTTTTCTCCTTCTTTCATTATATTCCTCTCTCACCTCTTAATTTTATTTTTTAAATATCATCCTTCCTATTCAATTGATCCTGTGCCTTCTGTCTATGTATACATGTACACACATATACACACATATACCCTCCTATATATACATATATATGTATATATACATATATATTCCTTTCAACTATCCTCATACTGAGAAAAGTCTCATGAGTTGCAATTATCATTTTTCCATGTAGATATATAATTAGTTCAACTTTAATAAGTTCCTTATGATTTCTTTTTCCTATTCATCTTCTCATGCTTCTCTTGCTTCTTGTACCTGAAAGTCAAATTTTCTGCTCAGCTCTGTTTTTTTCATCAAGAATACTTGAAAGTCCTCCATTTCATTGAATGACCATATTTTCCCCTGAAGCATTATACTCAGTTTTGCTGGGTAGGTGATTCTTTGTTTTAATCCTAGCTCCTTTGATCTTGAGAATATCATATTCCAAGCCCTTCAATCCCTTTGTGTAGAAGCTGCTAGATCTTGTGTTATCCTGATTGTGGTTCCACAATACTCAAATTGTTTTTTCCTGACAGCTTGGAATATTTCCTCTTTGACGTGAGAGCTCTGGAATTTGGCTATATATTCCTGCGAGTTTTCTTTTTGGGATCTTTTTCAAGAGGCGATTAATAAATTCTTTTGATTTCTCTTTTGCCTCTGGTTCTAGAATATCAGGGCAATTTTCCTTGAGAATTTCTTGAAGGATGATTTCTAGGCTCTTTTTCTTTTATTATGGCTTTTAGGTAGTCCAATAATTTTTAAATTTTTTCTCCTGCATCTATTTTCCAGGCTGGTGGTTTTTCCAATGAGATATTTCACATTGCCTTCTATTTTTTTATTTGTTTGGTTCTGTTTTATAGTACCTTGATTTCTCATAAAGTCATTAGCTTCCATTTGCTCTAATCTAATTTTGAAGGAAATATTCTCTTCAGTGAGTTTTTGAAATTCCTTTTCCATCTGGGCAATTTAAGGCATTCTTCTCCTCATTGGCTTTTTGGGCCTCTTTTGCCATTTGAGTTAGTCCATTTTTTAAGATGTTATTTTCTTCAGTATTTTGGGTGGTTCTTCTTTAGAAGGCTGTTGACTTGCTTTTTGTGATTTTCTTGCATCATTCTCATTTCTCTTCCCAATTTTTCCTCCATTTCTCTTACTTGATTTTCAAAATCCTTCTTGAGCTCCTCCATGGCCTGTAATCAGTTCATATTTTTCTTTTTTCTTTTTTTCTTTTGAATTAAAACTTTTATTTATTTTAGTTTACATCATTCATTGCCACGAAATTTTGAGTTACAAATTTTCTCCCCATCTTTCCCCTACCCACCGCCCCCAAACAGCCATCCCATTGTATAACCCCTCCCCCAATCTATTCTCTCCTATGTCAGTTCATATTTTTCTTGGAAGCTTTTGATGTAGGAGTTTTGACTTCATTGACTTCTGGTTCCATGTTTTGATCCTTTTTGTCCCCAAAAAAGGATTATATGGTCCGATTGTGCTTCCTCTGCTTGCTCACCTTGCCAGCCAATTACTTGATTTTTGAGCTCTTTGACACAGTAAAACTCTGCTTCCAGAGTGGAACAAGCTAAGTCCCGAATCACTGGGGTCTTTGCAAATATTGTCAAAGGTCTGAGGAGGGCACCCTCTCTAGAGACACCCCAAGCTCTGGCACACTGCCACACACCCAGGACCACCACCCAAAACCATGATCCAGATCAAAGCAGGTCAAAGCAAGAGCGATTACCCTCTGAATAGTCTCTTGGTCCCCCTATGATCTGCAGGCCAGGAGCTCTGGAGGCAGCCACACAGCAGCAGCTACAGCCACCATATCTCCATCACTTCTTGGCCTGGGGCAAGGGCTGCACTGCCCTCTTCTGTCACTCAGTTTCAACAGAGTTCCCCACTGACCTTTTACTTTTTCTTTGGCTTTTATGGATAGAGAAGTCTGGAAACTGCCACAGCGGCTGGTGATTCATTCTCCTGAAGTCTGCTCTGGCCATTCTGTGCTGCTGGTTGGGGCAGCCCCAGGGCTGGAACTGCATGGCTTACATGGGACTGCTCGGCTCCCAGACTGTTGTGATAGACCCTTCCTTTTAGCCTGCCTTTAGTGGGAGAGTTGTTTCCCTTTGTCACTTTGTGGGTTCTGTAGATCTAAAATTTGTTTAGAGTCATATTTTACAGGTATTGGAGGTGGCTGGAGCCAGACCTCAGTGGAGTTCCTGTTTTTACTCCACCATCTTGGCTCCTCCCCTCTATTGTAAGTCTAGAATACAGGTATAGGTGTCTGATCCTCTCATAAGGCTGCTAGTTCATCATTCAAGGGAAATGCCAAGTGCCTTTGCAGTCTGAGGGCTGCCATAGGTAGATACCTGTCCTTGAGAAAGTTGAGAAAATGACCTTGCAAAAGGGAAAGTAGGATTCTTTTGACCTATCCCCATGTTGGTAAATAAGACGTTTTCCCAAATGGTTAATTTTGAGTCTGGCTATAATATCCTGTCATACAATTAGCTGTCTATGACTCCTACTTGAAACCAAACAGAACTAATGCCGCCATGTCCCTGTCTTTCTGCTCACATAGCAAATTCTGTTGATAAGGGCAAGTGTAAAAAAAAGATGAAGCTTATTGGTGATTTCTAATTGTTACATATACTAATATAGTAAAGGATCATTTTTGAATTATTGTTTGAATCACCAATAATAGGGACTATGAAGCCTTACAACTGGTGGGTTTTTGGTTTATAAGAGATTACCCTATAATATTCTTTCATCATGATAATATGAGTAGTGAGAGATATGATACAATTTTCAAAATTAATCTAATTTTAAATTTCACATGCAAAAATTCTTTGAAACACCTGTCAAATGATATTAAAAGAGACTAACACTCATTTTCAAATTTAGGCCCTCATGATGCAACAATCAAAATTCTCTGAAGTTTCAGGTGAATTATGTGTTCTTAATATTCTTAATTCTTCTTATAACTCTATTTTATATTGAGTTTATATTAAACCTTGGCACCTAAGACACAGATCTAGAAGGAAGAAGACCCTTTAGAGCTGACTTATAAATGTGGTTTATTGGGGCAGCTAGGTGGTACAGTGAATGGAGCACTTGCCCTAGAGTCAGGAGGACCTGAGTTCAAATCTGGCCTCAGAAAATTTATACTTAGTAACTGTGTGACCTTGGGCAAGTCACTTAACCCCAATTTCCCTGCCTTCCCCCAATCCAAAAAGATGAAAAAAAGAATGTGACTTTAGAAATATAAAATTATAGACCTTGAACTCTTTAAATCTGAGTCAAGGAAGTGTGATCCTTAATAATAACTGAATCCACCTAAAACTATGAGGCTATGATTATTGGAACTTGCTGTTAGACTTTATGGGACTGAAACTGATATTGTTCTGAGTCTGATTCCAGGTATGATCATCAAGGAGTCCTAGTAGGCTAATGAACCACGATCAACCCTTATGGGGTTAACATCTGCAAATTATAGGTAGAGTTATGGGAAAGGCTGGGAAAATGACTCTTAGTATGGCCTGAGATAGAATGCTCCTAACTCAATTTCCCCAGTATGTAATCTCCTCTTGAATGGAAAATATCCCACTTTTTAAGCCTTGCTCAATAAAATTGGCTATCTTTATAACTCTTGCCTGGAATAGGCATGAAATTAGAGAAGCATTTTTCCCTTACTGTACAATGTCTCTATTTTCTTTCTATGGCAAATTTCTATAACCGTGGTTGGTTATAAGTATAAACACAATATTAAATTCTCATTTCATAGGTTAATATGAATAACATCTGAAGTTTTATAATAAGATAGAGGTATAAGATTTAGCCTAAAATTTTAGTCCTTCCTAAAGTTAATGTCAGAATAATTGGGTATTGATGTAGCCATTTATGAGAGCAAACTTGTTCTCCTAATTATTAAATCTAAAACAGAAATATCTTCAGTTTTGGTAGGAAGAAAAAAATGTTAGAATATCTTGTTACCTAAATGGGAAAAGCCAATTTTATTTGAATCTATTATTGCCACCTGGATATGGAGCATGTCTTGAAAGGCAAACATGTTTTATTATAAATAACTTAGTTGAACTGCACTGTCTTGAAATCAACTACTCGATATATTTATACATTCCATCCTAGAATTTTATGTTATAATTCAAATAAATTAAATTCAAAAATTCAAAGACTTTTAAACTAATTCAGTTGTGTATCAGAGGTAATCGTCTCATAAAAAAAGTGTTCTGTTAATGGTTCCCTGGCAGAATCTCATCCTCCTAAGGGAAGAAATAAGGGAAGGGACAAGCATCTAAAAGAAAATAGCCAGAAAAGAAAACAGCTAGAGTGAAAAATTTTCAGTTGGTTTTAATAAATAGTTGTGATAAGATTAGGTAATTATATACAACAAATATAAAATTTGGGTTCAGAATTTTTAAAAAATTCAGTTTTTATTTGAATTTACCAAGCTAAAAATATAAATTCTCTAGTCTAGTGATGTTCATATTGGTGCAATTAAGGTTTGAGGTAGCTCTCACTACCTGACCTGGTTATCATCATAGCAAATTAGAATTGTATTAAGATCTATTTTGTCAGAGATTTTTAACAGAGAAAGGAATCTTTGCAAGTGACTTGGAGAAGCAAATTCACTAGAAGCTGTTTCATTTTCATAAACTCAAAAGTTTTCTAGAACCTGTATGGAGGGAAGAAAATGCTTGCATTGCCATGCTTGAACATATGCCCTATGGTCCCCCAATTTTCATATTTTATAGGGCATGTTTTGCTAGGAGGTACTTGTTGCTAATGGTTCTTTGTTAGTGAGAGAGTCAATTCAGACCTTTATTGCATATTTAGTAAATTTATGAGTTAATATTTAATCAAATGGAACGTAATCAACATAAGCTGTGCCAATTTCCCTCTTCTCTAATGTCACCCTTGCTTCTCAGTAAGAGGACTTCCCTCTTCTAGTTTTGTATCACCTGTGGAGAACTGCTCTCCATGCATTAAGATTATAATGATTGAAAGAAAGACTGGAGTCTCTCTGTGGACTGAAGCCAGGGGAATGAGAGAAATAATTTACTTTGACCACCTACTCCACTCCAATCAGTATTAATCAGTTTGCTATGATTTCATAGGAGTAGTGATTATAAGTTCTATATATTAAGCCCCAGAGCTGTGAACTGCAGATTGTAAGTTCACTTGCTTAATCATAGGAAGCCAGAGGCCCTCCACCTTTGTTCTTCCTTGATATGGTGACCAAGCCCAGTGTCGCAGAGGTGACTCTATTACATGGAATGTCCTCCAACTTATTTTTGTACCTCTGGACCTCTCTCTCTTGTTCAACGTGAGCAGGTGACTATCTTATGACTACTTAGTCAGTGGCAATGCTGAGGTAGAACTGAGACCTGAGACCTCCTCTGCTGACGTACCATTTCCAGCTGATGCATCATTTTTTGGCCAGTGACGCAAGCATTATCAACCAATGGGATTCTGTATTTTGTATGGCCTCTTTAGAATCTTCAGGTATCAAATTTGGTATCAAGTCTTATAAAAATAAGGCCCTGGAAGAAGGGGAACCTTGGATTGTGAGGAAGATTTGTGGTCCACTTTTTTAGAGGGGACTGCAGACCCTTTAATAAAGTGCCATTGATTCAGAGCTCTGTCTCTGGTTTTTCTTGCAGATTGGGCAATTTTAATTTTCACAGCAATATGACTTCTGTTACTCTCACTCTACTGAAGCTGCTCTCTCCAAGGCCATCAGTGATCTCCAAATTTCTGAATCCAAAGCCTTTGTTAAAGCCTCCTCTTT
>CM053589.1:45719603-45738507 GCA_028646515.1 Pseudochirops corinnae | reverse complement strand
GGGAGGGGGGATACACTGGGATGGCTGTTTTGGGGTGGTGGGTAGGGGAAAGATGGGGAGAAAATATGTAACTCAAAATCTTGTGGAAATGAATGATGCAAACCAAAATAAAATTAAAAAAAAAAAAGTGTCTGATCTGAGGCTGAATTTGATTACTCAGGTCTCCCTGACTCCAAGACTGGTGTTGTATCCACTGCACCACTTAGCTGACCCCCTCCATTACTTTCTTAAGTTTAAACAATCAACAAAACAATCAATTAAGATCTGATTTGTAGTTTGTCAATTTCTGAGCTATAAATGCCTACACTGAAAACTTAACAGTCTTCTCTCTTGATTCAAGCTGGTTCTAACACTCCTCACCTACAGTCTTCCTTGTGAGAAATCTTGGTGATTGTCACTTATCTTCTCCCTCATCTCTCATCTCCTATTAGTTATCAAGTCCAATTATTCTCTCACCACATTTCTTGCATCCTTTCCCTTTACTCTGTTTCCAACACTAAAGTCTCAATAGGTCTGCTCACATTTATTTTCTGCTTCAGTTTGTAAAGATCTACTCATGTGGTTCAGGATAACCAAACAAGTTGTGGTATATGACCACGATGGAACACTACTGTGATGTAAGAAATTATAAGCTGGTTGATTTGAGAAAAGCATGGAAAGACTTGCATTAAATAATGAAAAATGAAATGAGCAGAACCAAGGGAACAGGATATACAGTAACAATTATATTGTTGGAAAAATAACTGTGAACAATCATGTCGTAATGGTAATGGTAATTTGAAGATCTTCTCTGTGCCCCTGATAGACTGAATGTAATCACATGGAGCCTGTGGTGGGAGGAGTTTGCTGAAGGATGGAGCAGAGCCCATTGGAAGCTGGTAGTCAGAGCAGTTAGAGCTGGAGGGAGGAGAGGATACACCCAAGAAGACAGCTAGCCTTGTGAGTGTTTATTTTTCGGAAGGCTAAAGGATAGTGTGGCTTCATGCTGTGCTATAGTGTATTAATTTCTTTGTTGCTATGATGCATTCGGTTTCCTGATGTTGGGATTTGGCTTTCTGGTGTCTAAACAAATGTTTTGCTTCTGTCTTCTAGACAGAGAATCTGTTATAATTTTGTGATGGGGAACTATGTTGGCATATTCATAGTTGCTGTTGGTGCTGTGAATATTGTGTTGGCAGTACACATGTTATTCTAAATATTCTAAATATTCAACTCAACTACAAAAGGACCTATGAAAGAAGATGCTATCCACCTCCAGAGAAAGAACTGATAAATATAAGTATGAATAATATGATTTTATACATATTTATAAATCTGTGTCAAAAGATGGCCTTCTCTAGTGCAGGGTGGGGAGGGAGGGAGATACTTTAAAACTTAAAATGTAACAAAAATAAATGAAATTTTAAAAAAAGATATACTCATGTTACCAACTCTTCTCAAATATCTTCAGTTGCTCCCTATTAATAATATCTCACATTTATATTGTACTTTAAGACTTACAAAGTGCTTTCCAAATATTATTTCATTTTACTCTCACAACAACCCTGGGAGATAATAATAATAATAATAATAATTGTTGTTGTTGTTTTTGTTGTTATCATCATCATCATCATCATCATCATCATCATCATCATCATATTGTTATTCCTAGTTGGGGCAGCTTAAATGGCATAGTATGGAGTGCTGGGCCTGGAGTTAGGGAGACCTGAGTTCAAATCCATCTTCAGGCATTAGCTGTGTGATCCTGACCAAGTCATTTAGCCCAGTTTGCTACAGTTCCTGTAATGTTAATGGTAATTTGAAGATCTTCCATGCCCCTTAATAGGCTGAATGTAATCACATGGAACCTGTGGCGGGAGGAGTTTGCTGAACAGGTGGAGTAGAAAGCTGGGAGTCAGAGCAGTTACAATGGAGGGAGGAGAGAGGATACAGACAAGGAAACAGCTGGGCTTGTGAGTGTTTGTGGGAAGGCTTTGGGATGGTGTTACTCTCTGCAGCGTTATTGTGTATAGATTTCTTTGGTGCTATGTTGAATTCGGTTTTCTGGTGTTGGGATTTGGCTTTCTAGTGTCCGAATATGGAGAATCTGTTATATTTTGTGATTCAGAATTACACCGGCATAATCATAGTTGCTGTCAGTGCTGTGAATATTGTGTTGGCGCTACATTCCTCATTTGTAAAATGAGCTGGGGAGTGAAATTACAAAATTTTTGTAAAGCAAACTTCCAATGGAGTCATGAAGAGTTGGACATGATTGAAATGCCTGAATAACAGCAAAATTCCCATTTTACAGATGAGGAAACTGAGGTTAAGTCCTTACCCAAGTCCACATAGCTAGTGAGTATTTTAGGCTGGATTTGAACTCATCTTCCTAATTCTAGGTCCAGTACTTTATACCTTGCTATGCTTAGATGTTACTTTTGTCTACTGAGTAAAGTTCTGACCCATGTATTTGATATTCAAGGCTCTGTACATCTGATGCCACATTACCTTCTAACCTAGTATATCAGTCTCTTTTGCATACTCTATCTTCTAGCTAAACTACATTTCTTTCTGCTTCTTCAACATGCCTCAACATTATCCTACGAGCTATGCCTTTGCTCATGGTTTTTCTCTATTCATGGAATGGTTTAATACTATATATTTTAATTTATGTATTTAAAAACATGATTCCAAGAAGGGGTCCATAGGCTTCACCAGACTACCAAAGTGGTCCGTGATACAAAAAAGGACCTCTGCTAGAAACAGTAAAATCCCACCAATTGAGTATAGACTAACTCTTCCAACTTTCATTATTGGATGATGTTTATCCATACCCATTTTCCTGATAGAAAAACAATAAAGTTGAGAAAGTCACTGAAGGTCTTTGTAGGCTTAAGATTGTGCTTCAGGATTTGCAGGGAATGATGCATGGTGAAATGAGCAGTAACCACCAGGAGAACGATTTATACTATAACATCAACAATGTAAAAAGGGACAGTTTTGAAACATAAGAACTCTGATTAATGCAATGATTAACCATCATTCAGAAATAAAGCACGCTCCCTATCTCCTGACAGAGGAGTGCTGTATTAATATGAGACACATGTTTGAGGTTGCAGCCAATATGGGAATTTATTCGACTTGAATATGTTCATTTGTTACAAGGATTTTGTATTTCTTTCTTTTTCTCCCAATGGAGAGAGAAGGTGGGAGGGAGAGAAAGTAAATGCTTAATAGTTGAAAAACATAAAATTTAATTTAAAAATAAGATTACGTTTAAGAGGACATAAAGGAGAAGGATGGTTTTAAAGGTACAATGTAAGGTGTACCAAACTTTTTCAGAATCTTTTATTTTCACTAACAGCATTAGCTGGAAAAGCATTTATATGTAGAACAGGGCCTCTCCATCTCTATGAACAGTAGAAAAACCCCTTAGCAATCTAATCTCTAAGAACAAAGAAGAGTCCCTAGACTTTTCAAACTGTGTTTAAAAAAATACACTCACATACAACACACACACACACACACACACACACACACACACAATGTTGAAAGGCATAGCAAAAGAAAAAAAAATCCCATCAGAAAACTGGCATGCTCGGTGGAATCCTTGAGGGGAATGGGGTAAGTTTTAAAACAGAGAAAAAGCAATTCTAAATATTTAAGAAATAAAAGTCCCTATGAGCAGAAGTATATTCCATCTTGTCCCTTCTAACCCCTTGCTCCCCATTAAACCCCCATCTTCCTCCAAGCCTTCTTCCCTTCCTCCCATAATTCAAGGTGCCTGCATCTCTTAAAACTGGAGTAACCAATTTCACTTCTATCATTCAGGTTTTCAAGTAGGATCCAAGGAAACTTTTCCAGTTATCCTGTTGTTTTAAAACATCTCTATGATTAATATACTGGAATACTGTAAAATTTCAGATCAATAACTGGAGAGCTTTGGAACAGTAATGCCAACCCAGGCAAACCTCTGATGATATGGATAAGTACTAATAGAGAATATACATCCTTCAATAAATTATCCATTTAAATTCATGGCCTGAGAAGACAATTAAATCAGTCAGGTATTTAGCAAGGGAGAGTGTGATATAATAAAAGCTCACATAATGAACTTAGCCCAGCTGACTCTTTGGGAAGATAAAAGATTTGATTTTCTTTTAGTAGCCAAGAAGACAGAGAATAGAAAGTTATAATGCAGGTATTTCCAAGAAATTATACTTATATATGTGTACACATATATTTACAAATACACATACAGAGTGTTATAAAAGTCAGTTCTATTTATACTATTTTTTTTGGAGGGGGGAAGGCAAGGCAATTGGAGTTAAGTGACTTGCTCAAGGTCACACAACTAGTTAAGTGTCAAGTGTCTAAAGCTGGATTTGAACTCAGATCCTCCTGAATTTGAACTCAGGTCCTCCTGACTCCAGTGTTCTATTCATTGCACCACCCAGCTGTCCCTATTTCTACTATTAATGCTTCAGTATGCACTAAGACTTTTGAGACAATATGTGCACAGGTATGTATTCACACACACATGTATATACACTGCAATACATGTGTACATCATGTATACATATATGTGTACACATGTACCCACATGGCATATACATCCTTGTGCATGGATGATATTTGTACATACATATGTAGGGTGTCCCAAAAGTCTTAGTGCAATTTTAAGCTATTAAAGCTTAAATATTCATCAATACACACTCACACTTTAAACCTCCAGAGTTCAATCTAAGTGAGACAAACAGGATTGTGTTATATCAGTGTTTATTTCTCTCAAAGCAGGTGACATGCATACATCCATGCATGAGAGCCAGTTTGGAACTGAACCCTCAATTTAGGGTTAGGGTGAAAAGTTTATATACCTTTTCAACAGGGGCTGATATCATTCCATTATCATTTTACTCCTAGACAGAGAAAATATCTTTTATCAGCCCCACCCCCTGCCCCATTTGGACCATGTAGACCGGTGGTTCTCAACCTTCCTAATGCCCCAACCCTTTAAGACTTGTATGTGGGTGTATCTGCACGTGGGCAGACCTGCCTGGAGATGGATAGAGTAGCCGTGTCTCCATTCCTAAGACCATTAGAAATATGTGTTTTCCGATAGTCTTAGGCGACCCCTGTGACCCTTGTGAAAAGGTCATTTGACCCCCAAAGGGGGCACAACCTGCAGGTTGAGAACCGCTGATCTAGACAAAGTAGTCTGTCTCTACTAAACCTTGAGTAGAACACAATGGGCTTCCCTACTTTAGATTAAATTATTTGCGAACTTGGATGGGGGTTGATCAGTATTAGGGATTTGGTTGGTTGGTTGTTGTCCTTCATTCACAAAGAGGACCAAAATGACATCACTATGTTAGAGTCAAGTTTGAATGTGTCCAATTGGCTGATCAGACCAATATGAGCTCAGAATGTTCTACCACAGGTCAAGCACAAATAGTCTGTGGAACATTTGGGGTGGAATCATCCTCCATTTCCTTTGAGCTGTTTCAATTCTACTTTGCTCACAGAGCACAGCACCTTCTCTTATGAGGGCATGCCATGCTAAGCCATCCTGTGCCAGTGTCTCCCATGTCACACAATCAATTCCAAAGTTCTTAAGAGAGACCTTAAGAGTGTCCTTGTCTTGCTTCTTCTGACTACTGTGTGAATGCTTGCCCTATGTGAGTTCTCCATAAAATAGTCTTTTTGGCAAGTGTACATTTTGCATTTGAACAACATGGCCAGCCCATAGGAGTTGTGCTCTCTTAAGCAGGGTTTGAATGCTTGGTAGTTTAGTCCAAGTAAGGACTTCCATGTCTGGTACCTTATCCTGCCTGGTGATCTTCAGAATCTTCCTAAGACAAATGCAATCTCATTATCAGTAATGTCCTTCTGAAGAAAAACTGAACTTAAAATTAGGACTTTGGAAGAAGGAGGCTGGGGAGAAATCTCTGAAAGATAGAAGTTGAAAATTTTTTTTTTGTCTTTTTTGGAGGGGGGAAGACAGGGCAATGGGGGTTAAGTGACTTGCCCACGGTCACACAACTAGTATGTGTTAAGTGTCTAAGGTCAGATTTGAACTCAGGTCCTCCTGACTCCACATTTGGTGCTCTATTCACTGTGTCACCTAGCTTCCCCACAGTGGTTGAAATTCTGAGCAAGATTTGAAGTATGAGAGAGAGACAGAAACAGAGACAGAGAGAAAGAGAGGGAGAGATGTAATTGGGTTGGTGAGTGTAGCGTGAATGTGTATGTGTGTTTATGTGTTGTGAAAAATGACTATTAATGACCAATATTTTAGTTTCTTTTTTCCACCCTTAAGTAATCAGGACCTTATAATTATCATTACTGAGAAGCATAATAATATAGCATATAGAGTATGATACTTGCAAGTCCAGAAAACTTGGATTCAAACCCTGCCTTTAGACACTCCCAGAGCTGGAAGGGACTTAAGAGACTTCTTAGGCCAACCTCCTCATTTTATAAATGAGAAAACTGAGACCTAGGAAGGTTACAAGGTCTTGCCCAAGGTCACAAAGTAAATTTAAGGGGTAAGATTTACCCCTTAAGTTCAAAAATCTGTCTCTAGAATCAGTGATCTTTCCCCTGTACCATGTACTTACTGGTTCTTACAGAGGCAGCCACATGCCATGGATGGAAGCCGAGCCCTTCAGCCTCAGACACTAACTATATGACCCTGAGCAAGTCCCTTAACCTCACTTAGCCTCAGTTTCCCCATCTATAATATGGGGATAATAATGTACACAGCGCCTACCTCATGGGATTGTTGGAAGGCAGGTTTAAATGAGATAAACCATACAAGGTGCTTTGAAAACCTCAAAATGCTGTATAACTGGCTATTGGATGGATAAAATAGATGTGCGCATTCATCTTTCAGGACACTTCCACCCTTCACTTTCTCTTCCTCTGTTTTATTTATTTTTCCTGCAGTAAATCTGAATTTGGCTCAAACCACGTGTCAGCGGAGAGGATGAAAAAGAACTTTGTCCTGAGTCTGTTTCAGTCCTTTTATACGTGAACCTGCCGCGCCATCGAGTGACTTCATGAGCCAAAAGAATAATCTTTTGTACTTACACTCTGTAAAGTGACTCTCTCTCTCGGATCAAAACATGCTCTCTGGACTCTGGGGCGAGTTGCCTTCACTCTCCTCTCCTTAACTTTCTGCCCCCCTTTACCTGCTCAGTGACTGTCAGAGGATGTGAGCTTCTAAAGAGTTGTTATGGCAGCCCAGGGCCCTTTGGTTACCTTGGAAAGGGCATGAAAAGAGAAGCAGGGCTAATGTTTGAAGACCTGCCAGAGAAGGCTAGAAGTAGCAATATAAAAGCAGCATGCCCCAGAGTCCTTACTTGTTCCTGCTCCTGGGGGTTTTCAACTCCTCTCCAGGTTTGTGTTGCACAGTGGAGGCTTTGTCTGAGTTCAGAAGGTCTTAGGCCATTCTTATTTCCACATGGAACATTTATATTAGCAGCTGCAGTGCCAGAAACATAATCCCACAATGGTGACCCTGGGAATGGGCCCAATACTTTCTCTTCAGAACATCAAATCCTTACTCACAAAGAATCTTAACTTAGAGAAAGACCAAGAGACTTTGCAGAAATAGGCAAGCTGAATCCCGCTTTTCAGAGTGGAAAGCTTAGGCACATGAAAAGGGATGCTCAGGACTGAGAGGAACTGTGTATTTGTAGGAGGTCAAATTCTTTGATATCCCCCTAATGGAGACAGTCCTTAGATGCTGCTGAGGTAGAATAGTTCTATACTCATCCAAGCTCTTCTGAAAATGCTTTAATACCTTTTCTGCAACCTCCTTGGGGAGGACCAGAAAATGGCACTTGAGCTAAATCTCAAAAGAAACTAGAGATTGTAACAGATAGAAGTGAGGAGGGAGTGCATTCCAGGAATGGTAGAAAACAAGCTAGGGGGCATGGAGGATAGAGTATCAGGCTGGAAGTCAGGAAGACTCATTTTTCCGAGTTCAAATCTGGCTTCAGACACTTAGTATTTGTGTGACCCTGGGCAAATCACTTCACCCTGTTTGCCTCAGTTTCCTCATCTATAAAATGAGCCAGAGAAGGAAATAGCAAACTGCTCCAGTACCTTTGCCAAGAAAATCCCAAATGGCATCACGGAGAGTTGGACATGAATGAAACCATTCAACCCCAGGAGGCAAGTGTATTATATGTATATAGAAAGCATGCATTCTTAAAGCACTTTTTGCCCATATCCATACTTATTTAAGCATAGTTGCTGCCTTGAATTGTTAGTTTTCTTCTCGTGTGTGTGTATGTGTGTGTGTGTGTTGTATACCTTATTAAATGGATTTTGAGTTCTCAGAGAGGAGGGCCACTTTACTCTTCATCTCCCACAGAGCCTAGGACAGTGCCTTGCACAGAACAGGTGCCTTAATAAATATCTAAGGATTGACTGTTTAATAATAAGTTATTTCTTTTCAAGGGGTGCCAGCTCAAAATAATCTCGTCAAAGGGTTCTAACCTAAGAAATGAATGGGAGTCCTTCGCAGCTGTAGCAGGGGCAAGCTTTGATCCTCTTCCATCAAGGGACCATTTTCAGATTCTGGCTCTAAAGCAAATGGGATCTCTTTGGGAGACTTTAGCCTTCATGCCTAGTTTAAGATCGGGTCCTGGGGTAAGCGAAGTAGGCACAAAGCCAGGGAAGGGGCTACTCACACCTTGAGGAGAGTCATTGCCCTGGGAATTACCAGTTGCTCATTAAGGGAGCCCTGAACAGTTTGCTACTTTTGTTCTACTTCACAGCTCAATTGCAGTTGAGTTCACCAAGGATTCCTTAATTAATGTGTGGAAGTTTCTTTGAAGATAAAAGATATGTGGGTGGAGGGAGTTGGTGAGGGCTAAGAAACAGGTTTATTTTAAATACACTCTCTTCCCCCAGAGGCGTTAACTTGTCTACCACTGATGTGTTCCGGTTCAGAGACCGGTTCTGGATTTTAGAAAATGTTTTCAAAGGAGTGCTGCAAAACCCGCACCATTTGTGCCTCTGAGCTGAAGGGATTAGAATAGCCTCTGTATAGGAGTCCAGTGTTAGGTCCTAAGATTGGGTCCAATCAAATGGAATTTACATTGAGTAGCCAAAGGCAGAAACAAGTGGATGCTTCTGAATTTATCCTGTGAAGCCTCCAATGGGGCTTGTTTTTGTTTTTAATGTACCAATGCAGTGTTCAGTCACTTTTTTTTTTAAAGCTCTTGAGAAAGTCACTCTTCTTTTTGGGGGTCTCAGTTTTCCCGACTCCAATGGGGAGATAATCAACCTAATTCCTGATGTTAGAGTGAGGTAGATTTGATTGGTTGATATCTGTAAAGATATTGTAGCTCCACAAAAGACCATTCAAAGACTAGACATCCTATTTCGTTAAAAAAAAATTTTTTCAATTTACTGTTTTTAAATTAAATTATAAAATTTCTATTTATGTGTTTTTTTTCTGTCACCCACATATCCCAATGTATCCCTTGCCTCTCTCTACCCCAGAGAGCCACTGTCCTCGAGAACAGAAAAAACAAAAATGCATCAATAAAACCAACCAACATCCTGAAAAAAAATCTGACCTCCTCTGCAAAGCCCTATAGCCACAGTCCCCTTCTCCCTCCCTGCAAAGGATGGATGGAGGTCAGGTTTTCTTATTCATGCTCCTTCTCAAGGAAAGCTCATCTTATAGTCACAGGCGTATTTTCAGCCTCTGATATACATACTGGGGTTTATTACCCAGATTATGACATATTGCTGGATGGACATCTATTAATATGTCATAATCTGGGTAATAAACATTCTTCATTCCCTTGGTCTTTCCTATGTGAATGGTCAGAGTAAACTCTTTTCAGTGGTTATGACACTCTTTCAGAAGCCTCTGCCGTGTTCCACTGCTTGAAGCAACCTGTACAATGTCATCTGCCAACAAGACTGTCTGGAGGACCATCATCATCCATAGGGAATCCTTCTTCAAATTAAACTCTCTATTGGCTCTCCTCTATTACAGACACAAACCCCTTCTGTAAGTTTAGGAATGGAGGGTCATCTGTCAAGATTATTTCTGTTAAAAATTTTTTGCAAGAAATCTTGAAAGGACTCAAGAGACATGAAATTTCTTTAACAGGGGACATTGGTTTTTCATTCCCAACAATAAATAATGCAGAGCACAAGGATCCTTGGGAGAAATAATTTGACTTAAATTCACATTAAAGTATAATTGACTGATATAGAATCCTTTCCTAAAACCTGGTTTAAATAGGGGAGAAAAAGGAGAAAAGTGAAGAATATGAGAGCTGGAAAAATGGAGTTAGAAGTAGAAGGCACATAGGGAAGGGGAAAGGGATCCAAAATGGTGGCTCATTTGCCCAGGAGGTTCTAGAATGAATTGCAGCCCTGCCTGGTGGTTTTCTCTTTTGTGACACCAGTCTACAAAAGAAAGTATGAATGCAGCATTACGAGCAGAATTATTCTTTCCAGTTTTAGTTCTACAGAAGGTAGATGCTCCAAACCAGGAAAGTGTCACCAGCACTATCTTCCCATTCAAAAGACTCTATTTTCACACAAATTAGATCAGAATCTATAGTTCTCTTCTAGAGTAACTCTGAAAACTCTACATGGTCTCAAAACAAATTGGTAATTACATCTGTTCGAGTTCATCTCTTGGCTATAAACCAAATATGCTCCAAAATGTTGTATGCTCCAAAGTGTTGGGACACGATTTCAGGGAGCCTGGCTCACTGACTGCACATCTTTCCCTCTCTAAGTGCTCATTTTCCCCCCCCTGCCCTTAGCTGGAAGTAATTACTCTCTGAACATGATTAAGGTCCTAGGCAGACACTTAAATGCTTGGTGTATCTTTATTCATATATCTGCTAATGGCCAGGCTCTTGTGCAAAATTTAACACCCATAAATCTAGGACAGCTCTGGAGGATTTAGTTTCAATAAATGAAAATATTTTTTGACAGCTCGGGACAGAAACAATCCTGCTCCTACATGCTCCATGTAATTTGAAAAGAAGCAGTGCCAGTTTTCTCCTACAAGATGCCTGACATATCATGCTACTGGAATATGGCAGAAAGGCGGTAATTACTGTATTTAATTCTGTATTTAAATTCCTGACCTAGGGAATGGAGACAAAAGGGTAGAATGCCCTTTTCATGGGTTTTTACCAAATCATAGGGAAGAAACACAAACAGGAAAATAAAAAGTAGTTCCCAAATGGTCAGTTTAGATAGTTGGTGTATTTGATATATATTCTTTTAAAATGTGTTTATCCACTAAGTCATCCTATATTGCCAAATTCTAGGTGATTATTTAATGTGTACTTGTTGCTTTATTTTTTATTTTTAGAGCTTATTTATATTAGAGCCTTTGTATTCTATTTAACACATTTATACATATATATTTATTATCGGTTTTCTTCTTTGTGAGTGCTATAATTATATGTGTGGAATTGACTTCCCCCATAATTGGTATAGATACTCCCTAAACAAAGGTTATAGGGCAGCTAAGTGGCACAGTAGATAAATCAATGAACTTGGAATCAGGAAGACTCATCTTCATGAGTTTGAATCTGGCTTCAGACACTTATTAGCTGTTACTCTAGACAACTCACTTAACCTTGCTTGCCTCAGTTCCTCATCTGTAAAATGAGCTGGAGAAGGAAAGGTCAAACCACTCCAATATCTTTGTTAAGAAAACCCCAAATTAGATCACAAAGAGTTGGATGTGACTGAAATGACTGAACAGCAAACAACAATAGCAAAGGTTATGCCACCATATGTGACTTAATGGATAGAGGGCTAGACTCAAGAATCAAGAAGAACTGGGTTCAAATCCTACAAGTCATTTAACCTGTCTGAGCATATTTCTTCCACTTTAATAATAACAGCTAACGTTTATGTGGTGCCTTAAAGTTTGCAAAGTGATTTACATATATATTTTATTTGATCCTCACAATAACCCTGTGAAGTAAACTAATTTTACAATGAGGAAACCAAGGCAGAGAGTAGTTATATGACTTCAGCAATGTTGAACAGCTATTAAGTGTCTGACATAAGATTTAAATTTAGGTTGTCCTAACTCTGAGTCCAGCACTCTATCTATTATATTACCTAGGGGGTTAGACTGAATGTTCTCTAAGTTTCCTTCTAGCTCTTAATCTATGAACTATATGATATCCCTGTCTCTTGAAGTTCCTGGCAGCTAGGTGACAAAGGAAATACTTCTCTTCATCTGTAAGGTGGGCAGATTTGTTGTGAGGATGAAACTAAAGCATTTTGCAAACCATGCAGTGCTATATAGATTTTCTTCAAGTTTCAGTGACACCTCCTCCCTGTACAAACCCATCCTCCCTGCCTATTAGAAGTGATCTGTCTCATCTCAAATTTATCAAAGCATGTTTCTTCTTTGTTCCTCATTTTCTTCTAGTTCAACAGATATAGTGTAAAAGTGGTCAAGTCTAAAGACATTGTTCACAATCAGTGCTGACAATGACATGAAAATAGCATCAAGAAACCCAGGACATATTTATATAGGGAACTGATGCAAATATATAAGACCAAGAACCATTTTTCAATGGATGGATAGTTAAAGGTTATAAACAGACAATTTTCAAAGAAAGAAAGATGCAGATGGAGACATACATTTTGGGATGGAACCAATGTACGGACATTTTTATGTGTTTTGTGACATTTATGTATAGACATAAATAATTATATTTGTTAAAAGTTTTCATTTTTCTCAATGGGTTGGAGTGGTGCGGAGAAAAGGGTTAGCAATAATCATGTAAAAAGAAAGAGAAAAAAGAAAAAAGGTCACTAAAGCATTTTTTAACAAATGAACCAAAAGATGTTCAGAAGGAAGAACAGACAAGCAGGACAACTTTAAAAGTAACATATTGAATTTATTATATACTACAAAAAAATCCCAGGCTGTATAGAACAGGAATCTGCAGTTTCATACACAAATCCTCTTTTTTCTACTCTATGTGGGATATGGAAATGTTGATGTCTGTTAAAGTTTGGGAATTCCTTTTAATCATTAAAAAAAAGAAACCCAGAACACAGCATAATCCATCTCTGAAAGTGACTGATCCTGGGTTTCTGAAGAATACGGGCTTTGTTAGGAAGCAGAACATGGAAGCTGATGTATTCCAAGAGGGCTAGCATCTCTGGTGTGAGAGATTGCTGAACCCTTTTTAGGGCAGCTCATCCACCTTTGTTGTCCACCTACCACCCAGCTCTCACCTGTGGCTCCAAGATGCTGTAGCATATGCATCAGTCACAAACTTATAAAACCATCTCAGCAGATGGGCTGAACTAGGGTGAGGGTGATCAACAGACCTCTAACTATTGGTGAGTTAAGAGAACGTCTACCCCAAGCATGTGAAGATTTCCCCCACAGGAATAGTAAGATAAGAATAGTTTGTTCCAATGACCATGAAAGCAGTTGACACAGGTGCTGTAGACAAGTCATCCATTGCATCTCTGGCCATCACCAGTCAACTTACTTTTGTCTTTCCACTGCCCTTAGATGACTCTGGAAGAGAGAGTGAGGCTGATGACTTTGTGCAGCTCTGCCTCACTTCAATCCAATTCAAGTCATCACCCAATGATGTCATTGGTCTTCTTTGAAAATGAAGGATGAGCAACAACATGGAAGAACTAAAGAAGACACACATACTTTCAGGTAAGCTTTCAAAAAGGAAACTAGGCTGATGGGGCCCAATTCTATTAACTCTTAGATTCTTGAAGGAGAGGTTTGGCTGATGGGACTCTGGCTGGAAAGCTGAGAAGATTCCAGTGCTAGTCCTCAACATCCAGACTTAACCCACTGGGTGAGAGACTAAAACCAGTGAGTCAATCAGTAAGCAAACATTTATGTGCCGGGCAGAAGCGATTGTATCCTGTTGGAATGAGAGCTGGTTTTGCGGTCTCCAGGAAGACCAGGGTTTGAGTCATCTCTGACACATAGTGTCTATATGACCATTCAAATCATTCAACCTCTCACTATTCTAGGGAACTAGGCAATTCTCTAAGGGTAGGAATCAAGGCAAGTCAACAAGCATTTATTAAGTGCTTACTGTATGTCAAGGACTATGCTGACTTGCACTAATAAAGGGCGATGCTGACCTAAATTGGTACAGGGAATTTCTTCATCTGTGAACATTACAGGTCTGGTCCCAATATTTACATGCTTGGCACTGGGGATACCATCCATGCTCTGATTGCTTCCCAAGTGTATTTGTGAAACACAGAACTCTTCTTCCAATGCCATAAGTGTGGGGACAATATGTGCCTTATTGTTCTGAGGGTAGCCCACCTCAGGCCTTGCTGTCTTTTTCTTCCTCTCTTTGTATAGCTATTTCTCTGACTTATCTCTTTTCATATGTGACATTTTTAATATGATGAAATTCAATGTAGTAACAAAGCAACTGCTCCCAGCAAGGCCACCCAAGGAGAACCAACCTTGTCCTCCTGGGCACAGAGAAGAGTATTCATGTATTCAGAAGTCCCCAAGTATCAATGGTGTTTAAAAAACACACACACACCAAAATCCTTGCACACACACACACACACACACACACACACAAATAATACTGAACCTGTCTTATGGTCTGTTTCCCAATATTGGGTCATATTTATAGACTCATAACCTTATGGCCAGACGCGACCTTTGATTTTGTCTAGACCTAGCATAAGAAGATCAGAGAGTTACAACTAGAGAGAGGATGCTAGGGGTCATTTAGTCTAACACTTCTGTTACACACGCCTGTGCCACTTTAATGTGAAGGAATCTTTTCCTTCATTACAGAATTAAATTGGAGAGAAGGGACAGTGTCATCGTTCATTGTCAGGAAGTGAGTTAGGGTCCTGTGGGTCAGGTCAGGGTTTTCTTGCTTGAATTAGAATTCAGCCCTGATTCCCAAGCCAGGCTTCCCTGCTTTAGGGAATATCTGTTCCATGCCGTATATACCGTCAGTCTTGGTGAATTCACTGGTTCCTTTCACTGAAACACTTTTTAAAAAAAGGGGGAAGAAGAAAGGCATTTGGAAATACAGATGAAAAATAAAATTTGTACACATATGATATAAATCAAATATTATATAAAATATATAAATATAATAAAAATACAATTTTTTTTGGTCTTTTTGGAGAGGGAATGCAGGGCAATTGGGGTTAAGTGACTTGCCCAAGGTCATATTGCTAGTAAGTGTTAAGTGTCTGAGGCCGTAAAAATACAAATATTTAAAAAACAAAATTATCTGGCTTAGTGGGCCTAGCCACTAGACTGGTGGACCGTACCAGGCCATCAAGTAGGGCACTAGTAGGTTTCGTGAAGTCCTACTTTACCAAATTGACATGATCCAGGTTTGTGGGAAACTTAGAATTTCTCAATAGTTAATCTATAGACTCTTAGGATTTAGATCTGGAAGGGACCTTAGAGACCATCATTACATTTTAATGATATGGAAACTAAAACTCAGAGAAAGAAAGTTAGATCTGCTAAAGGTCACCCAGAAACCAAGGTACTCAGTTTCTTTGTCTGTTACATGAATGGGTTAAACTAGATCATTTAAGGTCCCTTCCTGCTCTTAAATCAATAACTCTGCAACTCTAAATGGAGAATCATGGCATTGGTATGAAACGAAGAAAGGCAAGAAATAAGCATTCATTAATTGCCTACTATGTGTCAAGCATTGCGTTAAGCACTTTACAAATATAATCTCATTTGATCCTCACAACACTGTGAGGTAGGTGCTATTATTATTTCCACTTTACAGATGAGGAAACTGAGGCAAATAAAGGTTAAGTGACTTGCCTAGGGTCACACAGCAAATACTTGAGGCTGAATTTTAATTTTGGTCTTCCTAGCTCCAGATCTATCACTACATCCAGTGTCTTTCATGAAAGACACAAAGTTTTAGAAGAGCTTAGAGGAACGTATGGTGGGAGGCCAATGCCACTGTTTTAACTTTTTTTTTTGGATAAAAAAAAGGGCCATTTCCCCAAAATGGCAGCAAAGATACTACATGTAAAAAAACATGTTTACAAATAATCCCAGTGAGTGAGAAAAGTGGGTGGCAGCTACTCTTATCATCAAGGACCAAGATATAAGAATCTGAATCATTAATTAGGTCATTGACCCATTATCTTTGTCACTCTTCATCTGTCTCATTTAGGATCTATCTCTTCTACTGATTCACAGGTAAGACCTTTTGACAGAAAGATTAAATTGTCTTCTCCCTGCAACCTACTCTCAGGCATTCTGGTAGGTGGGGCATCGTGGGTGCTGAACAATACCTTAGCAGCCCAAAGAATGACTGACTGTTTGACTTCCACCTGAGGTCCCAAGCCGAAATTAAATGAGGTGGTAGAGGAAAGAAAATTTAAAGTAAATACATTCCTTCTGAATGTTGATACTGTGAAAGGATGAGTCATTCCTAGATAAGTGAAAAGAGATGATGGGACTGCTGAAGGCTGATTCAATTCAGCTGATATCTTTGAAAAATTATTTCTTCTGAACTTGACAGTCATCAGCAAACATAATTATTTCCATACACAAAGGATAAAAACAGGATTACATATAAAAGAATGAATCTCTCATGTGCAGCTTTTGCCTTTATTTTAACGTATATATCATACTTAACATGGCAATACCAACATTGCCCTTTTTTCTTTTCTACTCTATAGTAAATATTTGTTAATGAGCTCTAAGACATATAAGGTTTAGACTCTTGGGTCCCTGGCCACACAGAGCATATCATCTACTAATGAGATATGATAAATACAAAGATAACCATAACAAAAATTACATGTACAATTGCTTAAGAGTGAACCATGTTATATGAGGTGCATGGGAGAAAGATCATTACCAAAAGTCAGATCACAAAAGCCTTCCTGAAGGAAGTGGAACATGAGTTGGACCTTAAATAATAGGAAGGAACTGAATAGATGGCAATTAAAAAAATATTTATAGGGCTAATCTCAATGTTTGCTAATTACAATGATACAGCGCTCTCCATGTAGAAGGCCTTCAAATTATGTTTTTCAGTCTACATTTTATTATCACTGCACAATGGAGAAACCTAGCACATGACAAGAACATCACTAGCTCCAATGTCTCTGGCCTTTTGGAAGCCTTTCTGGAAGCCTATGGAGCAAGACAGGCCAGGTACCTGTGATGACTGACTTTTAAGATTCTCATCAATAATTCTACTATCTTTATTCCTTGGCTTTGACATCTCACACTGTCCTGGAGGTTCTCTTGTTCCTGCTTCAAATAAGTCATGGTACTACTACTCATTTCATCACAGGGAATATTAAGAAAAGCCAAATGACACTGGGTATTTTAGGGGTGGGTGGAGGGTACAGGGAGGTTGTAGGAATGGAGTCCAAGTCATATGTTTGTGAGGCTTCTAGGCTTCATGGTCAAGGCCAGACCTATGCAGAATAGGTGCCTTTTGAGAAGGACTGAAAGATAGATCTGACCAAAAATATCTTCTTATCAACCTTGCCATGGCAGATGCTTAAATGACCCACCTTTATACCCAGTCTTTTGAATTAAACATTTTTAATGTCTCCAAAATTTTAAAGTCTCCAAAAGACTCTTGTTAAAATGAGTATATTTACTTGGGAGGAAGAATCCATAATCCTTTTAGTCATCAACAGATTAAAATGGATTATTTTATCAGTGAAGTCAACAAGCATTTTAAGAAGAGCCTACCTACTGTGTGCCAGGCACTGAGCTAAGTACTAAGGAAGAAAAGAAAAGCAAAAAACAGTTCCTGCTCTCAAGGAGCTTACAGTCTAATGGATTAAAATTTCAGATTAACTCACTTTTACCTAGCAAAAAGCAGCAACTTTTTTACCCCCTTCATCTTTTGACATTTTTAGTTGTTTACACCACCCTTTCCAATTCTACTAGTACCATAGGGACACCTTTTGTGATAACACACTTCACCCCTTTCCTATTCCAGCACTGATCCAGACTTTTAACATTCCTGAGACATTACTTTGAAAGAATTTAAATGGGGAAAAGACTTTTGTATAAAACTCTTTAAAATGAGCCCTGAAATACCCTTGGGTCAATAATGTATTCTTTCTTTCTACCTGCTCATCCCCTCTTACCTGTCCTTCATGTTACTTACTTCTGTGAACAGTTTTATACTAATACTTCCAGGAACTAAAAATTCTAATATCACTTATGAGTTCATGTGGTTTTTTTTTTGTCTTTACCCCTACATATGTGAACCTTAAAATTATGACTCATGAGTCATATCTAAGTAGTCAACTCCATGAAAGTTTAAATACTTTGACATTCTTGTGAGGTTTGTTACTCTTGTATCTATGGGACTGTAAATTGTGTGCACATATCCTATTTGATGTTATCTAGCTGATTTTTGTTTGAACTGTTAAAATTTAAAAATTAAAATTCTTATGCAAATATGAAAAAAAAAGTGGTGGCTTTTGAAAGGTAGTAGGCTATAGAATCAGAGAAGGGTACAGGCTACACAGCCCTGAGATTGGGAATAGGAGAATGGAAAGGCAGTTTGAGCATTCTAGGTACCTAGTGTAAGAAAAGGGAAGAGGTAAGAATTATATTAAAGTGAAAATTTGTCTGCTTAATAATAACTTTGTAGGCCCTACCAATGCTAATTTGATGACATTCATCCCAACATGGGAGAGATAGCTAAAACAGAAAATGACAATTAGTAACCAATATTAGCTGGCTAGAATGGAAAATTGAATTTTGTAGGTGTGTAACGATACTAGGATTTGAAGATCTTCCACGCCCCTTGAGCTTGCTGACGTAGCAGGAAGGGGTGGAGCAAGAGAACGCTGGAACCAAGCTAGTCTCCGTGAGGTGCGGACTGGAAGCGGCGTCAGAGGCAGTGGCTGC
>CM053589.1:45697948-45719103 GCA_028646515.1 Pseudochirops corinnae | reverse complement strand
AGCATTATATATCATGTAATATATTATATAATATATAGTAACACAATATAATATATTAATGTAAGTATATGTGTGTATATATAATATACACATGTATATGTTCATATATACTTACAATCTAATATGTACATACATTTTGCACATATGTATTTGTATGAATGTGTGTATATGGAAATGACGACCAAGGAGAAATATATCTTGCTTTAGAAAGTTTCAAGGGTAGTCAGTGAAGTCATAGGGAGTGAGTTGGACACACCTATTCCAGGAACAAAGACAGAGTTGATTTAATTATGGTTCCAGAACTGGAAAAGGGGGTGGCTGGAGGCTGGTAAAGGACATGGAGAGGTCCAGCTGATGAACAGCCCACATGCTTCTTTGGTATCCACACAATATCTGCTTTGGTATCCACACAATATCCACCACACCTATGGTGGACCACCGGTGGCAAACATGGAAGGAGCATAGACAAGAATTGCATGATGGGATTATTACCTCCACTGTTACAGGAAATATATACCTCTATGAGATCACAGGTCTATTGATATACTAGACTGAAGTGCTATACCAGAATATACCAAACCTACTGCTTCTGGTTCCGTAAGAGGCGTTCACTTACTAGGCTAGGCTAAGCCAGCCCTAATAGGGAGCCAGGCAGTAGGAAAAAGTAGAGTGAGGGGGTGTTCTGTGCACTGAGCTGAGACTTCTCACAGACCTGGCTTGTCTCCCACCCCCTTCTCCCAGTACTGATGAGATGAAAAGAGTTCAGAGATGAAAGAGTTCAGAGTCTGAATCTAAGGTCAGAAAAGGTCTTTATTCTTTCTCATGAGAAAGAACTCTGCCCCTGTCACTCACATGGCAGCAGGGAGAGAGCAACAGGTAGAAGCCAGCCCATGGTTATTAATCTTCTAATGCAGAAACCCAACCCCCCCACCCCCCAACTGGCCTTCACTCTTATTGGTAGAGGGGCTAACCCACAACCTAAGCAGGGGAATCTCTCTGAGACAAAGGACCCGGAAACATGTGGGTGTCCAATGAAAGCAGTCTTAACCTTATTTGGCATATCTTTGGCTGAGTTGGCTCTGGGGGAGGGTCTCCATTGCTCTAAGCTCCAGATTGCTTGAGGGTCAGGTGACCTAAACCTAGGCCTAGTGAATAGATTTGATTTTCCAGAATGGGGAACCTTCACTATAAATTATCCCTCACACTCTTTTGAATGGCTGTGCATCATAAAAATATCTCCCATGCTTATGTTACATCCTATCTAGCCCCCTGACTCCTCAAATTCAGCCCAGAAAGATTTCAAAGTTCTTTTTCCTTAAATCCCTACAAAGATTTGCTCACCAGT
Organism: Pseudochirops corinnae; assembly: GCA_028646515.1. Lineage (NCBI taxonomy): Eukaryota > Metazoa > Chordata > Mammalia > Diprotodontia > Pseudocheiridae > Pseudochirops > Pseudochirops corinnae. The sequence goes on along the minus strand of CM053589.1, from coordinate 45,717,758 downwards.
GCCTCCCACCTCTCAAAGTGAAGGAATATTTCCTAAATCTAACTTAAAAACCCTCCAGGTGTAATTTAAACCTGTTTCCTCTTTTCATTGATACTAACAGCTTGGTTCTGGCCTGGCTATTCATAGGGAAAAAAGCTTTAAAATGAGCCAAAATTGTGGCAGAGAAAAGAAAACATTTCTACAGTGAGAAATAAGATACTGCTTCCCCTTCATTATGACATTACTTATTCATCAGGCTTATATCTATTTTATAGGTAAAAATTGTACAATGGATAGTATGGGAAAGGGAAGAATAATTAGCAAATTCATTACCCAGAGCTCTGGCTACATCTCTGTTGTAAAGGACAATCACTCATTAACTTATGTGAGAACTTATGCCTTGATTGTAGATAGTGATGCTAGCTCATGTTTAGATGGCACTTGTAAGTTTTGTGAAATATTTTCCTCACAATAACGTAATGGTATAAAAGTGTTGACTGAGCTGGGAGCCCTACTTTGAAATGTTCCATGTAGAAACAGAAATATATTATCAAATACTCATGGACACTGACTTTAATGAAGGCAGTACTTCTTCATTAAAACAACCGAGTGTTTTACCATGTCATTAAAAGTGGGATAGTACCCTAATTAATGAATTTGTTGGTTCTTCTTGGCCAAGAAAATCAGTTATTTGGGGTCTGAAGTAATAGCATCTGTGCAGATAAGCACTGATGGGGGGGGGGCGGAGATTGAAAAGAGACTCGATTGGATTAATCAACCAAGTCCAAATATATTTTGTCCAAGTGAACAATATCCCGATTGGTTGAATTGAAACAACTAGTTGAGCTTGAAAAACTGGTTATTGCTTGATTTAACCACATTGGTGCCAAAAAAACCAACCCCATGTTTTGTTTTTTATTTATATTTTTAATGCTGTAGATAGAGCTGGAATTCTCTGGTGATTCAGCTTTACATTTTTTATGTATTTCATAATTTTTCAAATTTTTCAGTGCTGGATTAATTCTGTCTTTTCTCTACTCAAATCATTCCTCTGTTGTCAAAACACTTAATTTTTGAGTTCAATTAATGGGACAGGTTATTGTAAGAAAGTAGAGATATGCTCTTAACAGCTGCAAATTGGAAGAAATTACTAGCAGGAAGAAGGGCCAGTGCAGTATAAATGGAGGATGACATGGTTGACTCAGAACTCAGAAGCACCAGCTCCTGCTGCATTCACCATGGGCCTCTCAGAATATCATTAAACCTTTTCGAGTCTCAAATTTGACATCTGTAAAATAGAATAACAATATTGCTAGTAACTACCACTCGAGGATTTTGGGAGGCTCCAAATAATTGTGTGTATTAAGTACCATATAAAGATCAATGATGATGAAGGTGGTGGTGGTGGTGGTGATGATGACCAGATCCATGATTTCATCATTGTAGGGAGCTCCCAAAGAAGAATGTTACCCACCATTGCCTCTGAAATTTGTGATCTCCAAGAGTTGTCTAAGGACATTGAGAAGTGAAATGACTTGCTGTGAGTTGCATAACCAGAATATAGCAGATAAGAGCCTTGAACCCAGGTGTCTGTCAATGTCTGACAAAGACCTGGACTATGATAGATGCTTGTTGAGTTGTGTTGAAATGAAGAAAAGGGAAGGAATAGGATTATAGGTTTGGAACTTGAAGAGACCTTAGAGGCCAACTCATTTATTTTATGGATAAGGAATTGAGGTCCACAGAAGTTAAGTGACTTGCCCAGGGTCACATAGCTAGTATTTGAGACAAAATTTAGACCCATGTTTTTCTGACTCTGAATCCAATAATCTGTTCACTATACCATGTCGCCTAAATTAAGAAATTAGCTGAGGGTCACACCATTAGGAAGTATGTCTGAGACAAGATTGACACTCAAGTCTTCTTGACTCCATGCAAAATGTTCTTGTTCTTCATCTCCAAGTAGACCACCCAGTAATAATACCATAAGCCTGAGAGACCCAGAGGGAAGCTTCTGGTCTAGAAGAGTGATCAGAAGCAGAGATAAACTAGCATCTTTGCTGATTCCTGCATAGCTGCTTCCCCCACCCTCATCCAGGGACTAGGGATTCTGAGCTCTTTCTTGAAAGACCTTGGCTATTTGTTCAAAGACTAGTAGGACAATTAGGCAAGCCATTGTCTTTTTTTTTTTTTTTTTTTTGCCTTCTGGAGGGCAATTGGGGCTAAGTGACTTGCCCAAGGTCACACGGCTAGTTTTTGTGTTAAGTGTCTGAGGCTGAATTTGAACTCAGATCATCTTGACTCTAGGGCTGGTGCTCTATTCACTGCACCACCTAGCCGCTCCCTCCATTGTCTTTTTTATTGAGAGATGAGAATGCTGCCTGTAATCAATATCCACAGATATAGGATACATATATACACATATATGGGATATATACCCACACATATACATATATATACACTGATATATGTGTGTGTAAATATGTGTATATCTATATCTATCTATACATATATATATGAAATATGCATTACCCATATGCCTATATACATACATATAATCAGGAGCTTCCAGCAGACAAAATTTGTTTTGCAGTCTGAACTTGGGATTCACATGATCCTTCCATCCAATACTGTTCTTCATTTTACCTGCTTGGGACAGTACCATTTCGTACTCTTTCCTTTTGATTCTTACAATTTATGGCAAACTATATTTTCCCATTGTGCCATTGCTGGGGACATCGATATCAAGCATGTATCTACAATTAGTATTGGTAATTGACATGACTTTCAACAGAGTGCCATATACTCTGTTTTTGATAGTATCGAATTTCAGAGCTAATCAAAGTTTAAACTCTTTATTTCAGAAAATCATTAACAGCAGCTAATTAGCACATCTCATTCTGGATATATTTGCCAACCAATTTCAGAGGCTCATTTGCCTGTTAAGAGATTTTATTGAACACCAGCACCACTGTCTCTCTCCCTCTTTTTCTCTCTCTCTCCTTTTTCTTCCTAGTAAACAGCTCATGCTTATTATCTTATTACAGGAATGCCACTGGTTAAATCAAGCTCTGAATATAAATAGCCATATTACTGCCATCAGGCATCAGTGTTTATTTAGTGGCTTGTGAGTCATGCAGGCCTCTTTGATCTGGTTTGGAATGAGCCATTGCAGTTTTTTTGTACAAAAAAGGTTATTTGCAAAGGATACAAGAGTATCAGTTAGATTAAACATGAAATTAATCAGCCTGGAATTTTATCAGCCATTTCTGCCACCAAATACTAAGGTGTCAAGAGCGTGGACAAATGCATGTTGAATACAGAAGTTCTTTCAGCAGGAAAGACAGACAGGTGGTGCAAGATGTCTACCATACTTAGAGAGACAAGCATGGTGTATGTATGATAAAAGAAAACCTGGATTAATAAAAGGAAGTGAATTTTGGTTTTGATTCAGTAGTTGACTAGTTGCGTGAGCTTGGGTAAGTTATCCCCCTTAGCAGAAGGTCTGGCATGTCCTATATGTGTGGCAAACCCGATGCATGGCAAGAGTTGTCCACCTACACGCAGCATCAGGGTGTCATTATGTGTCTCTTTGAGGGGTAAAACAGACATCTATCTCTAGCTTCTATTCCCCCCATCCTTCTCCAAAGGAGACTTTAATTCCAGCCAAAATGAGAAGCAGGAAGTTGGGGCCAAAGACCAACACTCTGCTGTCCTCAGAAAGAAGTACCAGGATAGAATTATGTCTATCTGTCCACTTAAATATGTGGTTTTCAGATTCAGTTTAATTTCTGATTGTTGCTTCATTATTGGGAGGGGGGAACAGGACCCCAACCTTAATATCCAAAACTTTACCACTTGCCCACCAAACCACAATGAACACATATATAGCAATTGGCCAAGAAAACTATTTATCCAAATCAATAGAGGAAATAAATTGGAGAAAGTATATATAGGAGTACATATAGGAGAATACTGAGAATACCTACACATAGGCAATACCAAGAGAAGGAACTATCCCATTGGGAGTGAAGTAATACAGCTCAACTAAGAGAGAATCCCAGATCTCACCCAAAGAGAAGTTCCCCAAAGTCTCTAGTGTAACAAGCTGGGGACAGAGATGATGGATATTGGCAACTCCTCCCATGTCAGCTTCTTCCCTGAGTCTTTTCCTTCAGTAATTTGAAGTAGGTTTGACATCATCCATCTTGTCTCTTAAAGCTGGAAAGTAGAAGCTCCTGAAGTGATTTGAAGACTGGACTAAAACTGAAAAGCTCTCTCTCTCTCTCTCTCTCTCTCTCTCTCTCTCTCTCTCTCTCTCTCTCTCTCTCTTTCTCTCTCTCTCTCTCTCTTTCTCCCCCCCCCCCCATTCATTTCTTCATCATCCCTCATGGTTACATACTCCTCCTCTATGAAATGAGGAGGCTGCACCAGATAATAAGAACTCATATTATATATAACACTTTAAACTTAATAAAGTACTACAATCTTTGTCCAACAACTTTTTGACCTCTCTTTCTCTCTCTTCTCTCTCTCCCTCCCTCCCCATTCCCAACTCTGACCTACCCCTCATGCAGGTGCAAGGCATTGTTTCTACCAATAAGGAGGTCTCATACCACTGGGCTTTGGGACTAGGGTTACAAGTGCTTTTAATAAATGATTTATTATTCATTCATTTCTACATCATCCCTCATGGCTACATTTTTCTCATCTATAAAATGAGCAGGTTGCACCAGATAATATGGTCTCAAATTATATGTAACACTTTAAACTTCGAAATGCTTTCCTCACGACCATCTTTGGAAGTAAGTGGAACAAATGTCATTAACTTCATTTCACAGATGATGGAACTGAGAGTCAAACAACTTAAGTGACTTGCCTGGTAAATACCAGCTCTGAAATTCAAGATATTTGATCTTTTGACATCAAGACTTCTGGGAGTTTTTCCTCCTTGTTGTTGTTGTTTAGTTGTTTTCAGCCACGTCCTACTCTTCATGACCCCTTCTGGGGGTTTTCTTGCCAAAGATAGTGGGTTGGTTCGCCATTTCCTTCTCCAGCCCATTTTAGAGATGAGGAAACTGAGGCTACAGTGTTAAGTGACTTGCCCAAGATCACACAGCTAGGAAGTGTCTGAGGTCACATTTGAACTCAGGAGAGGAGTGTTCCTGGCTCCAGATCCAGCACTGTATCCACTGTATCACCTAGATATCTTTTACCCCCTCCTACAACCAGGTGTTTGTTGTCTTTCTAGGTGATTGCTCACAGTTATAAAATGCTGTGATTCACTTTTAACATAAATATATATATATATATATATATATATATATATATATATATATATACACACACACACACACACACACACACACACACACACACACACACACACGTATACCTCATCTCCCTATTAGATTGAAAATGTCAGAGACAAAGACTAAGCCTCATAGCACCTGGGATAGAGTGATTGATGAAAATGATGATGTTGGAAACATGGCATTTTAATAGCAGGGCTCACCTGAATAAAAAGGGAAGTAATGAGGATTTTCCTTAGCTTGTGACAACTTTCAGGGGTTGTTATTTTCTTTTATTTTTTCTCATTGATGCTAACAGATAGATAGAGACAGACAGACAGATAGATAGAGACAGACAGACCGACTGAACAATTAAGCAAGGTTAGGCACTGAGATACAAATACAAGAAACTAAAGTGACCTGCCCAGGGTCATCTGGGCAAGAAACTTACCTTCAGATGGGGAAAAAGAAGAAATGGTGAGGAACTGAAAACTGATAGGGGAAGGGAAAGGCTGCTTGAGGCAAGGTGGAGAAATCCAGAGAGTGAAGGGAATATGACTGGGACTTCTCATAAAACGATAGTCTGTACCAGGGACTCACTGAGAAAGAGAGCGGACCTCAGGGCAGAGGTAGGTCAAGGGTAAGAACGCTTCTGGTGAGAATGTGGGGAAATACAGAGTGAGCTGAACTGGGAGCTGGAAGGGGTGTCAGAGGGTAGTTAATCTAATACCCTCACTTTCCAGTTAAGGAAACTGAGTCCCAGGAAGGTAAAATTACTTGTCCAAGATCACAGAAATAGAAATCATCAGGTGAAAGGTGGAAATCCCCATTCTCTGACTTCAGAGTCAATATTCTTTTCACTGTTCCATCCCCCCACCCTCTTATGGCTATTCTGCCATCTTCTCTTTAAAATGCTTTATTTATAACATATTGCTCAAAATTTGGAGTAAATTGTCTTTCCAACACCTTGAGATTTTGCGAAACAAAGAACAACAAAAATTCAAGCAGGTGATTGAAATAACATGATGGCACATTTGCCTTTAGGTGCCATGTAAAATCCTTGGGGGCAGTCAGTCAATATGCATTTATATACCCCCTATTATGTACCAGGGCAGCTTGGTGGTGTGGTGGATTAGAGTACCAGGCCTGAAGCCAGGAAGGCTCATCTTCTGAGTTCAAATCTTATCATTAAAATTTCAAAGCTTATTATTTATGTTAGAGCTTTTATATTATATTACATTTTATACATTTCTACATATAATATACTCTATATTTATTATTAGAGTTTTTCTCTATGTGTATGCTACTACATGCGTGGAATGGACTTCTCCCTTAACTAGAAAAGACTTTCCCTCAGCAAAGGTTATGGGGCAGTTAGGTGGTACAGTGGAGAGATGCCAGGCCTGGAGTCAGGAAGACTCATCTTCATGAGTTCAAAAGTGGACTCAGACACTCCTAGCTGTGTGATCCTGGGCAAGTCACCTAACCTTGTTTGCCAAAGTTTCCTCATCTGTAAAATGAGCTGGTGAAGGAAATGGAAAACTACGCCATGATCTTTGCCAAGAAAACCCCAAAAGGGGTCACAAAGAGTTGGACTCCATTGAAAACAGCTAAGCAACAACAAAAACGTTGCCAGACTCTGTGCTGAGTGATGAGGAAACAATGAAAGTTGGCAGATCCTGCCCTTGGAGGAGCTTACAATTGAATGGAAGAGACAATTAACAAATATGTACAAACTATATACAGGGGAAAATAGAAAATAATGAAAAGAGGCACTGGAATTAAGAGGGTTTGGGAAAGACTTCCTGTCTTTGTACCTACAGATATCATCGTGCCTGGAACCTAGCTGGTGATATGTCTCTCCCGTTAGATTATAAGCTCCTCAGAGGGCAGGAACTCTCTTGCTTAGCAAGGTGCCTGGCTTATCAGATGATTGCCTGCTTAATCAATGCTCTTGCTAGATTTAATTTGATCGAATTTCCATTTGTGTCACTTCTTGTTGCTTCCTTGATGTCTCCATCTGGAGAATAATTAGTCTATCTTATGAAAAGCCTCTGAATCATAGGGTTAGGGCTGGCAGGGACTTTAAAGATCACCAATTTCAGCTCCCTCATTTTACAGACAAGGAAACTGAGGCCCAGAATGGTTAAGAGACTTTCCCTAAGGTCACATAGGTAATGGCTAAATTGTGGAGTCCATATTGTCCAACAACTTCTTGACCTCTATTGTAGCAAAGCAGGATTATGGATTGCTTTCACTTAGTGCTACATGAGATTTCAATCAACTGACTCTCCTTCCTTTTGTTCTGCGGCATCACTAGGTCTTTGGGACCCACTGACTTTCCTCATGGAGAGGCATTCCTGAGGCCAGGAAGGTCACAGCAGCCCACAGCCATACCAGCAGTCTCAGACCTCCTAATGCCTCAGAGGGCCGAGGTTTTTCTGTAGCCCAATCAGCGTCTCCTGGGTTGACAATAAAAGCCAGCAACAATATCTGATGGTTTTCATTTGCTAGGTAAGAGATTATCGAGGCATGGTAGACATGAATTGTAATAGTCAGGACTCATTACAAATACTCTTTTTCTCCCTGGACACTTAGTCTGGACCACAGGAGTCTCTTGCTTAGACCACATTCCTTAGATCTTTATCATTGATTAGTATAAGTAAAATATAACCTTCTTGAGGGCAAGGATTGGTTCTGTTTTTGTCTTTGTGTCATCTTCAGACCTTAAAATAGTATCCAACTTTTAAAAAAATGTTTGTTTATTTCAGTTGAATTGAACAGATGAAAATCTTCACATGGATGAAGTCCCAGGATACTGGGACATAACAGTAAGACAAGTAGACAAGTGTGTGCTGTTGTTTGGTCATTTTTCAGTCATGTCCAACTCTTCATGACCCTATTTGGGTTTGCTTTTTTTTCTTTGCTTTTTGGAGGGAAGGCAGGGCAATTGGGATTAAGTGACTTGCCCAAGGTCACACAGCTAGTTTTTTTGTGCTAAGTGTCTGAGGCTGGATATGAATCCAGGTCCTCCTGATTCCAGGGCTGGTGCTCTATTCACTGCGCCACCTAGCCATCCCCTGGGGTTTTCTTGCCAAAGATATTGGAATGATTTGCCCTTTTCTTCTCCAACTCATTTTACAGATGAGGAAACTGAGGCAAACAGGGTTAAGTGACTTGTCCAGAGTCACACAACTAGGAAGTGTGTGAACCAGATTTGAACTCAGGAAGATGAGTCTTCCTGATTCCAGGTCCAATACTTTATCCACTGTGCCACCTAGCTGTGTAGGTGTCTAAAATATAAATCAAATAAGGAGGAGACAGAGCAATGGTGGGAGTAAAAAGCGGAGTCAACAAACTACAACATTCTAGAAAGAGAAGAATGGGAATCATTCTACAAGAATCTTATAAATGAGAAGTAGAATCAAGAATATGGAGAGATTAGCAGGGAAAGAGGTGGGTTAGGTGAATATTATAAGAATTGGGTGTGATGCAAGAGCTACTTGGTTATCCCGGACATTATAACTCATGTTTTAGAATGCCTGAATTTTCATCAAAGCTCCAGATGAGATACTATTCTTTAGTCTTGGCCAATAGGAGTGTAATTCACTGCTGAGGTTCAACCATTTGCTTCTTGTCTCAGATTCCACTATGATTCTTTTTCATGATGTGGAGCAGAGTGGGGGGTAGGAAAATGGGAGAGAAGGATCATAGGATTATAGATCCTTGCACATAGTGGTCACTGATGTAGCTTTTATAGTTCTGAGGATCCATATCCTAACTCACACTCACATTGATGAATCAGTCTCCCAGAGCAAGTCTACATTGCTCTTCCAAGATCTTAGGGGAACCTTAAAGTGTTGGGCAAATTTTTTTAGTGCTATTGGTTCATGGTCTCATTTCAATGGATTCATCTATCAGTTTAGTGATTCAACCAGTTCTTACAAAAAGATATTTACTGAAATACAAATATTCTCTACACTGCCTCCCTTCCCACCCCATCCCCAACATCTGGACTTTTATTGTACCCTAAGCTACTTCTTTAGTCTCTGGGGAGAGTGGACCCCAACTTAAAGCAGTTCCTACAAAGCATTTCTCTCTCTCTCTCTCTCTCTCTATATATATATATATATATATACACACACACACACACACATATGTATGTAGATATGTAGATATACATACACATATGTTATATATAGTCTCACATATATGCATACACATGTATATACACGCACAGTTTTTTTTTTATTTTAGGCAATAGGGATTAAGTGACTTACTCAAGGTCACACAGCTAGTAAGTGTCTGAGGCCAGCTTTTAACTCAGATCCTCCTGATTCCAGGGTCAATGTTCTATCCACAATGCTGCTGGTGACTCTAGGATCCAGGATCTTGACTAATAAATCTACTACTGGACCAGGTCCCACTCACTCCTGGAGTTGTATTGGTGGTCTACAAACTCTTACCTATATGCTGGGTCCTGGATCTCTGGTGGTTCATGATTCCAAAATTTTGAATCTTGCAAGGTCTCTTTCCCCACCTGGAGGCTTATAGCACTCCTCACTCAAACATAGCCAAACAAGAAAGAGAAACCACCTTGGCCACTTTTAGGGTGTTTTGAATACATTCTCAGCTCTGGTTCAGCAGCCAGTTGAAAAGCTCCTCTTCTTCACAGGGTAAAAGGATATGGAACAGTCAGGATACTTGCTCACGCTCTGAACTGGGGAGTAGGACCTTTTCCACATACATCATCAGGCCTTCCAGGCTTCCCAGGACTTTCCAAGAGGGATGGTATCAAGCAGGATACCTAGCATGCTCTAAGGATCAGGTTCTCCTCAATCAGGCCCCCATTACACCTGATAAAGGCTTGTATATTGATTGATTAACGTGGAGCTACCAGGCCACCCAATCCAACCCTTTCATTTTATAGATGAAGAAAATCCCATAGAGGTTAAATGCCTTGTCCAAAATCACACATATGTTCCCCACTTAGGTATTTGGTCATTTGGAAACTCATGCAATGACTGGAGAGCTAAAGTTAAAGTTTAGGAAAGGAGGATTTGCTAGGGATATTTTGCACTGAGTTACTCTGTCTCTCCCATAGAGTCCTTTTGGTATCAGGAGAGCTGGTGTTTCACCAGAACCTTCAGAGAAGACAATTTATGCTAACAGTTCTGAGCCCTGGGCCTCTCTGCGTCTGGCCTCATTGCATCAAATTATGTCAGGAATAAAAATACACATCTCGGAATCTTTTCTTTTCCTTTCTTTTTCTTCTTTCTTTTTCTTTCTAAATGGGGGTGAGCTGGGGAGGTGCTAAGTGTTTGCAGCTGTGGATACCTAGGAAAAACTTCCTGCCATCCCCAGGACTGGCACTGGGGGAGAAGGAGTACTCTGTTTGAGTGCCGATCGTGATGCTGGCTTAATAGATCTGAGACTAGGTTGTTCAGCCAGTCAGCATCCCAGCAAGAGCACCCCCTTCCTGAGCAAACATGGAGAGCTTGCAAAAACAAGAGTGTGATAACTGGAGTTGGATTCATTCTGACTGAATAAACACACCCTGGGAGACAGAAGATATTTTCCCGTGTCTCACGTCGGCACCGTGGGGAGGTGATTTCTCTCCTGACAGCCACACCCCAGGTCGTCCATTATTAGTCACCACATAGGCTTCTTTAATACAACAGTTGGTTATGTTCCCCTGACATTCTGCACGTCCTTCAGCTCCAGTGGTGACTATTTACCATCCTCAGGGCGAGTTTGACTGAATGACATCCAGTGCAACCCGTTTTTTTTTTTTAATAAGAGCAGCTGGGAACCAAGTTTGAATCTCAAGTTTTCAATGCAGGCCCCGTTCAAAACCCCTCAGACTTTTATTTATGCATGCCAGAGAGAAACAGGCAATCAGAGGAGAAACAGTGAATTCTTAGTGTGTTCCACTTTATCGAAAGCTCATTTGGCCTCCATCAGAAGGGACTGGTGCCAATTTGAATCTTTAATTGAAAATCCTTCCATCTGGAGGTTGGGGCTTACGGTTGTTCATAAATGGATGGTCTGGGCTGCTGACAAATGGGAACACAATGGAATACCATGCAAAAAAAGACATGATTTCTCCCTCAATTCTTCCCAGACCTAAAACTTCTAGAGAATGCTCATTTCAGCCAATAGTCCCAGATCTCCAAGATAAGGGCACTTCAGTCTGTCACTGCCATAGATTCCTGGTTACTGGATAGGATCAGAGATAAAGAGCTCAAAGGGACACCATCTATCTCCTATTTAACATGTGAGGGAAGGAGAACCAGAGAAGCTTAGGGCTTGTCCAACATCACACAGACTCTAAGTGGCAGAACGAGAATTCAAAGCCATGCCTTCTGATTCCAAATGCAGTTCCCCTTCTAATGTACCATACCGCATCTCTTCAGGAAGTTATGTACGGTCATGGGATAAGAGGTAACTCCAAATACTAATACTAAATATTAGCTTTTCTCATATTGATAGCAAACTGGGACTGGGTGGAAAGGTAATGTATTTGGTGCTCAAAAAATATTTGCTAATTTATTGATAAAGAGTCCCAAAAGGTTACATGACTCATTGTTCCTTTGAGGCCCAAGACTGAGGTTACATTACTCATTATTCCATTAAGTCCCAAGACTTAGGTGACATTATTCAGTATTCCAATGACTTACTGTCTTTGCATAAATTGTTTCACCAGTGGGGACCTCAATTTCCTCATCTCTAAAATGACAGGTTCGGACCAGATGGTCTCCAAGGGCTCTTCTAGCTCTAAGCCTATGATCCTATGTTTTATAATCCTGTTAATCGCTTAAATTCTCCAAGACTTCATTCCCTAATTTATAAAACAGAGGTAACACCAACTTTTCTTCCCTGTCTTAGGACTGAATAATTACCTAGCAACCCATCCTAGAGGCACAAGAATGGAGCACTTCGGGGCAGTTCTATGTGAAGATCCTTTATTTCTTCCCTGGTTGTCAAACGGTAGCAATAGGGTTCAATTCAGAATTACTCTGTCATCCAAAAGCCAATATGACCTTATTTGGAGCCAGGTTTCATCAGTGGTGACATAATCTGACCAGTCCAGACTAGTTTTCTGTGTCCTTCTCACTACCCAAAGATAGACAGAGATTAGTACTCCCATAAAAGGAATCTCATTAACCCAAGGACACCCAGATGTGACTTGCCTCCCAGATCCAAATATAAATGTACAGATTCTAAGGGAGTCACACCAATTCACACAAAATGAACAATGGAGATCATAGGATTGAAGATTTAAGTTTGGAAGGGTCCTGTGAGGTCCAGTCTGACCCCCTCCTCTTACAGCTGAGGAATCTCAGACTCAGAAAGCTTAAATCAGTGTTTCTCAACCTTCCTAATGCCCCAACCCTTTAATACTCGTATGTGGGCAGACCTGCCTGGAGACGTAGAGGTGCAGTGTCTTGGTTCCTAAGACCATCAGAAATATGTGTTTTCCAATGGTCTTAGGCGACTCCTGTGACTCCTGTGACTCCTGTGAAAGGGTCATTGGACCCCCAGAGGGGTCGCAATCCACAGGTTGAGAACCACTGGGTCTTAAATGGTCACAGAACTAGGAAGTAATCGAGGCAGAATTTGACTCTGGGTCTTCATGACTCCAATCCCACTACAAATACTACCTTTCTGGGGATGGTATGCCAATACTATAGGTGAATCTCTATGGTCCTGTGAACATTTCAATTGCAAAGTACATCATGTTCAATTTTTTTTTTTTACACTCTTGGAGCTTTTTGAAGTCAAAATGAGGTCACAAAGAGTCAGACATTACTGAAACAACTCAACCAACATACTATACTTAAAATCTGTCCCTGCCTATCCATGTAATCCAATACCTGTACCTGTACCTATACATGTAATCTATATCTATACCTATATCTATGATGTCTATATCTATACATGTAATCTCTACTGATACCTATACCTGTACCTATACATGTAATCTATATTTGTACCTATATCTACAATATCTATGCCTACACATGTAATCTCTACCAATGTCTATACTTATACATATAATCTATATTTGTACCTATAACTTTACACATTTATCCATCTATCCATCTATCTAATCTGTCTATCCATCCATCCATCTATCCATCCATCCATCTATCTATCTATCTATCTATCTATCTATCTATCTATCTATCTATTTATCTATCTATCTATCTCCATCTATGGTATCATTTAAGTAGGAGCCAATCAAGGAAACCTCCTGGTCTTTAAATCTACCATTCTTCATTCCTTAGAAACCTTAAAGATTTTTTGGTATTCATGAATCTCATTTCAACTTGCAAACACCCTTGGGAGAGCCAATACCTAAGAATATTATCTTGTTTGTGACTCGCTCTTTAGGAGATATTAGAGTGAGAATGTTCCATAGAACAGAAGATAAACAGAAAATGATGCTAGAAGCAGGAAAGGAGCCCATGTATAAGAATATGAAAAGACACCAGGACAAACTCTGCCCATTTTACAGTTGGTCTTGGGAGTTAGGATCCAACCAATAGTCAATCTCCCTGATATGGACACTTTTTCTTGGAAAATACATGGAAATATGTCCACACCTTCTTATCCCATGTGATCCTTCTCTATGCTCTTCCATAAATCCATTATAGATAGAAGTGTTGTAAGACTCAAATAATATAATAGATGTAAAGTATCTTGCAACCCTTAAAGCATGATTTAAATGCCACTATGCTATCATTATTATTATTAGACCTCATTCTCTGGGCCTCTAGTCTGCTGAAGACTTCATTCTCTGAATCTTTTACTGTACTCCTTCTGTTTTTTTTTTTTTTTTGCTTTTTGGAGGGCAATTGCGGTTAAGTGACTTGCCCAAAGTCACACGGCTAGTTTTTGTGTCAAGTGTCTGAGGCCGTATTTGAACTCAGGTCCTCCTGACTCCAGGGCCGGTGCTCTATTCACTGTGCCACCTAACCACCCCAACTACTGCACTCCTTCTGAGCTCAAACATGTTGATAAGGCAATACAGAGGTGTACTGATAAACATTTAACAATCGGACTCCCAAGAAAATAAAATTACACACACAAACTTTTAAATTTAATCTACATTAACACTTTTTTATATTGAGATAATCAAAACCAAAAAAAAAATCAAGCCCTGATCTAGAGACAATTTCCAGTTTCTAAGGTGAAAGTCTTCATGCTGAAAACTTAATAACTAGTACCCACAAGCCAGTTAGAGCTGGCTCCAGGACATCTGTGTTCATAGATTATCTACCCATTTCCTTGGAGGCCTAAGATCTTTTAATATTTCTTTTGAATTCTCCTTATAGAAATTGAAGTAAGAAGCCTCTGGAAATCAATATACACAATGACTAAAACAATGTAAATGAAAAGAACAAGAGCAAAATAATTAAAATGAAATGTTATAAAACTATCCATGACTTGAAGTGGAGGGCTATGGTACAATCCCCACATATAATGGCAGACTTTTTTTTGATGTGCAGATTAATCTTGCTGAACTGGTGTATTTCTCTGTTCTTTTTTTATTCTTTTTTATGAGAGATGGCTCTCTGGAAAGGAGAGTGAGAAGGGATATATCAGGGAATTTCAAAGATGTAAAAATCAAATATATCAATAAAATTTTATTTAAAAAAAATTCCCCTTGCAAACTATAGAGCCCTCTCCCACTAGCTCAACAACAAAAATAATTTATGCCTGAAGACTAGGAAAGAATACTAAGGAGAATGTAGTTTCTTCAGCATAAATCATCATTTTTCCTGGAAAAAAACCAACTCCAATATCGTAAATGCTGAATGAGAAATACATTTTCAGACAAGGCAAAGGTGTTGATTTGTTTTGTTTGGATATGTTTTTTGTTATTTTTCAGTCATGTTCAACTCTCTGTCACCTCATTTGGGTTTTCTTAGCAAAGACACTGGAGTGGTTTGTCTTTTCCTTCTCCTGCTCATTTTATAGATAAAGAAACTGAGGCAAACAGGGTTAAGTGACTTGTCCAGGGTCACACAAATAGGAAATGTCTGATTTGAATTTAGGCCTATCCTGACTCTAGGCCCAGTATTCTATCCACTGACCCTTTTTTAGATATGCCTCTTTTTTGTTAAAAGAGGAACTGGCATCACCTATAAAAAGGGAGAGTGTAGGTTAGTAGGTAATGATGGAGTTGCAGAAGAGAAACAGAGACAGACAAACAGAGACAGTAACACAGAGAGAAGCAACAAAACATTTTTAAAATACATAGAAGAAAAGAGAAAGAAGTTTTGATGGAGATACCAATCAAGCAATTTTGTTACTACCTATTTAAGTGTACAATGTACTCAGCTAGCTCAGTGTTTGGGAGGCTCCAAAGGAAAGTATGGGAGAGAAGAGGTATTAGAGAGACTGACTAGCAAACGGAAGGTCCACAGAGTCATTATACTGACCTCATTGTTGTATGCCTGCAAAACCTGAACGGTCTACCAGTGCCATGCCAGGAAAGTGAATCACTTCCATTTGATTTGTCTTAGGAAGATTTTAAAGATCACCTGGCAGAATAAGGTACCAGACACTGAGGTCCTTACTCAGACTAAATCAAACTCTACTTCAGAGAGTGCAACTCCAGTGGATGGCCATGTTGTATAAATGCAAAATGTATGCTTGCCAAAAAGACTATTTTATGGAGAACTCACACAGGGCAAGTGTTCACATGATGGTCAGAAGAAGAGATACAAGAACATGCTCAAGGTCTCTCTCAAGAATTTTGGAACTGATTGTGTGACATGGGAAACACTGGCACAGGACCGCTCAGCATTTCATGTCCTCATCAGAGAAGGTGCTCTAGGAGCAAAGCCGAATTGAAACAGCTCAAAGGAAATGCAGGATGTGCAAATATGGAAAATCCACCCCAAATGTTCACTCGGACTATTTGTGTCTGACCTGTGGGAGAGAATTCTGAGCTTATATTGGTCTAATCAGCCACAGTCAGACACATTCAAACTTGACTTTAGCATAGTGATGTCATTTTGGTCCTCTTGGAGAACAAAGGACAACAACCACTCATAGTGTTTCACCCACCCCCAACACCTATCCCAGATGTCAAATAGGCCATAATCTCCTTGACGGCAAATTCTTTTTATTTCATTTTAATCTTTGTAGCCTCACTGCTTAGCATAGTGTTTGGCACACAGCAGTCATTTAATAAATGCTAATTGATTAAAAACCTGTACCTTTGTTTCTAGATTCATATACAATACTCTTTTTTTTTCTTTTTGTCAGTTGAACTGTTTGTTGATGCTAAAGTTCATAATAAAAAGGAATAATAAGTTTAAAAATTCCAGCCCACGTGCCATTGCCATCAGGATATTCTAAATTCCTCTGCTGGGTAGTACCCTGGGCTTCTGGTTCTTCAGTTTTACGGGCTATGCATCCTGTGCATACTGATAGCAGCTTGGAGCCCTGCTGCTTCCCTGTGGGGACAGGCCTAAAACAGTTGCTTGCCTCATTCCAAACCAGACTCATTTTATTCCCATGTCTTGTGGGTTTTAACTGTCATCAAAAGCAAGTAAAAATAAAATGTGGCATTTCCCTGTAAGCAGAGGCATCAGGCTAGTCTTGCAGAGGAAGAGTCAGAGCTTTAGACAAGCCCTGACCCTGGACACCCATTGACAAGAACTGAAAGCCACTGGGTGGTCTTTATCTGTGTGAAAGACAATTCTCTGTTTGTGAGTGACTAATAATGACTAATATTTACATAGGATTTTAAGGTTTGCCAAACACTTAACATACATTATCTCATTTGATTCTTACATCTGATCCTCCTAATAACCATATGAAAGTGTTAGCCCTTTGTACAGTGTCTGACACATAGTAGGTCTTTAATAAAGGTTTATTGACTACTGCTGTTATAGCCCCATTTTACAGATGAGAAAAATAAAGCCTAGAGGAAGGAAGTGATTTGCTCAGAATCACATAGTTAATGTCAGAAAACGGATATGAACCTAGGACCTCTGGCACTATATCCAGTGTTCTTTTCACTATACTGTAATGTTTTTAAAGAAACTAAAAATTTTAAAGGAGATCAGCACAATATAGCTCAGGGGTGGGGAATCTGTGGCCTGAGAATCCACATGTGGCCTTTTAGGTCCTCGGATTTGGTCTTTTGATTGAGTCCAAGTTTTACAGAACAAATCCTTTTATTAAGGGAATTTGTTCTGTGAAATTTGAATTCTGTCAAAGGGGCGCACCTGAGGACCTAGAGGGCCACATGTGGCCTCAAAGCCACAGGTTCCCCACCCCTGGATAGTGCTTCCTATGTGCTGAAGCCTTCAATTTCCTCCCCTGTATGCAGGGATGCTGAGTTGTTAGGGGGGGAGGGGTGGGTTCCCCTAGGCAAAGCAATCAGGCTCTGCTCTCAAAAGCAAATGAGCTAAACAGGAAATGAGTTCCATTGTTAGATTGCTTTAGTCGGTCAGAAACCTCAGTCCCCCTACATTCCACTCCAGTCATCTCCCTGTCTTATGTCCACAAACCACACATCTTCCCCACCTCAAGCCATCTTTTCAGTTGTAGAACCATATTCCAATCAATATTGCCATTGCTACTGGACACAGCATCCCAAACTGCTTCCCTGTAGCTCAACTTAATTATTCATGTGATTTCCCAAACTAAAGCAGCTCTCCCTGCACCCTCACTGATATATATATATATATATATAAATTTTTTTTTCTCCCTTTCCCCCATCAGAGTACAAGCTACCTGAAGACAGGCACTTACGGTTTTGGATTTGTATTCCCAGTACTTCAGTGTCTGACATACAGTAATCACTTACCAAATATTTTTCATTTGTTCATTTTGCTTATTTTTAAGGAAGATTTATTCATATGTTTTATCTTTATATGGCAAACATTTATGGATTAATTCCCACTCGTTACAGATTACTCCCTACTTTCATTCAGCCATTCCTTCATTTACTCTTGTAAAATGAATATTCCTTCCAACTCTCGATCTTTTATCCTATGAGTCTTTTCAAGAAACCATAACCAACCCGAGATGACACATATAATATCAGTCAGTCTTACTTAGCCAATGAAATTCCTCATTTCTCATTTCCCTAACTCAGTAGTCAAAGGGAAGTATTTCTGTCTATGGTGAGCAGTGCTCACATTTATACAGTATTTTTAGATTTGCCAAGTGTCTTACATATAGTCTTTTTCATTTGATCCTCTCCCACCTTAGGGTGTCTGTTTTTTCCCTTTCTCACCTTCATCTGCCCACTTTGATCCAATTAGGTGACAGCGGATAGAGCACTGGGCATGGAGTGTAGAAGACTTGAATTCAAATTCAACCTCAGACACTTATTTGCTATGTGACCTTGGGTAAATCACTTAACTTCTGTTTGTCTCTCTTCCCTCAACTGTAAATTGAGGATAATTATAGCATTTCTATCACAGGATTTTGTGAGGATTAAATGAGATAACTATAACGTGTTTAAGTACAGTGCCAGACAAATAGTAGGTGCTTAATAAAACGCTTGTTCCCCTCGCTATTATTCTCCAGTCGTTCTATTCTCTAGTCCCTTGCACATAGAAGAAAAAAAAAATCTGACATATAAGCATCCTTTATCTCCAAAGGAAATTCTATCCCCTTCATAGCACATTTTTAGTCTAAGAATGAATATTAGGGAAGTTTTTTTTTTTTAACAGAAAATAAATAAGTTGCTAATTTGTGCATCAGAGAACAAGCCCAGCAGCCCCGTAGGTCTCAAACTCGACAAAGGATATTGCTGGGTTTACATGTTTAGAAAAGAAGCCTTTCTAATTCTCTACCTCCGCGTTCAGGCACGTAGGCAACTTCCTTTTACAAAGTTGGTTTTGTAAACTCAACAGGTGCAGATTTGAGGAAACGCTGACTATCCCTGACTGCAAGGCTCCCCCCGTCCCAAGACTTGATTGATAACGGATTTGGGGGGCTTGGCATTGTTGTTAGATTGGGTCTCTCCAAGCTTTCATGTGCTTCAAGTTTCGGCTGTGTGTGATACCTTCCCCCTCCTCCCTCCCATTCATCGCTGACATTTTGGAGAGACGCCCATGTTATGCTAAAAAATGAACGTGCAAGGCAGAAAGGCTGTGGTGGTGGCAAGAAAACAAGATGACTAGCGGGAGCTCAAATTCCCTTTCTGAAAGGAACACTTGGTAATTTTTTTTTTTTTAAGGCGCGAGATGCTGGTACGGTTGCCCGTGGTGTGCAGTGCCTGGGGAAGACATGGGACTGAGCCAACGCCCCCGCGAGGCAGTCGAGGAATGAGTGTTGGGGAACCCTACACTTAAAATGCATGCAGCAAACCCAGAGGATTCCTAATCCTTCCGCTTTGGGAGGCTTGCATTTGCTAAACTCCTTTAGCCATTCAAATTCCCAACCCTGAAGGAACTGATGCAGTTGGGGGAGTGAGGAAGAGAGCAGTTGGGGTGGGGGTGGGGAGGAGTGGGGGTGGGGTGGGGGTGGGGAGGGGTGGGGGTGGGGTGGGGTGGGGGTGG
>CM053589.1:45684423-45697848 GCA_028646515.1 Pseudochirops corinnae | reverse complement strand
CAAGGAAATCCTATCCAAGTTTACAATTGTGGTTGAGCGTGCTGACTCACAGTGCTTAATACGTGAGCTCCGAGGAAGGGAACAAGACACAGCGAGTGGCGCTCCAGCAGTCTGGGGAGCTGGCTTTATTTGTTTATTTAGGTCTATAGCTGGGCAGGGAGGCCTGCCTTATCCGGGGCCATCTCAAGGCACTGGTTTCAGGAGAAAGCCATAGTAAGGCATTTAGTGTTAGCTCCCGGCTGCTTGGCAATGCATTTGATGGTGTTTGGTGATTGTGTGTGTGTGTGTCTGTGTCTGTGTCTGTGTCTGTGTCTGTGTCTGTGTCTGTGTGATGGCTGCCATTTTCCTACCAACTCTGATCATTACAGATAGCCCAAAGCATTTCTGCTTGCTGGGGGGAACCAGAGATTGGGGTTAACCTTCAGTGCATTCAGCTCTACCTCTTGGTAGCTGATTTTTCACAGTGATACTAACTGACATTTACAAGCACTTTGAGGTTTGCAAAGCACTTGACCCATTTTCTCTCATTTGATCCTCATAGACTACTTTGTGAGGGTAAGTGCTTTTATTATTATTCCAGTTTTTGGTGGTGGTGCTGTTCATTCAGTCCTTTCAGTTATAATCTAATCCTTCGTGACTCCATTTCTTAGCAGAGCAACTGGAGTGGTTTGCCATTTCCTTCCCCAGCTCATTTTATAGATGAGGAAACTGAGGCAAACAGGGTTAAGTGACTTGCCCAGGGTCACATAGATAGGAAGTGTTTGAGGACAGATTTGAACTCAGGAAGAGGAACCTGGCACTCTATCTATCCACTTTGCCATCTAGTTCACCTGTCCCCCATTTCAGTTTTAGTGACAAGAAATTTGGAGTATAGAGAAATCAAGTGACTTGCCCCAGGTCACACAGCTAGTAAGAGTCTGAGTAAGCCTAGAATCCAGCTCTTCAGATTGCAAGGGCCATGCTGTGGATCCTTGTAGTCCTGCCTTTACCCTCCTTTCTCCACCCAACTGCTTTTTAAAACACTCATCCGTTTCCCTTGTATTTATTTTGTAGATATTTCATATATATACATATATACATGTGTGTATATATAAAAGTATGCATTCATGTGTATGTATATTATATATATATATATACATACATACATCATACATGCTGTCTCATCCATGTAAGCTCCCTGAGGTCAGGGACTATTTCATTTTTGTCTTCATATTCCCAGTACGTAGCTTAGCAAATGCTTGTCAGTTGATTGCACATATCCTCACCTCACTCCTTACTTTTGTAGCTTTCTAATTCTAGTAGAAGTGTGGACTTTAGCTTTGAGAATATAAGCTTTTGGGACTGGGATTAACTTGTTTACTAGTAGTTGCATCCCTGAAATTAACAAAGTACTTTTCATTCATTCCCTCATTTGAACAATACAACAAAGGTAAAGAAGGTGATATTGTTTTTATTTTTTTCAATGAGACAAGTGAGCTTCTGGTTAAGTGACCTATTAAAACCACCAGTAAGTAGACAAGCCCCTACTAGAACCAAGGATGCCCAATGTTCTTTCCACTATGATGTAAGACAGATACAGCTTTCCAAGAAAAGAGTATGCTGATAGATTACAGGGCACATTCTTGCCCAATGAGATTACCTAAATCTGCACCTTTTTTTTTTGAGATAGCTAGAATTTATTTTTTTTATTTTGGGGAGAGTTTAAATATGTTTTATTTTAGACAGCCTACATGATGTTTTTATTTTTTCCTCAATTTTCAACATTTTTATTTAAATTCTAGCCTTCTTTCCTTTCTCCCTGAGCAATCTATAAACAATCTGAAATAGGCTATACATGTGCAATTATGTAAAACATTTCCATATTAGTCATTTTGCATAAGAAGACTCAAAAGAAAAAAATGAAAGAAAGTGAAAAATAGCATACTTCAGGCTGTATTCAATAAATATCAGTTCTTTCTCTAGAGTGGATAGTATGCTTCATCATGAGTCCTTTGGGATTGTCTTGGATCATTGTATTGCTGAGAATAGCTAAGTCATTCACAGTTCTTTGAACAGCTGTTACTGCATATAATGTTCTACTGGTTCTGTTCACTTTCCTATGCATCAGTTCATGTGAGTCTTTCTAGGTTTTTCTGAAATCATCCTACTTGTCATTTCTTATAGCACAATAATATTCCATTATAATCATATACCAACATTGTTTTAGTCACTCCCCAATTGATGGGCATCCCTTCAACTTCCAATTCTTAGCTGCCACAAAAAGAGTTGCTATAAACATTTTTGTACAAATAGGTTCTTTTCCCTTTTTTGGATGTCTTTGGGATATAGACCTAGCAGTGGTGTGCTGGATCAAAGGGTATGCGTAGTTTTATAGCCCCTTGGGCATAGTTCCAAATTGCTCTTTAGAATGGTCAGATCAGTTCACAACTCCACCAACAGTAGATCTGCACCTTTAAGGAAAGCCCTCTGAGTTATTAGAATCCAGTTTGTTTTATCATCCACTTGTGTATCTAACATGAAATGCTTATTCTCTTACATCTCTCCTTCAATTTTCTTGACAAAATCAGATGAAGTAATACCTCTATAGGTATATTTTTCAAAGTAGAGCTTTGGTTTTCAAAATGTTGACCAGGAGGCTGTTTTTTTCTATGAGTGTCTATGAATGATGAAGCTAGGTGATCTGAGAGCTTCACGTCCTGGGGGAACTCACCAAGACATGGTAAACTGGAAAATTTCTAAAGTTCTGGCCAGCTAAGACTGAAGTGGGAGTTCAAAGAGGAGGGGGTTCCCGGGTCATCTCCACAATTGTGGTGTTGCTGCCCTTCACGTTTCAAACTCCATCAGAGCCTTGGCCAGACGCTGGAATGTTAGGCTTTCATAGGTGAATTTTTACCTCCTCTTGGCAAGAACCAGGTCCTCCACATCTCTTCTCAACTATCTCTACCTGGCTCTGCTACCATAGCAATCTAGCAACATTGATCTTCCCTTATGGCTCCCCTTTTTGTTTTGTCTTCTTCCACTAAAATGTAAGTGCCATGAATGTAGGGACAGTTTTCCTTTCTCTATTTGTATCTCCAGTAATTATGACAGTGCCTGACACAAAGTAAGTACTTGATAAATGTCCTACCATTCTATTATCTATCTATCTATCTATCTATCATTGATCTATGATCTATTCATCTATCCATTTCTATCTAACCATATTTGTTTATCATCTCCATGCATCCATTCATCTATTTATTAATCTATTCATCCATCTATCTGACCATGTCTATCTATCCATCATCTATCTATAATCTATCCATCTATCCATTTCTAACTATATTTGTCTATCAACTCTATCTATCCATCCATTCATTTATTTATTAATCTATCTATCCATCTATCCATCCAACTCTGACTATCTATCCATCCACTCATTTATTTATTAATCTATCTATCCATCTATCCATCCAACTCTGACTATCTATCCATCCACTCATTTATTTATTTATCTATCCATCTATCCATCCAACTCTATCATCTATCCATTCATCCACTTATCCATATTCATCTATCTATCTTTCTAGTTAGTCCCTATATCAGTATTTTTACTACTCCCCTCTCCAAATGCAGCTTTCTAGAACTAGGAAGACCACTTTTAGCATTAGACTTGGAGTCAGAAGACCTGAGTTCTAATTTACAAGTTATAAAAAGCTCCTTCCAAGCATTGTGCAAGATACTGAAGCATACAAATGCAAAAACAAAGCAGTGTCTGCCCTCCCTCTTAAGGAACTCGCATTCTATAATGAGAAGACAACACACCTAGGAGAGTGGTGACCTGAGAGGGATGTTGTCATTTGGGATGTCACTAAGATAGTTATAGGGGACTTACTGGGGAGTAGACTGGCATAACCTTTTCAATAGCAATAGTAAGACCAATGTCATCATGGTTGCAAATCTGGAAGGGCCTAGAGGTGGAGGGGTAGGAAAGGCAAGCAGGTGGGGTACATAGACAGAAGATGCCTGGAGTGGAGAGTGTGCCATGTGATGCACTAATAAGAACAGTGTCTGCCCTAGGGTAGGAGCTGCAGAGGTAAGAGAGTTCTATCTCCCAGAATACTCTGGTTCAGCAGGTATAATAGCAGGCTGAGGGATGGCTGGAGTATAAACGAAATGGCAGAGAAATCATGTAACCAGTATCGTGATGATACTCATCATTCTAATTCCTTTTCAGGCTCTGCATCTGATTCTCTTGACTTCTTTCTCCACCATTCTCTTGCAGCCTATTTGCACTGGAAGATCTCTCCTCCACTGAGGCCCCTTCCTCCGATTAGTTAATTCGTCCCAGAACTGCCATTTTTGACGAATGGTTCACAGGTATGCTGAAGCAAGCTCATATTGGCTCTCACTTCGAGAAGCTGTAGTATGACACAGTAGTCACACCCATATTAAACCATCCTGGTAGATTGGCTGAAGCAGGTTAAGGGTAACCAACAGGCCTCAAACCCCTCAGTGAGGTAGGGAGACAGGCGACCTCAAACATGTGAAGACTTCCCTCAATGGATGGCTAGATGAGAACAATTTGTTCCAATAGCCATGAAGGTGACTGTAGCAGGTGCCATGGAGTGCTTAGAGCTTCGTCAGACATCAAAGATACCAAGAACATCCACTGCATCTCAGGCCATCACCAGTTGTCTTAATATAGGACTTTGATGACTCTGGAGGCTCTAGAGTGAGGCTGCTAACTTTGTGCAACTCTGCTTCACTGAAGTCCAGTCCACCCACAAGTAAGGACATCACACTCTGATGTCATTGATCCTCCTCGAAAACAAAGGACAGACTACTACAATTGCTATAAATCAGGACTTGGTTTATTGTGTTGTTGATTGTCTAGACTTAAGAAAGTATTCGAAAAAATGCTAATCATGGAGATTAAATATGAAAGTATATCCTTGCCTTTTGGAGAACTGGTTGCTAAACGTTTATTAGCATACCCCCTTGGCCCAGGCCAGCCATATTCTTTCCTTCATTCCTCTCTAGACATCATTCCTGACATTCCTGATATTTTTCTCTACCATGTCTTTTCACAGGTACCTTCTCTCTCCTTCCCTCCCCACCCCAGGTTTTCAACTTTTGTTTATGTATTATCCCCGCCCCCCCCCCCTCCATTAGAATATAAACTCTTTCAGGATAAGGACTATCTTTCATTTTGATTCTATTTGTATCCCCATAGCTTAGTAAAGTGTCTGGCATACAGGAAGTGTTTAATAATTGCTTGTTGGCATCTATAAAAGAGGGGCTCGATTCAATAGCTATTAAATGCCTACCACGTGCGTCTAGGCATCATGGTGGTGAGGTATAAGTTTAGGGGATTTCTAAGAAGAAATACCTTATCCAGTTTGGGAATGGATATGTCTCGTTTTGGCCAGTTCTATAGAGTAAATGGTTTCAGAGGAAACACCTCTGGGCTGGGGGCAGGGAAGACACAGTACAGCTGTGGGGAGGGAGGGGACAGAATTAATGCTTTGTGGCTGGGGGCAGGGGAGAGACAGTTAATGCTTCACAGCTGGGGGGAGGGAGGGAACAGAGCCAAACTGATTCCACAACGGATGGCACACACACAAGACTGAAGCTGCAACCATGCCACAAAAATCACCCCAAAACACTACAGAGGCACCTTGTCATTGGCATGGTGGATAGAGGGCTAGTCTTGCAGCCAAGAATTGGTTTACACTCTAACTCTTAAGTCTGGGTGACCTAGAGCAAGTCACTTAACCTCTCAATGGTCTAGACCAAGACTTCTTAAACTTTTTCACTGGCAAACCCTTTAGCCTTTTTTAAACTGTGAGTTGCAACCCCATGGGATCACTACCCACAATTTACGAAGCTCTAGGCAACTGTTTAAACTAGAAGTTACAGAGGTGGTAGGAACCTGCAGCAGGAAAAGGAGAGACTTTATTTGAGAATTCTACCAATGAAATCACAAGTCCAGTATCCCATGTCTTCTATCTGAAAAGTTTTGTGCTAAGTAATACTGATATTTCCATGCTGTTGATAGGTCTGTGGTATCATTGATGTTAGTAGTTCCTTGTATTGTAATTGATCCTTGATCTTTCTTCCTGCCTGAGGATGACAAAAGACCAAAAAACCCCTCAATTCCTGACTTTAAGAAGCCTATATTCTATTGGGGTAATAATAGCTACTTTGGAGAATTTTGAATGTGAAAAATGCCTTACAAAACTTAAAGAATTATATAAATGTAAATTTTTGAATTCCCTTTGGGAGTCCAGGACCCACGTGGGTTCTTTGACAGCTCCATTCCTCATTTTGACCTCAATTTGAACATGTTAAACTCCTTCCCCCAAATTACCTCCCATCAAAATATGCCTGCCTTAGCTTCTGTTTCTATTCAGTTTTATAAACTCTTCTTGCCTATTAAAATCAAGAGTGCTAATGAGTTACCCCTACCAAGAGACATATTTGCCTTTTAACAGAAGAATCTGAGGTACAAAAAAAAAGCCCTTAAATCAAAAGCGGCTACAATACAGACATTTCAGATACTTTGGCTATCTACTGAGACTATTTTAGGTTATAAGGACATTTTAACAAGACACCCCTTGAATCATTCTACAATCACTACAGTAGTGACTGTGCCTGTGGATAGGGTTGACTTTGGCCCTAGATCTCAGTGGGGAATATGAAGTTTTAAGAGCCTCAGGCCTGGCAGGACTCTAAAGATGAGGAAAAGGTTCTGAAGGAGTAGACAATGAGAAGCAGAGGAGAGGGACTTGGCAGCTGAGAAGAATGTGGCTGGTCCAAAGGGATGGCTGACAGCAACCACTAGATCATTGCTAGGGAAGGGTGGAATACAGATTCCAGCAACTTTGATTCTGGTAAGTCATTAGCTTGAGGAAATTGTCAGAGCCTGTGAAATATTGGATAGAGAGTGAGTAAGAAGCGACTGTTCAACCTATGTTTTGGTAATTAATTATGAGACGTAACTAAAGAAAAATTCTGAGAGTATTAACAATTTGTGTACAAGTAGAATGGTGCTACAGAGAAGTGCCCAAGGCTGCAGATAAAAACTCAGGGAAGGTGGGACAGGAATCACAGAATATTAAAATTTAAAAGGATCTCTGTGGAGATGTAAAAGAATTGAACCTTTCCTGGAATATGGATTTTGAAGGCTAGAGGGTACCTGATTAGGACTGTGGATCCCAGAAGCATATAACCTTCCTGGGCCCGATATCCTTGGCCAAACAAGGATTGGGGAGATTGTGCCTGCTTGTCCCATGAATACTTTCTTATAATAAGCAAGCATTTATTGCGTTCCAAATTGCTATTTATTTTCCCTTAAATGTTAGTATTCTAGACTTAGAGAGATATAAACACAATGTTTAAGGGGGTAGCAAATGTTTTTCCTTTTGGTTGAGTAGTTTAAGGAAGTACATACTTTGTGTGTATGTGTGTGTGAGAGGGGGTAGGAAGAGAGAGAGGGAGAGAGAGAGAGAGAGAGAGATCTGTAATGATAAAGAATTGGGGCCGAAGGTGTTCCTTTTTTCTCGCTTCTTTGCCTTGATTCTTCTGTACCATTTCCTAGATTTGATAATAATTTCCAGGTAGAGTCTCTTCTGCCTTTAGCACTTGCCTTGGGCAATCTTTGTTTTTGAGGATGGTTCCTCATACAGCCTACCCATCTTTACTTCTTTATCATGCCCATGAAGATAAGAATGAGCCTTCAGGCTTATCTTTGGAAAAAGTTAGGAAAGGTATGGTGAAGTGAGAAATGTAATCTTGGAATTAGAAGACATGGTTATAATTCAATTTACCACTGACCAGGCTTTATAATCCAGGTAAGTCACCTAACCTCTCTGAGTCTTAAATTCTTTTATCAGTAAAATGGGTATCATCATCATCATCACAAGATCATGAGAGAAAGTGTTTTAAGACCTTAAAGGTCCTCTATAAAGGTAAGCTATTAGAGACTTGCAACAAATCTAGACTGGGGGATGGTAGGACTCGCAAAACCTGAAAAAGTTTTAGAAAGAATTTTATTAAGTCATTTGGCAGGGAGAGTGAGCTGGAAAATGGATATGGCTTCTTTTTTTGAGTCTCTGTAAGTTTACATTACATAGAGCTCAAACAAGGTCATAAGGACAAGAGGTAGGTTAACCTTCATGTATGAAGCTAGACAGTTTCCAGAAAAGGGTAGGTTTCTGGATAAGGTTGCTTTAGATACACACACACACACACACACACACACACACACACACATTTATGTATGTATATATATATATATGCATACACACATATCTATTTATATCTATATATATCTATCTATATATATATATACACATAATACATATCTATCTATCTACATATAGATCAGTCAGTAAACATAAACATTCAATAAAATTTGGGCAAAGCCAAAACACAAGCTTGGGAAACCCAAAACAGACCCAGGACCTGAGTGAACCCAAACATTCCTTGCACTCATCTCCAACATTATTGGAGAGTCACTGAGGTCAGTCTGACATTCTGGACTTAATCTCTAGTCACATAAAGCTAGATTCAAAAAGTATAATAAGATTGTCCTAACACTTTAATAAAGTATTTTCCTACAAGACCAAATATAATTGTTAATAATAACAATCAATAACCTCATGTTACTAGTTCTCTTCTCCTGATGTTTTTACGCTATGCTCTTATGGTGGTTCTTCTACCTCCTGGTTGGCACTCCACAACAACCCTAGGTCTCTTGGCTTCTGATAGGAGAGTGTTCACCATTCCAAGTTCACTCCACACCACTATGCCAGGTTTCTCAGATATCCACATGATATACCATCAGAGGTCCAGAAACCTCTCCCCAAAAGAGCTATTTAAACCACTAACTTGGGAACAATGATCAAATCAATACTATTCTTGTCAGAGATACATAAATCAGTACCTCTATGACTCTGCTGAGAGAACGAGAACATTTTGCTTACAGTGTGTCATCATGCATCATGCTAAAAAACTAAGAGGAGAAATGCAAACAAAAAGAAAAACTGTCCCCTCAAGGAGCTTACATTTTAATGAATAAAGACAACATGTACAAGCTGAAAAGCAGGGGGAGAGGAGGTATTGGGGAGTCATAGGCTGAACTGGATTTTGATTGGGTGCTTCCTCAAATGAAGGTTTGAAGATTAACTTACCAATCATAGGAGGAGAGAGTAGAGGCAAAGAAGGTGATTGGGACAAAGGTCTAGAAGCAGTCTGAGGAGAATGAGTTCAGCATCCCTGTGACTTCCCTGACAGAAATACCCCGTCTGGTTAGCATTCCCATTTCACTTCTTCTTATAAGCTTGGATAAGTCATTTAGCCTGTTAGTGTCATGGGATGAGTTGTCATCTCCTATTAAAATATAAGCTCCTTGAGGGCAGAGACTGTCTTACTTTTTCAGTTTATATTTTCAGTGCTCAGTATTGCATCTAACTCATAGTAAACAATTAACACATACATTGATTCACATATTCATCAGGTTGTTACTGGACTGCATTATACAAAACTGGTGGATTTTGGAAGGACTAATAGATACTTGA
Source organism: Pseudochirops corinnae (assembly GCA_028646515.1). Classification (NCBI taxonomy): domain Eukaryota; kingdom Metazoa; phylum Chordata; class Mammalia; order Diprotodontia; family Pseudocheiridae; genus Pseudochirops; species Pseudochirops corinnae. Next base: position 45,688,285 of record CM053589.1, on the reverse strand, counting down.
AAGATTGGTTATTGAGTAATTAGATTTAAGCAACCACAATATGCAGAGCACTGCCTTCTACCCCAGGAAAATGAAAGGGAAACATACAAATATTGTTTGTCCTCAAGGAACTTGCAATTCAATGAAGGAAACCCTCATAAAAAATACATAATAACACATATGAAATAGGAATGAATGAATGTAAAAACATTTATTAACAGCTTGGTCTGTGTCAACCACTGTGATAAATATAAATACAAAAGTGAAATCACCCCTGCCCTCAAGGAGATTACATTCTAATAGAATATGGAAATATTTCCTAAACGTATACAGAAGCAATTATTTGTAACTATACCATTTGTGTTACAATATAGATAAATACTAGAGCTGATATCAGCAATGTAGAAGGGCAAGGATCAAATTCAGAGTTTTGTGTATATCACTGTTATGAAGAATAGCCTGTGTACTGGAGAGAATATTTGATTTGGAGTCAAAGGACTTGGGTTCAAATTTTTGTTATTCTACTTAATTTATATGAGCCTTAGTTTCCTCATCTAAAAATGAAGGGGATAGACAATCTTAGCTAGCCCTTAGTCACTGAATAAGTATTGTCTCAGAGAAACTGAGACCTGAGAAAAAACTTAATTTAGAAAAGTCACACTATCCTAGGCCATCACCAGTCATCTTCACTTTGTCTTGCCACTGGACTTAGATGATTCTGGAGGAGAGAGTAAAGCTGATGACTTTGAACAGCCCTGCTTCACTTAAATCCAAGTCAATTGCAAGTCAAGACATCACTCTTGTGATATCAATGATCTTCTTTGAGAATGAATAATGAACAACAAGCTTTGAGAAGAAGTGTCAGTACCTGGAGGCGTTGATTTAGTCTAGATTTCTGCTGAGGAATACAAGACACAGAAAATTCATAACCATTATTGTTTATTCATGGGCATTTGTGATTGCAATCATTTTAATAAGTATTTATAGAACATCTACTACATGCTGAGTGCCGTTTTCCTGGGCTCTTTGAGCAAGAGATAGTGCCAGTATATTTCTACTTGCCAACACCTTTGTTCTACTTCTGACATTTGTCCTCTTCTTATAAGCTTGGATAAGTCATTTAGCCTGTTAGTGTCATGGGTTTTAATTGAGAACAAACTGCCCAAACTGAAAAAATTTTAGAAAGAATTTTAATAGATCATTTGGCAGAGGAGAGTGAGCTGGAAGAGGGTGCAGTCTCTTTCATACAATCTCTGTGAGGTTTACATTATATAGAGTTCAAACAAAGTCATGAGGACAAGAGGCAAATTGACCTGCACATATTTGGCAAAGCCAGAACATGAGGGGATCCCAAAACACAAGCTTGACTGAACCCAAAACACATATTTTGAGTGGACCGAGGACCTGGGTGGACCCAAAACATTTCTTGCATTTATCTCCAGTATTCCTGGAGAGTCACTGAGGTAAGCATGACATTCTGGGTTTAAATAATCTCAACCTGAGCTACTTCTTACGTTGGAAATGTCTTCTGCTTTTAATGGTCTCTCCTTCTTATTGACTGGTTCCTCCCCAAACCTCCAATTTAAAGAGGAACCCTAGGTCCAACATATCTTCATTCCTCTCCAGGTGGCACTGCCCACTCATCTTTGGGGAACTTTCTCTACTATGCCCCTCTACTGGGTGTCCTTTTCAACCACCCCCTCTTTTCCTCTCTTCATTTTCAGCTAGCTTCCTTATATGTGTTGCTTTTCTACCATTAGAATGTAAGTTCCTTCAGGGCAGGGGCTGTCTTTATTTCTGCTTCAATTTAGCACAGGGCCTGGCACACATTAAACTCTTAATAAATGCTGATTGACTTGACTTGTTTAGGAAGATCCTGGTGAGAACACTCCTTCTAAAAAAGCAGACCTGCCATTTTCCCTCCACTTTATATTATTTCAAAAAGCTGCCTGAGTGGGAAAATATTTTACTATATCATTTCAAAAACTTTATTAATTATTATATTGGTTGAAACTAGCTTTATGTAACTGCAGGGTAAGGAGATTTGTTTGACATGGTGGAGAAAGTTCTATGGAGATGAGCATAGCAACCTGGACAACAGTTAAGACATGAAATCAAGTGTCTGGACCAAAAAATAGAAAACAAATACAGCCTGAGAAACAAGACAGAGGATTCTGGGAAGACTGCAGAATATGTCAAAAAGTTCTATGCTCTCCAGATTTCCTCCACAGATAAGCACCTCAGAGTGACTATAGAGAGCAGTAAAAATAAACAAGAGTGGGGACTGAATAGTGGTCCTCCTGGGACAACTGGAGAAGATATAAGGTTTGGTCCCTGTAAAGTGGAAACACCTCCAGGCTACTTTTGGCTAAAATACCAAGCCACAAGCCCTTGGAGTTAGCTTGGGAGATAGCCTTGGCCCCAGCCACAGAAATTTTCCCATATCAGATAATGTGGGGAATTGGGTGTCTGAGCAGGAGAAAATTGAGGGAGCCTCTGCTGATAAGGACCATCAGACCCATTAGGAATCAGCACACACCTGGTGGGTGCAGAAGCAGTGGGGCAGGCATGCCATTGGCTGTGGTCACTTACAAGAGGGCAGAGTTTTTGGTTTCTGGTCCAGGTCAGAGGGGAGGACTGAAGGGGGATCTGAGGCCAGAGGCACCCTCCCCTACTCTGCCACCACCATAACCAAGGACTAGAGACAATTACAAAAACAAGCTCCTGTAAATGTTTTTTTTTTTTTAACAAGCAGTCAAAGGAGAAAGAACTCAACCATAGAAAGTTACTATGGGAGTAGAGAAGACCAGAGTTCATCTTCAGAGGAGGATATTGAAGCAAAAAAAGTCTCTCCTACCCAAAAGAGTAGTGTCGAGTGATCATCTGTCTAAAAAGAATTCATAGGAGAACTTTTAAAAGACTTTAAAAATCAAATGAGATCGTGGAGGGGGAAGGGAGAGTCAAGATAGTGGCATAGAAACAGGAAGACTCCGTGAGTTCCTCCCAATACCACCTAAAATACCTATAAAACATGACTCTAAACAAATTTTAGGGGATCAGAGCCAAGATGGCAGCATAGGAGCAGCAACATATCTCAGCTCTCACATAGCCACCCCAAAATACCCATAAAATATGACTCTAAACTAATCCTAGAACTCCAAAACACACACAAATATACTTTCCACTAAAGTCAGCTTAGCTATGAGGAACCATATCAGCACTATGAACTGAAACCAGCCTGGCCTGAAGCCCTGGCTGAGCCCTGGGGGCGTCTGGATGAGAGGATTAAAGGAGCAGATTGGTGGCAGCTGCAAAAGTGTTCAGAACTAGGTCAGTGGAGCTTGCAAGGTCGTGGGAGAAAAGTGGTCTGGCTGAAAGGCCTCCAGGACTGGAAAGTGAAAGGCAGAGTTTTGCACTTGCCTCTGCATTGCAGCTTCTGAGTCCTTGGTCTGCAGACAGCAGGGGAACTAAGCGATTGTTCAGAGGCCAAGTGCTCTCGTGTTGAGCGGCCTGGATCTAGATTACGGTCTTGGGCCTTGGTCCTGTGAGTCTTCATTATCCAGTGAGCCGGAAGTAAGTAGGAAAGGAACCCAGCACCATCCTGAGGGCTACGGCAGCCGGGAGGACCCCAGTGATTTGGGACAGAGCTTTCCCTTCTGGAAGCAGAGCCCCAGAGAGATTTAAAAAAAAAAATCACGGACTGACCAACCATGAATAAGAATAAGCATAAGAAGCAAAGTAAGAGCAGCAACCAAACCCTAGATTCCTTTTATGGGGAAAAGAAAGATCATGGCAGAGAAAGGGAGGAGGAGAGTGCAGCCAGAGCTCCCCCACCAGGGGCTTCCAATAAACATGAAGATTGCCTTAAAGCTAGAGATGTGCT
>CM053589.1:45667475-45683923 GCA_028646515.1 Pseudochirops corinnae | reverse complement strand
CAAGAATAGCTGTTCATCTCCATTGGTAGAGGGAGTTTCTTCATCAAAATAGTTCCCATTACCAATGAAATCATAGGTCCAGGAGTGAGGAGCCTGGGGAAGCACCAATCAAAATTTGTCACATAATTTTTGCAGGGTTAGGGAGGGAATCCGGAGTCTTCTGCATTCCCCAAAAGGCACGTTTAGGAGTTGTGGGCTAATGCTATGTGAATAAGCACATGCTTGGCCTCTGCAGGCCCCTTCTCAAACCTCTGAATTATATGTGGCCCATCTGGTTGTTAGATGTGGTTTATTACTTTTGTTTTCCAAGTTTGCTCTCAGCCCAAAGTACAAGTCAGACAGGTGCAGAGGACTTTTGGTGATCTCTTAAATTGTTTCCCAGAAGGGCAGTGAGTCATCACGGGAACTTCTTTCCCCTCTCACCCCCCACCTCTCTTCCTTCTCCACCCACCTGCAATGAGTCTTGACACATACCACACCAATCTCAACATGGTACCAACAGTACCAATTGACAGTGGCTTGGCTCTTTTACTGTAGGTAGAAGAAATAACTCAAGGCAACCCTGGGATAGGAAAGAATAGGAAATTTTTCTTCAGAAGCACTGTCCTTTGTCTAATAGCTAAAGGGGGGAAAGCCATTTTCCACCATACTTGAAGACTTCCTTCCAGGATTCTTTGAAGTTTGGGCCTTGGTCAGTTCTAGACTTCTAGAAAAAAAATTCTTTTCCAGTGGTTTCTTATTGCCTTTAGGAACAAATATGACCTCCTCAGTTTGACCTTCACAAACCATGTGAACCCAACCCTATTTTTCCAGCCATATTACACATTCTTCCCCTTTAGAATACCATCAGACTGGTTTCCTTATATGTGGATAGCACTCCATTCCTGGTCCCTATACCTGTCCCTCATGATTGTGATGCACTCCCTTGTCCCACTTCTGCCCCTTAGAATCCACTGGGAATTCTTCACTCAACTCTTGAAGACTTGTTAACTTCTCCCCTACCTCCCTTACCAAGCTTCGACCTCCCAAAATCTTCTTGTATTTGTTTTGTACATAGGTATAACGCCCTTTCTAGAGGCCAGCCTCACCTCTCAGTTTTGGTCAACCTGTGGAAAAGGTTTTACATGTGTGTATGTTGAATCTCCAATAGATTGTGAGCTTCTCATGAGCAAAGACTGTTTCATTTTTGCCTTTGTATCTCCAATGTCCAGTAGAATGCCTGGCACAAAATGGGGCCTTTATAAATACTTTTTGCTTGTGTGATTTTCCTCTGTCTTCCTATCTTGGATTGTATTGCGACATGAGACCAAATAGGAGCTGGCTCACTAAGCCCTCTCTTAGGAGCATCTTTAGATTATAACACCCCCAAGCGTATCTCATTCATCTACTTCTTTAGTCAAACTGGACCCTTAACTTGACTTCTTGCCTTGTCTTCTATGTCTGGAATGTTGTCTCCTTACCTCCCTCTCCTAGAGGCCCAATCATACTTGAAGATTCAGCTCAGATGCCCTTACCTGCTAGTGCCCTACCTCCCAAACTACGTTGTGTTCTTATATTTGCATACGTTTGTATCTGTATGAGGTGTATATTTTTGTATTTGTATCACATTCGTATAATTTGTATATATTTGTGTTTATTAACTTTATACTTATGCTGTATATATTTTTACTTTTTATTTTCAATTAACAAAAAATCTGTTTTCTCTACTTCTCCTATGGTGAGGAAGTGTGGGATGGAAAACAAACAAACTCTGTAACACATATGTATAGTTAGGCATGTCCATGTTCAAAAAAATATGTCTCATTTTCCACCTTGAGTCCATTTTCTCTCTGTCAGGAGGTAGGTAGCATTCTTCATGAGCAGTTCTCTAAAATAACGATGGGTCATTGCATCGATGAGTCCTTTAGTCTTTCCAAGTTGATTGCTTTTGTTGTTTTGTTGTTCAGTTATTTCAACGGTGTTGGACTCTTCGTGACCCCATTTGGGGTTTTCCTGGTGAAAATACTGGAGTGGTTTGCCATTTCCTTCTCCAGCTCATTTTGCAGAGAAAGAAACTGAGGCAAAAGTAACACAGCTAATAAGTGTCTGAGGCCGGATTTGAAGTCAGATCTTACTGACTCCAGGTCCAGCATGCTATTCACTGCACATCTAGCTACCAATTGATTTGATTTTTACAACATTATTATTATTATACAAACTCTCCTGGTTCTGCTCCCCTCACTCTACATTAGTTCATGTTGCTGTAAACATGCTGTGAACCTGGGTAAGTCACTTAACTTTTGTTTGCCTCAGTTTCCTCAACTGTAAAATGGAGATAATAAAAGCATCTACCTCACAGGGTTGGTGTGAGGGTCAAATGAGATAATAATCATAGTAACTGCACTTAGCACGGTGCTGGGCGCACAGTAAGCATGCTATAAGCATTAACTATGTGCTTGTTTCTCTCATTAGTATTTAAGCTTCTTATGAGCAGGGATTGTTTCACTTTTTGTAATTGTATCCCTAGCACCTAGTGCAGTGCTTGGCACATAATAGGTAATTAAGAAATGTTCGTTATTTGTTTGATTTAGAAAACATGCAGGCCACATAATGCATGTACTAATGGGATCAGATAAATGGTGTAGGACGATAAACATATGGACTATTTGAAAGTATTTTGAGGGGATGCTTTTGGAGATCAATGCCCCTTCAGGATAATGCCAGGGCCCTTTGACACGGTACATACACAGTCGTTAGATCTGTGTCAGGATCTCCTTACACAGAAGATCCAGTTTTACTTTGGGGTATTTCTCTTTTCTCTGTACTCCTACCTGGAAAATTTGGGGGAGTCACTTTGGGACACAAGCTCGTATGCAGATAACCAACTGCTCTTGTAAACATGCCGTACAAGGAATTAAAGAAGGAAATTTTTATGGAAAGATCAAAGAAAACATAGTAGAACCCCAAACTGAAGCCTTGAAAAACAGACACACCCTCCAATAAGCAACCCTTTCCAAAAGATCCATGTGGTTGCTTAGTCACTTATAGTCCCAAATAAGCAGATTCCCCTCCCTCTTCTCCAAGGGTCCCGGGCCTGGCTCATACTGAATGCTTGAAGCTTCTCCAAGCTGAGAGTGCCAAGCATTGCTTTCAGCCAAAGCCAAAAACCTGCTATGGAGTCTATCTCTTTCATTGGGCAGTCTTTGCCACACAGAGGGGAAGACTTCCACGTCTGTCTTTTGTGTTTTAGAGCTTTAGGAATGCAGAGAAATATAAAAAGGGGGGAGTGGAGGGAGGGATGGAGAGGGAGGGGATAGGGAGGTGAGAGAAAAAGAGGGGGGGGGAGAAAGGATGGAAAGGAGAGAAGAGAGGAAAGAAGATGAACCCCTAGTTTCTAGAACAGTGCCTACAATATAGAAGGCACTTGATAAATTTGTTGAATTGATTTTAATTTTTAGTTAAAAAAGCAAACTTTATTAATCCCTTTTGTTTTTAAACCATGCTATTTCTAGATATACCCTACACCCCTCCAAACTGAATCCTCCCCCATAATCAAGAAAAAAAATTAAGCAAAAACAACTGAAATAGCAATTAATGAATTCAATGTAAGCATCATTCTATCCTTGTCTCCTGTCTCTCTCCAAAGAGGAAGGAGTATGCTCCGTTATCTATTTTCTGGGACCATTACAGTTTTTCAATTATTCAAAATTCTTCTTTTTACTTGTCTTTTCATTTACATTATTGTCATCATTTTTGTTCTGGATATTTCACTGTTCAAACAAATCTTCCCCATATTTCCCCCTTCCCCCCTGCCAGATTCTTTATATTTATTCTTTCTTACTACATGAAAACTGAGGGAGTTCGCTCACCTGAGAATTCACTATATAAATTATCTAATCTCTACCTCTATGTAATAGGATATACCATAATAGGATATTATTATAAGGAATGTGTTGATCACTTGTGCTGATCTTTTTCCCCTCTTTTAAAAAATACTATTTGTTATTTGGGATGGCTCTTCGGTGTGGGGGGGAGGAATAATGGATAACGTAAAAATACAGAGAGATCAATAAATACTCATTTAAAAAAGAGTATTATTGAAAGGAAAAATAAAAATGAGCATTTTAGAGACATACGAGAAAACTTTCATGAACTGATACAGAATGAAGTGAGCAGAGTCATCACAAAAACTATGATACCATAAATAAAGTGAGCTCAGAATCAAAGTTGAACTCTCAGTGATTATAACGAGCAACATTAGCTTTCAAGAACAAATGATGAAACTCATCTCCTTCTTTTCAATAGAGGGGTAGAGGCCTATAGGTCTGGATATTGCATAGAGTTTCCCGAGGTCACAGGACCATTTTGTTCTATTTAATGGTTTTTCATTGTTATGAGGTGGAGGGGGGATGGGACTTATTTTATAGGGGAGGGGAATTGTTTTATTGCTATGAGGTGGAGGGGTGGGAATGGGGTTTATTTTAGTGCAGAGGGGCAACATATCCAGAAATAACTATAATGTAAAAACAAAAGGTATCAGTAAAACGAAAAATTCAATATAGAATTACTGGTCTGCTTTCCACTGGCACCTCCTTCCCTTTCTCAACAAAGAAAAGCAAAACTTTTGATCCCTTTTGTAGTACAAACCGCACACTGGCTGTTTAACTTCCATTTTTAAGGTGGGTTTGCATGTAGAATAGATTCTCTTAGACCTTCTATTAGTCACTCTTTCCCCTTCTCTTTCCTTGAGGTCAGCAAATGAAGACCAGGTCTTCAAACACTGGCGAATCGGTGTTGCTTGCTCTTGCTACATGTCAGAGTAGTAGAGGAAGATAAAATTGTCTGCAGCCCAATTCTACTAATCATATCTATATTCAAGCTGCTCTTTAGTCTCTACAACTGGTGGTCATGCTACGTCCCAAACATGATCTGCAGTTATTTGTTCATTTTTGTTCTAGCTTTTGGTTGATTGAAAAATTGTTGAACTGATTGGGAAACTGATAAGCTCTGATTAAGTTCCTCCTCCACATGTCTGTCTTGGATTCTGTGGCTTCCTTTTCTGACTTCTCGCACCTCCCACAGTCTCTGGATGTTGAAAACATATTTTACCACTGGGGTATTTTTTTGTTCTTTGGTTATACCACTTAATTTTAGTAACTTGAAAAATTCACTTCCCATAATAGGAGATGTCCTTCACTCTAAGCATGACCACAAGTTCCACTTTCCCTTGACTAAGGGTCTTGATGCCCTAGTCCCAAGGAAATCTTTGCCTGAGGCAAAATACATTAGGACCCATCTCCACACTACTTGACCCATGCTTACATTTCGATATTCTTCTTCAAGATAGTTAACTGAATACATGAAAGATCTGTGATTTCCTCAATTTGGGAAAATCCAGTGGGGAATTCCGTGTCCTAGGGAGTTACCTAAGGCATACAGAAATTAAGTGATTTGCTCATGGTTACATAGATAAAAAGTGTCACAAGGGGGTGTAGAATTCAAATTCTTAGCCTCTTTTATACTTTTATAGAGTTTGACAGCACTGAAAAAGCCTATGGTTAGACTAGGTATTGCTAATGTATAGAATAAGAGACATCTTGCAGCTTTTAGATAAAACAAAGAAAGTTGTATGTTACTTGCTTGTATAATTTCTAACAATCTACTATCCATTCATATTTTGCCTTTTTCTTAATACCATGGAAGAGTTTGCCTAGCCCTAGTTATTTGCCTCTGAATAAATCTTTTAATTTAATGGGTAAAACAAAGCCAATGCAGCTAAAATTGAAAGGAAATGAGTAACTAGGGAAAAAAAATCTTTGGAGCAAATTCATCTGATAAAGATCCATATCTAAGATATATAAGGAACAGATTCAAATTTGTAATGAGAGCTGTTTTCCAATAGATAAAAAGTCAAAAGACACGAATGTGTATTTTTCAAAGGAAGAAGTCCATACTATTGACAATCAAAAAGAAAAGAGAAGAAAACAACTGTTGGAGGGGTTCCAGAAAAATATCTGTGAATTGGCCCAGTCATTCTAGAAAGTATTTTGGAACTATGTCCCAAAAAAATCAATAAATTGTGCCTACCTTTGAACCCAGTAAAACTACTGCTAGGCATATATGTACACCAAAGAAGGAAAAAGACCCATATGCACAAAGTATTTATAGCAGCTTTTTTCATAGTAGCGAAAACACCCTGAAAAATAAGGGGATGAGGAATTAAAGAATTGCTGAACAAAGTATGGCCTATGAATATTATTGTGCCAGTAGAAATGACAAAATAGTTTCATATGAAACTGAGAAGACATCTATAACTGATACAGGGTGAAGTGAGTAGACCTACAAGAATTTATGCAATGACAACATTATAAAAACAAAACTCTTGAAGTCTTTACAACTGTTATCAATGCAATGACCAACCATGATTCTAGAGGAATGAGGATGAAATGGGCTCCCCACCTCCTGAGAGAGAGGTGAGAGACTTCAAATGCAGAATGAGATGTACATTTTTCGATGTGGTCAACGTAGAAATTTATTTTGCTTGACTGTGCATTATTCGTTGTGAGGGTTTTCTTTCCCTTTTAAGAGATTGTTCAAGTGGGGGAGGAAATGGGAAGGGGGAAAAGATAAATTATTGTTTATCAGAAAAAAACCAATAAAGTTTCAAATTAAAAAAAAATTAATATACAGTTCTATAGATTCATTAATCTCCCAAACTTCTAAACTTTATCCTTCCTATACTGTGCCTTGTAGTCTTTCATTCTGCTTTCCCCAGGTAATAAAAAAATTTGCTCTGTTTTTACCTATTGAGGGAATCTTCCTATCCAGAACAGACTTGGAATCGGAGATAGGTCTCTCCCATGTGGCCACAAATTAATAAATAAAGGAAGAAAATAGATCTCAGTCTTGCTGTAGGAAACCTTTATTGGTTATTTCTTTGGCAAGAGATCTGAATCCAGGCCTTCCAGCCATAATGAAGTCACTAGACTATGACTGCTTTCAGAAGATTATGAACCCTAAAACCAAGAAGTTTGCTCTTAACATGGGCTCTCTTAGAAGCCAGCCAGGACATCAGTTTCCCCTTGGATTACTCCCAGTGCCTCCTGGCTCCTCTTAGCCAAGGGAGATCCTCTTCCCTCATTCAGGCCCTCTCTGAGTTACAACTCAAGAGGATGCTTGCTCTCAATTGTAGGTTTTAGGACACAGCTGTTGAGGATCCTGGCCTTGCGGCCATTCTAGCAGCTGGCATTTTTATTGCTTCCAGTCTGGTAGTGACTCATCGTCTTTAATAATAACAATACTTGGGCCTTTTACAGAGTCAAAGCACTTTCAAGATACTCAGTAGTATAATACAGGAAGCCCTCAGTTTTCTGACCTCCCACCAACTTTCGGGTCTTCCTTTATGGTACTTTTCTTTCACCACCAGCAAGACATTTGTAGATTAATAGATCCAGAATGAATAGGTTCCAGTTTACCAGGGGCAAATGGGGACATATGGCTTTTACAACAAAGTGGAATTATTTTTATTTTGTTTTTAATATTCTTGATTTTTTTTTTTGAGGAAGAACCCACAGTTTATGGTATAATGGAATATTTGTACCTTTTCTCATTAGAGCAGGTTATAAACTGAGTGTATATTTGGTGGGGGGAAAGGAAGGGGGTAAGGGAGGGCAGGAAAGAAGGAGCTTATAATTTTTTCTAAGTAAGGAACTTACGTAGAAGAAATTTCCTCCACAGATGTTGACTGGCAGTGATTTATTGTACATTTTTTCATTTATTTAAATTTATTTTTAATTTATGGTATAAAGCAAGCATTTCCATAATATAGTATAATTTTTAAAAAGATGATTGCACATTAAAACTGCAAATTTAATGATTTATCATATTAGACTCACCTTGGACACTGAGAATATGTGACCCTATAGTCAGTATATATCAAAGGCAAGTCTTAAATTCAAATCTTCTGATTCCAAGACCAATCTTTTGTTATACCAGACTCTTAAATAATGATTTTCCAGTTATTAAACAATAGATAATAAAGATGTGAGTCCAGGGGTACAAAAGTATTAACACTACAACTCTGTATAAACTTCATGGAGTTGTCTTGCTGGCATCTGCTGATTGATGGTAGTGGGTGAGGTAAGATCCTACAGCCAGCAGAAAATTCCTTTTGACCTTGTTTGAAAAATTCACAAGAGGGAAAATGGATAAAAAAGTCCATCTTGATGTCCATCCTCCATCTTAATGTCACATAGATTTTCAATAGTTAAGTATCTGTCCTATTAGGCTTCTCCCTAGAAAGGCTCTGATGGTTACCTTGCAGCCACTGCTGGAGTGATGCATTAGGCTGATTTTCTGTAGACTTTTGCAGACTGAGTGATGATTGGTGAGACTTCATATCCATTTGTCTCCTACCTCCAAACTGGGAAGTAAACCATCCCAGTATCTAAGCAACTGTCCCAAGATTATTTTGCTCTCACTCCTTGTACAAGAATAGTGTTTCTGCTTATGTTGTAATGTGAAAATTATAAAGGATCTTAATCACTAAAAATCTATGTCATATAATTTATTGTATGATTAAATTTATATATTCATATATAAAAAAATTCATGCCTTTTGTGTTTAATATAATATTCATTTTAGAATAAGTCCCTCTGCCTTCCCTACTCAGTAGACCTTCCCTCCTACTCCTTGCTTTGATTGAACACCCATATTCAGTCAATCAATTGATCAACTATCACATACTAGGTGCTGGAGCTGGGGGGTTCAAAGACATAAATGAAAGAGTCCTTATACTACAAAAGTTTATGTGCTTCTAAAAATAGTGGCTAGAAATTGGAATTAAGTAATGAAAGTTACTAAAATGCCCATGTCCTTCCACCCAAACTTTTACAAGGCATGTAATCCCAAGGAAGTCAAAGACAAAAAGAAAAGCCTTATGTGCACCAAAATATTTTAAACAGTCTTTTTTGGGGTAACAAAGAACTGGAAACAAAGTAAATGCCTTAACTGAGGAATAACTTTTTAAAAATGTGGTATATGTGTAGCACCCTTCTCTGGGCTCACTCTCACAATTCCCACCTTCACTAGTAGGTTGAGTCCCCAGAGGGTGACTGAGTACTACTTCCTGAAGAGTTCTAAGGGTAACTCTAAGAGGTTGGGATTTCAAATGTTGTTCCTAAGCCCCCATTGGGCATGCTGTTTATAATCATTTTATAATAATTTTTTTCAATATGTTGGTTAGTTTTACTGAACTTTTTCTCTTCCTGTTTTTAAGTTATTATAAGGGATGGCTTTCTGGAAGATACAATGGGAAAATATCAATGATGTTAAAAGCAAAGGCTATCAATTTAAAAAATATATAGAAGGTAGGCTCATGTGTCAGATAGTACTTGCAAGTGCTGAAAAGATCAGGGGGATGTGGGGATGATGTGTTGTTGAACAAGTGAGTAGTTATTGAAAAGGAAAGGGCCAATAGAGAATGGGAGAAGGAGAAATGGCAGAGGTGAGGGGAGACCTAGAGATAAACATGAGTTTCTTTCTCCTGTAGTTCTTGATTTATATAATTTGTCCCTCACACTTAACCATCATGAGTACTGCGGGTAAGACTTAGGCAATGTGATTTGAAGGGTGCTCTCAGAATGTCTTCACTACTGGCCTGCCACCATGGCTAATATTAAAAATATTAATTTAATGCCACTATGGCATTAAAAATAACTTTTCTCAAATCAGCTACAAAGGAGCTATGAAGGAAAATGTTATCTGCCACCAGAAAAAGAACCACTAAACAAAAGTATATATGGCATGGTTTTTACATACACACACACACACACACACACACACACACACACATACACACACACACATACACAAATACATTTTTGTGTGTAATGGTAGCCTTCTCTAGGGCAGGGTGGGGAGAAAGGGAGAAAAAAAATAAAGCACACAGCAGAAAATGAAAGAAGACTTAGAAGGAAGCGCAAAAAGGCAGAGCAGCTTTGAAAATGATATGATGTACTTAGGATGCAGTTTTTTTTTCCAAAAAGTAAATAATGTGAAATGGAAACATGACTTTATATAGAGTTCTTTTTTTATGTTGTGCTCTGTACATGGAAATGTTCTCTTTTTGTCTGGATTTAAGTTCAAAGTGAATTTCACAATATTTTTTAAATGAAAATTTTTTTAAAAAGAAAAAAATCCCTACTTTGAGAGATAGCATGGTAGGGCAGATGGAGAGTAAGCCCTGCACTTAGGAAGACCTATCTGGATTGTACCTCTAAGGCATAATAATACAGCAGTTCAAATTTATAAGGAACGCAGAGGTTAGCAAATACCTTTACACAGTTATTCCTTCCACATCCGGACTTAGATATCTCATTGGTTAGCATAAGAAATTAAATGGGAATTTTGGGGAAGCTCTGTGGAAGCCACAGACAATATATGAAGGCATACAATTGACAAAGAAAAAGTTTAAGAACTCAGAAATCATAAAATATATGTATAGTATTGTAGAATAATAGCATATTTTATCTTTTAATACCATAATAATTCAGACTTCTTCTCTGATACGAAGGGAGGGCCAAAAAAATTTTATGCAGATTTTTTAGATTGTGGGAATGCTGTGCCCCTAACCTACTGAATGTGGAAGGGATAACTGTATATGTTAATCAGTTTGACCCTCCAACAACCCTATGAACTAAGCACTATTACTCCAATTTTACAGATGAAGAAACTGTCCATAGCAGGATTTAACCTCAGGTCTCTCTAAGTGCAGCACTAACTTCACTGCACCACCTAACTGCCTGCCACACAGATATTGGCTGTGTGACCCTAGACTAGGACCTTTTTAAATTCCTGGGGATCTGGGCAACTCTGAAAGCCTGTAAGTTACAGAGCCACCACTGATCTGCCTTGGCACAGGGAAGTTCCTTGTTGGGCGTTCCCTACATCTTGGTCCACAACACAAAGTCACTATTTTGAGTTTAGGTGTTCTCTGCAAAAGGCTTCCTGTTAAAATGTCCATATATTCACCGGGAAGAGAAGAAGAATCAAAGAAGCCAATCATCTCCCAGCAGCACTCATTGACAGATTAGTTTGAATTAATTTATTGGCATAACTATAGTCTTTAATATCTCTTTAACAAGAATATTTTCACCAGGGATAATATATGGCTTCAGATCGGAGAACTCCACATTCGCAGAAAGATAAAAATGTCTAATAATGATAATGATAACTAATGGGGTGCAGGCTCTGGGAGCTCCCTTGAGCTCCCCTTGAATCTTTGAGGTGCAGCCTCTGGGAACCCCCTTGACCTCTGATTAAATCTCCCCACTTGATGAGACATTTGCAGAGGCCATCAGCTTTCATTGTGGCTGGGCCTAAACCTCTGTTACTAGCCTGACCTTCCATCGTCCATCTGCTTCCCACCCTTGAGCCTATCAAAATATCAATTCACCCTTGCACTGACCTCATTAGCTCCTCCTGAAGACTCCTCCCCAAACTCTTCCTCTAGACCACCCTTAGATTCCCCTGTACATAAGACCCCATCTTCCCTCCATGTGGTGTGAGAGCGCCATAAAATGACTTAGCACAGACTTACTCTGCGTGAGAGCACCATAAAATGACTTAGCATAGACTGGCTCCTTGAGAATATACCCCATAGGGTGAACTATTAATAAACTTTGCTTTTCTTTGGCTGAAAAGACTTGAGTCGAATTCTTTCGGCAGGACCTGGCGTGTTGGTATTTTGGGGTCTCAGGCAACCCTAGCCCTCTTTGTGGGTAACCCCTTCAATGATAACAATAGCTAATGTTTGTATATGAGGCAGCTAGAGCAGTGGTTCTCAACCTATAGGTTTTGTTCAATTTATAACAATGAAAATACATCCTGCATATCAGATATTTACATTACGAGTCATAACAGTAGCAAAATTACAGTTATGAAGTAGCAACAAAAATAATTGTATGGTTGGGGGTCACCACAACATGAGGAACTGTATTAAAGAGTCGCGGTATTAGGAAGGCTGAGAACCACTGAGCTAGATAGTACAGTGGATAGGGTGCTGACTGTGAATTGGAAGACCTGAGTTCTAATCCAGCTTCAGATTCTTACAAGCTATATGACCTTGCACAAGTCATTTAACCCTGTTTGCCTCAGTTTCCTTGTCTATAAAATGAGCTGGAGAAGGAAATGGCAAACCACTCCAGTATCTTTGCCAAAAAAACTCCAAACGGGTTCAGCAAGAGTCAGACGTGACTGAAATGATTGCACAACAGCAAACGTAGATAGTAAGCTTCAGAGATGAGTTTTGAACCAAAGACTTGATTCCAGAGCCAGTGCCCTTTTCATTGTGCCATGCTACCTCCCAAAGTTTACACAGGTTGAGATGACATGGTTATTTAGGTTGTCATCTGAACCATCAGAAGGTGTCCTCACATCCATGAGATCATTAAAGCATTCAATTGAATGTGAATGAGAAGTCCAAAAACAGAGACTTATGGGACTAGAACCAGGCAAATGGAGTGGTCAAAAGTGATGGTCCAGAAAGGTCTGGAGGATGGGATGGTGTTCAGGAAAAGCATGCCTGAGATCACAAGTCAGAGATTCAGGGGTGGAAGGGACTTTAGAAGGCTAATCTATTCCAACTCCTTACTTTAGAGGTGCTGAAGCCCAGAGGGGTTTGGGCTTTGTGAAATGCATAAGCCCTTTACAGACGGCTGAAGCCCAAAGGCAAATAGGAGTGAACTGCCTTATGCTTCAAAACCAAGCCCTTTCCCCTCTCTATCTGCCCTTCATTAATGTGCCTAGGGGCGAGTGAGAATGAAGTGAAGGCATCAGGTTCCTAGAAGAGATTTGTTATGGGGTAGACATTTAATGATGAAGACAAACTTTACTCCATTCACCCTTTTGTCTAGGAACAGTCTAATCCCACCCTGCTCCCCACCCCCTTGATTCTCAGGGTTACATCACTGGGCAAATATCATAAGGAGAGAAGGAGATTACACTCAGGTACCAGGGCCATGAAATAGCTAGCTTGGAGTCACTCTGTCTTGGAACCAGTCAGCTGTCAACCTCCTCACCTGCTGGAGGGTTGAAAAACATGGATCACATCCTTCATTTGTTGACTCCCACACATGATTCAGTCTTCCCGGGCAACTCCTACTGACATCTACACTAGCATAAAGGAGAGAATCAGGTTTGGTGGGTTTGGTGTCTTTCATGTAAGGAGAGCTTTTGTGCAGTCCCCTTTGGGGAAGAAAGAAAACACCCAACCCTCTTACTTTTCCATTAAATTAAAGGGTGCTTGCTGTGCTGTAAAACTCTCTTGAGATTTATCATGACTCCATCATGGGTTTTGGTAGAGGCATGTCTGAATGTGCATGACATGTGGGCGTGTGTCCGGCCAAGATGTTTAAGGTCCTGGAGGGCTGAGATTAGACTATAGCCCTCATGCACAGGCATCAAACACCTGGAATGACTTCCAATGTGGGGGAATTTGGGAAAAGATAAAAATAGATAGAAAAGTTCAGCCATTATCCTTCTCCTCAACCATGAGTGGCAGACCATTTGAACATGAAAATTTTCAATCTGGGCAGGTTTGCAATACTTGCCCCACTTTTGACAGACTTGGAAGTGGTTGGCAAAAGGACAGCATCTGTAATAGGGAAGTGAGCCATAATAAACTTCAGAAAGTATTGGAAACCATCTATGCTATTGGGAGGCCACTGGAAAGATCATGAGCCTATGGGAACAATGGATACACCTGTAGTAAAAGATCATCCCACAGCTGAAGAGGTTACCCGCAAAGAGTTAGGGTTGCCTGAGACCCCAAAATACCAACATGCTGGGTCCTGTGGAAAGAATTCCAGGTTTGTAAGGTTTGCATTGGGCATGCAGGCCAGAATATGTCATTCTATGGTGCTCTCACACCACATGGAGGGAAGATAGGATCTTATATACAGAAAGGTTGTGGGAGGAATCCAGGGATGGTCTAGAGTAGGAGTTTGGGGAGGGTCTTTAGGAGGAGTCAGATGAGGTCAGACTCTAGTAATGACTGATTAAGGGTGGGAAGTTGTTGAAGCCTACCTGGAGACCACAGACAATGGTGGGCTAGTCCAGTTCAAGGGTGGGAAAGGAGGATCAAGGATGGGAAATTGCTGGACAAGAGGACTAGCTAAAGACTTAGGCAGAGCCACAATGAAAGGCCTATGGCCTCAGGCAAATGCCTTCCGTGGGAAGATTTAACAAGAGCTCAAGGAGGCTCCCAGAACCTGCACCTCATGGCAGCTACATTCAAATCAGATTCTTTCCTTCTTTTTTTTTTTTTTGGAAGGTGGAAAGGCAAGGAAATTGGTGTTAAGTGACTTGTCCAAGGTCACATAGCTAGTTAAGTGTTAAGTGTCTGAGGCCTGATTTGAACTCAGGTCCTCCTGACACCAAGGCTGGTGCTCTATTCACTGCGCCACCTGGCTACCCCCTTTCATTCTTTTAATCAACTAAGTGAGAGGCTAGACAGCCAGGTTCAGAACCAGGAAATTCTAGGTTCATTTCCCTCTAACACCTACTGGCTCTGTGACTTTGGCCAAGTCTCTTTATTTCTCAGGGCTCTATGTAGCTTTCTAATCATAAAGTGAAGAGAAGGTATTAACTTGCAGTGATAAAGGGAGTTTCCTTACCTGGGAGTTCCCTCCAGTTAGGAAATTATAGATCTAATCCCTGGGTTTATGAAACCTGGGAATTTACTTTACAAGATTGTATTGGGCTGGGAGTAGAAAAATGAATGAAACACATTTCCTGCTATTAAATAGCATGTTATCTAGTCATCTGGACAGCAAGGTGGCCCAGCAGATAGAACACTGGCCTGGAGTTGGGAAGATCTGAGTTTCAATGCAGCCTTAGACATTTGCTAACTGTGTGACCCTGGGCAGGTCATTTAACCCTTTTTACCTCAGTTTCCTCATCTACAAAATGATCTGGAGAAGCAAATGGCAAACCACTCCAGTATTTCTGCCAAGAAATGGGGTCAACAAGAGTCAGACACAACTACTGAAATGACTGAAGAACAGCAACTATTTAGTAACCATATGACATATAACTCAGGAATCAGAGGACTTGGGTTCAAATCCCACCTCTGACCAATCCTGTCTCTACCTATATGATCCAACCTATCACAACTTCCCTGAGCCTTGATCTCCTCATCTGTGAAATAAGGGGGCTATACCAGATAGCCTTTAAGGTCCCTAATTCTTCTTGCTGTCAATGGGACTAAAAGCATAAATAAAGGGTCAGCAAACTATACTATTTCTGTGTGCCTCATTACTTAAGAACAGTTTTTGCATTTTAAAATAAAACTTTATTATATTTAAAGGTGTAAAAACCATCCTTAGTTCCCCTCTGTACAAAAACAAGCAGCATTTGGCCCTTAGGAGTAATTTTCCAGCCTCCAGATAAACCACTAAATTGTCTAGTACAAAGTGAGAAATGCACCCAAGAGTAAATACTCTAGATCAGTGGTTCTCAATGTGTGGGTTATGTTCAATTTGTAACAATGAAAATACATCCTGCATATCAGATATTTACATTATGATTCATAACAGTAGCAAAATTACAGCAAAATTACAGCAATTATGGTTGGGGGTCACCACAACATTAGGAACTGTATTAAAGGGTCGTGGCATTAGGAAGGTTGAGAACTCTAGATGGTGCAGTACATAGAGCACCAGGCCTGGAGTCAGGAAGAGTCATCTTCCTGAGTTCAAATCTGGCCCCAGACACTTACTAGCTGGGTTTAAAGCCATGCCCAAGCAGCTTTCCAGAGGACTACTGCTGTGAATGGCTTTAAAAGTTCTGATTACATAGTATAGCAAACTCTCTATTTATTCAATATTAAATCAGAGCAAAACATTCACAGAAAATCAAAATATAGCACTCACCATGTTACAACTTATCATAGAAAATCAACATACAGCATTCACCATGTCACAGCTCAACAACTTATCACTCAAATGGCCACATAGTTTTCACCATAGTGGTCACATAGTTTTGAACAAAGTACATTCATTTGGTCAATCACAAAATCCTTAATTCAATCACAAAGTAGAAAAGTCAAAGTTCTCTACCCCTAGATCACAGTAAATCATAGTCTTCTCAGTCAGTACACAGTATCCAAGTAAAGTCTTCTTTCAGCTTGACTTGAGGCTGGTCCTCAGCTTCCATGGTTCCTCTTCCATGGTCCCAGCTCCAACTGTCACCTGGTTTCAAAGGCAGGCAGCTCCCAGTTCCTTTTCCATCTCCTTGTCCAGTTCCCATTCCATATTGAAATTCACAGTGTCCAGTCCACCTCAAGTCCTTCACAGTTCTTGCTTCTGGGAAGACAAAGCTTAACAGAGCCACAATAATATTCATGTACATTGCTGGCACCATCATCAATTCACTATCTGCCTGTGAAATCAACTCAGACCCACCAGCAA
>CM053589.1:45648057-45666975 GCA_028646515.1 Pseudochirops corinnae | reverse complement strand
TTTTATATATTATATTGCCATATATTATATAATATTATATTTTATGTATTATATTGCTCTATATTATATCATATTTTATATAATAGTATATTGCTAAGTGTAATCTCTATATACCTTATATAATATTATATATAATTTAGTAGCTTACACTTCACTAATTTTGGGAGGGACTCTGTGTGTGTGTGCTTCACTCTCTTAGGATGAAAACTCTTGATCTTCATGCTTGTCTTTGTAATTCCAAGGCTTAGTGCCCTGCCTGTCACACAGTAAGTGTTTAATAAATATTCTGTCCTGTCATCCTTTCATTCCCCAAAATGGCATAACTAAGCAAAGTTATCCCTAGTCCTTTACATAGCCTGATGACAGTCTGGAACATGCATAAGTTTTTGGAAGCAGTCAAAAGGGGACCCAGGTGCTATATTTCTGATATTTCAAAGATCTGTGCTATCAACAATACGGATATTACCTTCTACACCCTAGCAGTGGAGGTTTTGTCTCCTTTTCCCTCCCCAGGCCTCTTACTGAAGGTGCTGCCTCCCCCCTCCAAAAGCTGATGATGAATGGGGTGTTTCTCAGACTACCTCTGGACTGTAGGCTGCCTCCCTCCTTGGGCAGTTGGATATACTTTGAGGTGGTCCCTTGTAGGGCTACTGGCTATCTCTGTTGAGGGAATTGGCTAAGGAAAATACAGCAGGACATCTTTCCTAGGTTGGATCAGAGCTTGAGTTCCACAAGCTTTCACCTTTGCCTGAGGATTCCATCAAGATAATGAAGCTGCTCCTCAGGCAAGCTTGTTCTTGCCTCTACTTTCACATTCATTTGTTGTTGTTTAGTCAATTAGTCACGTCTGACTCTTTGTGACCCCATTTGGGGTTTTCTGGACTATTTTGTCATTTCCTTCTCCAGTTCATTGTACAGATGAGGAAACTGAGGCAAATAGTGTTATGTGACTTGCCCAGGGTCATACAGCTAGTAAGTGTCTGAGGTCAAATTTGAACAAAGGTCCTCCTGACTCCAGGACTGGCATTCTATCCACTCTATCTAACATCATCTAGCTATCCCTCACCATTCATAGGATCATAGATTTAGTGCTGTAAGGGAAATCAACCAAGCCCAACCTCCTCATTTTATAGTTTCTACAGAGAAGTTAAGTCACTTGACAAAGATCACATGAGTGTTAAGTGACAGAGCTAGGATCTGAACCCAGGTCCTCTGACTCCAAGTCCAGAACTGTCTTCTAGGACCCAATCAAGGAGCCAATCAGAGAGACCCAGCTGGTCTCACTGTGACTTTCTCTTGCATCCCTGGTCCATTTACTGCATCACGAACTACGCTCCTCTGCCTTCTACCACCCCACCCCCCAATCAGTCTCAGCCTTATGTGACCCCTGTCATCTGCTTCCTTCATTCCCACATATTTGCTGTTAAACTAAGGTGGAAAAAAGGCACACAACTGTTGTGACTAGGCTCAATACAGATTTATGTTCTATATCCTCAACCAGGCCCTCACTGCTATTAGGCAATCCTACCATAACTCCCTTGTCACCTCACTATCCCACTCTCCACAGAGGCTCTTCTAAACCTTTTCAGACCTCCTCAAACCTTCAATGGCTTCTCCTGTCACTATTCTCTTAGCTGAGAACCTTGCTTCATATCTTACAGAAAAAGTTGAGGCCATTCACCAAGATTTCCCTCTTTTCCCTTCTTCCTAATCTCATGTCATTCAGATGCCTTCTGCCACTATCTCCTCCTTCAGTCCTGTCTCACATGAAGAGTTGGCCATACTCCTTTCCAACTCAAACCACTCTACCTGCACAAGAGGTCCCATTATAGCCTGTCTCCTCCAACAGTTTGTCCCCTCTATCATCCCCCCACTGTCTCACTTACCTTCAATCTCTCCCTGTCTACTTTCTTATTCCCTACTGCATATAAATATGCCCATGTCTCCACATCTTCAAAAAAATAATCAAAACCTCATTTGATCCTTCTATCTCTGCTTACTATCATTCTATATCTCTTCTGCCTTTTATAGCAAAACTCAAAAGAGGTGCCTTCTCTTTCTCTCCTCTCAGTTGTTGTTGGGCAGGTAGGTTGTTGGGCCGTGGATAGAGTCCTGGGCCTAGAGACAGCAAGACTTCTCTTTCTGAGTTGTAATCTGACCTCAGACACTTATTAGCTGTGTGACCCTGGGCAAGTTTATCTCAGTTTCCTCATCTGTAAAAGGAAATGGAGAAGGAAATGGCCAACCACTCTAGTATCTTTGCCAAGAAAATCTCAAATGCACTTGTCAGAAATCAGACATGACTAAAAAAGGACTCTCTTCTTAATCCCCTACAATCTGGCTTCTGATCTCATCTTCCACTGAAACTCCTCTTCAAAATTACTAATGATCTCCTAATTGCCAAATTTAGTGGCCTTTTCTCAGTACACTCCCCACTCAATCTGTGTCCAGAGTTTATCAATTTCATTCTTGCAACATCTCTCCAATATGCCCCGTTCTCTCCTCCCATATTGCCATCATTTTGGTGCAGAACCTCATAACCTCACACCTAAACTATTGCTATGGTCTATCAGCTGATCTGTTCACCACAATCTCTCCACGTTTCAGTCTGTTGTCCATTCAGCCTCCAAAGCCCCTACTCCCCACTCAATAAACTCCAGTGGGTCTCTATTGTTCTTGATTTTTTTGCAGTCTTTGATGCTGTTGATCACCCTCTTCTCCCTGATGCACTCTTCATTCTAGATTTTAGTATATTGCTCCTTCTTGGTTCTTCTCCTACCTATGTGACCACTCCTTTTCAGTCTCCATTGCTGGATCCTCATCCAGATCCCACGTACTAACCTGGAGTGTCCCACAAGGCTCTCTTCTGTGCTCCCTCTCTACCATGTCACTGGGTGACGGCATTAGCTCCCATGGATTTACTTGTAATGTCTATGCTAATGATTCTCAAGTCTGCCCATAAAACCATAACTTCTCTGTTGAGCTCCAGGCTCGCATATCCATCTGCCTTTCAGATATCTCAAACAATATCTCCTAGACAGCTTAAACTCATCGTGACCAAAACTGAACGTATTTTCTTTCCCCCTAAAACCTCTCTCCTTCCAAATTTACCTGTTGCTGTTAGAGGCATCACTATCTTCCTAGTTTCCCAGGCTTGAAATCTAAGTGTCACCTTGACTCCTCACTCTCCCTTACCACTCATTAGTCAATCTGTGTCCAGAGTTTATCAATTTCATTCTTGCAACATCTCTCCAATATGCCCCGTTCTCTCCTCCCATATTGCCATCATTTTGGTGCAGAACCTCATAACCTCACACCTAAACTATTGCTATAGTCTATCAGCTGATCTGCTCACCACAATCTCTCCACGTTTCAGTCTGTTGTCCATTCAGCCTCCAAAGCCCCTACTCCCCACTCAGTAAACTCCAGTGGGTCTCTATCCACTCCTGAGTCAAATACAAAATTCTGTTTGGCATTCAAAGCCCTTCACACCCTAATAGTCCTCCTACCTTTCTGGTCTTCTAACATCTTACCCCCCACTGCCACCCCCAGCTACCCTTCAATCCAGTAACACCTGCCTCCTAGCTTTTCCATGAAGAAAACACACCACCTCTATGCTCCAGGCGTTTTGTCTGACTAGACCCCAATACCTAGGATGCACTCCCTCCTCATCTTCCCAGTAAAATCCCACCTTCTATAGAAACTTTTTTCCTGACCCCTCTTAATTCCAGTGCCTTCCCTCTGTTTCCTATTTATCATGCATATAGCTTGCTTCACATATATTTGATTTCACAGTGTCTCTCCCATCAAATTGTGAGCTTCTGGAGGGCAGGAGCTGTCTTTTGCCTTTCTCTGCATTCTCAGAATTTAGCACAAAGTCTGGCACATAGCAGACATGACTGACAAGTTTCTCCCTCTGTAAAACCAAGGAGGATAGGGTTAGGGACTCGGCCTATGATTTCATTCTTATAGGGGACTCTCTCTATCAATACAGAATCAAAACCTTCTCTGCCACTTGCAGCTCTATTTATTTATTTTTGGAGGGGGGAAGGCAAGGCAATTGGGGTTAAGTGACTTACCCAAGGTCACACAACTAATAAGTGTGTCAAATGTCTGAGGTCACATTTGAACTCAGGGCCGGTGCTCTATTCACTGTACCACCTAGCTGCTCCCACTTGTAGTTTTAAACAGTTGCCTAGAGGCAGCACTGAGAGGTTAAGCCACTTGCTCAGGCTCACATAGCCAAGATTTGTCAGAGGCAGGATTTGAACTCAGGTCTTCCTGGCTTTGAGGCTATACTAAACCAAGTTCCTGAAAAGAAAAATTCTAGAAAAGGATGCAGTCCATCAGATATGTTTCTATTATGTCAGAAAACCTCATGACATTAAGGACCCAGTACCCTTTGAGTGTATTTCTCCTGCTTCCTAACATTTTTCTTGGCTATCGTTAGCTCTATAAAATGGTGTAGCCATATTTTGGTGTCAGCTCTATAAAACTTGTAGATGTCTCTACCTCTCCCTGACTATCATTTCTTTCCCCTGTCCCACCTTTTTATTCTTTCTCTAGTCTACACCTATTAATCCATCTTAATGATCTGCATTTTTTCAGGCAGACACTATTTATCACCAGATAAGGAGGGAGAAAATTCCAGGCATGGTGGGGATAGTTCTTGGATATTGCAGGCCCCCAGATTCCTTTGAGGGAGGGGGATGAAAGAGAAACTTCCATCTACCCTGAGACCAGCAAAGAGCTCATAGAATCTTGGATCAGGTTTGAAGTATTAATTCTGAGCTGCTGGGGAAGACTAATTGCATTCTTCCTCCACCTGTCTCCCTGCAGTTTTTACCGGGTGAATTCTTTAGGACAACTTCATTGTTAGATATTCTTTCTTTTTTTCCTCCCCACTGACTTGAGTGTGGTGTGACTGTTGGCTGTAACATGGAAGTTGCTGCAATTCAGCCCTGGGTGAAGTGATCCTCAAATAATTACCAAATATAGCTCATGTAACTGAATTAGTGAATTATGTAGGTCTCTTTGAAATGAAAGACCCTTTAGGAATGTAAGATACTTTTGCTCTTTGTTATTAATAACCTTAGCAATGTAAGAATCCAAAGTAGTGCTCAATATGCTCCCAGAATGGAAAGACTAAAATTAAAGGATGCAATTGATTTTCATTTTCCATACCTTTCATTTTCTATCCCTTTCATTCTAATAGTCAGGACCGACAAGTCTTTAATTCTCCTCTGATGTTAATAAGGCATTGACTGTACGGCTCTGTGAATGTCAGAATTCAGCCAAAGTGTAACTGTGGATAGTTTTCTTGCTTAGTATGATTTCTTACCATTTCCCATCACCTATCTCATCTCTATACATTTTCTGAGAAACCTCTAACCTCGGGGAAGATTTCCCCAGGATTTAATTTCATTTGGGTACAACTCCTCTCTGAAACTCATTAATATAAACAATTACAATTATTTGTCTAAGGGACATATCGAGAGAAAAGAATTCCCATTTCCATAACGCTATTGGGCCAAGGTGCCAATTAGAAGGGATCAAGGATTGCTATGGAAAAAAGAACTTGTCTTCCCCTAATATCATGGGGTTTGATCAGAACATATGGTAGTACTCTATAAACAAAGGCAGAAGAGTTCAGAAAAGCATAGGAAGAACTAATATAGAGTGGTGATTTCTATTATCCACAATAATAATTAGGCTTTAATGTCTGGGAAGCTCTTTACAAACATTATCCTAGCAACAACTATGTGAAATAGGTGCTATTATTATCTCTGTTTTACAGATGAGGAAACAGAGGTTAAGTGACTTGTCCTGAGCCATACTGCTAATAAGTGTGTGAGGTCAAATTTGAATTCAGATCTTCCTCATTCCAGGTCCAGGCCTCTAGCTACTGTACCACCTGACTGCCTCTGGCAAATCGATTTTTTACAGACTATGGCAAAGTAAATGGACAGAACAAAAAACCCAAATGGAATGCTGTATAATTGAAATGACCAAAGAGATGAGAAAATGCATCTCCTTCCCGGTTCTGGGTTCTGTCAGACTCTCACCAGTCCCTTGGTTGTTTAAGTTTGATATTGTAATGAAACAAGACCCTGGTATCTCATTTAACAGTCAACAAAAGGAGATTTACGTAGCCATGGGAGGAGAAGGATAGGACACCTTGAGTTAATTCAGCTGAACAAAGCTCCCATGGAGACCAACCAGGCAAACATTGGAGAGCCTCCCCTGCTCCTCCTGGCTGCTCTGTACTCAGGAAATGAGGAATAGGTGTCAACAGTCTGAGCCCTTAGTCCCCTGAGCCAACCAAGTCTAGAAGAATGTCTCAATATTTTTAAAGGAAAAACTTGCCTAACCTGCATAGGAGGGTGGGAGGGGAAGGGGTTTGGATATTACTGTTACTACTTACTCCCTTTCTTATAGATTATGGAGATGACAAGTGTTGACCATTGCATATACTATCAGACTCCATAACTGATGTGTTCATTGATTTTGCCAGACCACTTTATGTTCTCTTTAGAAAAAAAGAATTATTAGGAGAGATGGCTCAGTGGGTAGAGGAATATATTCAGAAGTGAAGATGATGGCTAAATAAAAGATATCATAAAATTATAAAACTAAAATACAACTTTGGCAGTGGCAAAGGTAGCAGTCTTTGGGTAATAGGGTTGAGGAATTTCTGAGCAAGGCAGAACACTGTACAACAGTCTAATTGTGCAGTAAAAAGAGAGGATACAGATTGGGCACCACTATGCCAAAGCTAACAAGTGAGGAGATTTCCCATAGAAACAAGTTTAACCCTATGGTGGTAAGGATGGACATCTATATAGATATCTGGGATTCTGAGAGGTTTTGCTCATCTCCTGAGGCAAGGAAATAGCACATGATTTGCTATTGAGAAAGGACTAAAAAGAAAATCTGTGGTAAGCTCATGTTTGTGCACACATATGCATACACATGCATAAACTGAAAGTTTTCACTTCTCTAGTGATGGGTGGAGTGGGATTTCTTTTCCCTACTCCATAGTATTTTATATTTTCCAATTATATGTAAAGATAGTCTTCAACATTTACTTTTGTAACATTTTGAGCTTCAATTTTTTTCTCACTTCCTCCCTCCACTTCCCCCTTCCCAAGAAAGAGAGCAGGCTGACCGTGTACAATCATATTAAATATATTTCCACATTAGTCATATTGTGAAAGAAGAATCAGAACAAAAGAAACAAAAAAAACATGAGAAAGAAAAAAAATAATATGGTTTGATCTGCATTCAGACTCCATAGTTCTTTTTTCTGGATGTGGACAGCATCTTGAATCTTTTGGAATTGTCTTAGATCCTTGCATTGCTGAAAAGAGCTAAGTCTATCAAACTTGGTCACCACACAAAGTTGTTATTACTGTATATAATGTTCTCCTGGTATATAATGCTCACTTCACTCAGTATCAGTTCATGTAAGTTTTTCCAGGTTTTTCTGAAATCCACTTGCTGCAGTAAGCTTTCTTCAGTGAGCTTTGGGTTTGAGGAGGGGGAACTGCTGCTGTTGCCACCATTGTTCCCTTGGTCATTCTGCTGCTCCATGTGGTGATGTTGGTAGTGGAGGGAGTGGTAAGGAAAGGAGGGAAGCTCCTGACACCTCTCTCCTCTTTCTGTGTATTCTCTTCCTTTCTCTTTATAGAAGATTCTCCTTTTAGTCCTGTTTCAGTCCCAAAACATGTAATATTTTCTTCCTTCAAGAGATGATTTAAAAAAATTCCAAATCCCAGAAGACTATGAAGGTCTACGTCACTCTTCCCATTGTCCCCTCCCTCCCTGAGGGATGGTGTTTCACAATGATGAGGGAGAACACAGATGATGTTGAAGTTTCCAACTCCAAGCAGCAACTGGATTTCCCCTGTTGGTTCGGGAACAACCCGAACCATCATTAACCTCATTAATCCATTTGAAAGGAGAGACAGGAAAGACCCTATTCCTTTTCTCTAAATTTTCTTGTTATTCAGTCATTTTTCAGTTGTGTCTGATTCTTCATGACCTCATTTGGGGTTTTCTTAGCAGAGATATTGGAGTGGTCTGCAATTTCCTTTTACAGCTCGTTTTAGAGATGAGGAAACTGAGGCAAACAGGATTAAGTGACTTGCCCAGGGTCACACAGCTAGTAAGTGTCTGAGGCTAGATTTGAGCTCATGAAGATGAGCATTCCTGATTCCAAACCCAGTGTTCTATCCACTGTACCATCTAGCTGCCCTAAATTTTAGTTAAGTTCCATTTCTATCCTTATATGTATTACAATCAAATGTTTATTGGAATGGGTAATGGCTAAAAACAAAAATCCCACTCAACTGTATATGAGCATAATGGAATAGTATTATATAGCAAGAAATGATCAGTATGAGAATTTCAGAGAAACAAATGTTTTCATGAACTGATTCGGAGTGAAGTAAGCATTACCAAAAGAACAATATACATAATTACTAGAGTAATATAAATAAAAATCACTAAAAAGAAACTGACATCTAAATAAATGAAAACCAATGACAGTGCTGGAGCACAGATAATGAAACAAACCATACCTCCCTTTCCGTAGTATAGAGATATGGGACTGTTAGAGGGGAATATTGTATATGTTGCCAGATGTGGTCACCATATTTGATATTTTTATTTGGTTATTTTTCTTTATTATATCCAAGATATAGTGAGGAATTAAATTTAGATTATGGAAGAAGGTTTCCCACCCAGAAATGACATAAAGACCAAAGTCAAGAGTATTACATTTAAAAAAAAAATTTACTGGTAACTTATATTGCTTTTATGTAAACTGAAGAACCTAGAGATGAACTAAATTTACATGTTCCCAGAGAGGAAATCTGGGCAGAGGCAAACATGAACCATACTAATGTTATTAGAGAGAACTTTCCTATGATTGAGCTCAGTCTGATCACTAAGAGTAGTCTAGGAATCCAACTTAACATTTAGGTTACATGTATATTACTGAAAAAGAATCCCATGAGAAGCTCACTGTTCCCCTTGTCTTAGGAAGACAAAGACCTGAATTTGATTCCTAGTTCTACCTAGGTTAACTCACTTAATCCCTCTGGGGCTCAGTTTCCTCATCTGTAAAAAGGAAAAGACTAGGTGACTTTTAATATCTTTTATTTTTAAAATTAATTTTTTTTTCGGTTAACAAAGATTTTTTCCCTTCTTCCCATTTTTACATTGGAAAAAACAAACAAACCAAAATCCTTGTAACAAGTATGTATAGTCAAGCAGAAGAAATTCCTGCATTAGCCATGTCTGAAAAATAAACGCGTCAACCTACACCCTGCGGCCATCATCTCTCTTTCAGAAAGTGCATAGAATACTTTATCATGAACCCTCTAAAATAATGACTAATCAGCCAGTGGGCTTTCCAATATTCTATATGTGATCCAGTGATGCCTAAACTTGGAGCTTCTTTTGTTCATGAACTGTCAGAGCCTGGAGTACAGCTGTTCATACAATTGCTTGTAGATTTCTGGCAGATGGGAGTTTTAGACCACTTGAGTGAGAAAAGCTGTAGGAGTTGGTAGGAACGCTAGACCTTTCTCATGGACACAAGACTTTGACTGGCTGATATTTGGGGGGGAAAGAAAGGAAATGAGACTACATGGTGGTTAACTGGTTATGGAAAGTGGTGACAGAGGTTAGGGGTAGAGTAGGTAGAAGATGCTGGCTGTTAAGAGGAATGAGAAGATTGGGCCCATCAAGGCATTAATTTTTTACAAACTATCATGAAGCATACAAGGGTTTAGGTGTGTGTGTGTGTGTGTGTGTGTGTGTGTGTGTGTGTGCATGTGTGTGGGGGGGGAGGGAGGGAGGGAGACAGACAGTGAGGGTAAAGCATGAGAAAGGTTGTGGTTTTGTGGAGATGAAGCATAGGTAATGGCAAAGGTTGCCTTTTTTTCTCATCAATCTTCATCAATCTTTATTCCTTTCTCTTCTCTTGCTCCATCTCTGTGTTTTTCTTCATCTTCCCTTCTCTTTCTTTTTCCATCTTTTCCTTGCTTTCATTCTCAATCTTCTGTTCACCTCTTTCTCTCCTTCCCTTTTGTTCTACCTCTCTTCCTTTCCTGCCTCCCTCTTTTTTGCCCTTTCTTTCTCTCTACATCTTTGCCTTCCCCTCAATTTCTCTTCATTTACTAGCTGCAATCTGAAACAAAACTATAAATCTTTTAGCATTTACTATTTTTATTTAACAAAGCTTTATGTTTCTTGGTTTTAGTTTTTAAATTGGTAAGCCAAACATTCTTATATTTCCTCTCTCTGTCTCTGTCTCTCTCTCAAAAAACTCTCCACTAAAATTAATTATGGTTTGCTTTGTTTTTTACTTGTAGCCTTAAATTGACTTTTCCTATGGATCAATGCCCTGAGAAATAAAAAAAAGTTCCTTATTACTATCATATATCATGATTTAATTTCACTTGGCTGATATTTAGTCTAATATTCTTATTATTTAAATAGATTTTTGTTGTTATCTTTCATTTTTACTTTGCCAAGATTTATCTCTCTAGCTCTCAACCCTTCGCTAACAGAAAACCATGTCTATTTTCTTAATATAGCCTTTCAGGAAAAGTTTTTTCAAATACCAGCCCCATTAAAAAAAAAACCACTGCTCTTTCTCACATTTCTGACTAGACTATATTCCAGTGGTAAATTAAATCTTAATACCCAATATAAATAAGAAGATGACAAAAGAACAACGATTATCATTTTTAAACTTAAAGTGCCCTTTCTATAGTAGGTTGTCAGTAAAATCTATTGATGTGATTTGATTGAAAAGATATGATTCAAGGGAATGAAAATAACATTATATTGTAGGATGGAGTAGGATATGGAATTACAGACTAGCTATTCTCTTAAGTAAATGTATTGAGGCATTTCCATTATTATCTGCTCACCAAAAGGGAGACAGAAATGTTTCACTGAGAGTCAACAGAAAAAGCAAAAAAATCTCATGCACCTCTCTTCTGGAGGCAGAGATGAAGAAGGAGAGAACTCCAGGCATGTGGGAAAAACCAATGAAAATGCATAGAATTGGGAGATACAATGTCTGATGTGAGGAACAGCAAGGGGACTGGTGTCAATGGATTATAGATTATGTAAAGGGGAGTAAGGTAAAAGAAGACTGGAAAAGTTGGAGGCCAGGTTATGAAGGACTCTAAAAGTCAGAGGATTTTTTTTAGGAGAATACTGAAGGTAGTGATCAGTCACTGGAGTTGAATGAGGAGGATGATATGGTTAGATCTGCCCTTTAGGAAGATAGCTGAATAGAGAATGAAATGGAATGGGAAAAGACATAGCAGAGAAACCAGCAAAAAGACTATTATGATAGCCCAGGTTTTGGTTTTTTTTACTTTGAATCCAATGTCTTATTCATTATTTCATGTTGATTCTTGATGTTCAATTTCATTTTAAGTAATGAAGGCCTGAACTGGAGTAGTAACTTGATTGAGTTGGCTTCTGGAAGCATACGATCGAGGAATAGCCCTTCACCTCCCTGATTATGAGCAAGCACAGTTATTCTTCGACTGCTTCTATTGGTTTACTGTGTGGTGATGAAAAACCTCATAACTGGTTGCTGAGCTTTAACTCAGTGTGTATACAAAAGGCAAGAAGAGGAGAAATTTTTCTCTTACTCCATAGTGCTTTTGAGTAAAGAAGAAGAAAGGCTACAAGCTTCTTGGTGAGTTATCCCTTTCCCCACTCAGTTCACCATGGGGTCATGAATATATGACATTCCTAATTCTTCTTTCTCTATCATCCCTCTTCTTTCCTGACTTTAGGTGAAAGAGTATTGGGAAATGGTGGACCAGGTGATGATCTTGTGAACTTTGAAAGCTGAGAAGACTCCAGCAAATGGAGTCTATAACAGAGCCTGCTAGTAGCTGATTCAACTGCATCCAGTGGGGAAGTAGGGCAGCCCTGAGGAACAATCTGCCTTGATCTTGCCCATCAGGGAATCAATCCACCAGTCCAGACACCATTGCCTACAAGCAAGGAAATGACTCACCCATCAGCTATGCCATACCTAGAAATGAACTTGGTGAGAGGAATGTTTGAAATAACCACTTTTAAGTTCAAACTTACTTGTCCCCAGGGACTAAGGTGGTGAATGATTTAGCAGGGTCTTGGTTTCGGATGTTTTTGTACTTTGAGTCTTGCTATATCTTCTTTGTAAATATCCCTTTTTAGAAAAAAATATTGATATTAACTGATCATTTGATATTAAAGTGATATCAATGTGTTAATTGACATTGGGAAGATATTAACTGGCATTTGATACTGGGGAAATATTAACTGGTGATGATATTGGGGATGGGGATAGGGAATATACCAGATAGGGGATTATAAGTGATAGTACCAATATCCTTCTTTTTCAGAGGTGGCTCTAAACCCTGAAGGGAGAAGCACCAGGTTCTGGAGGGCTGACCTTTAGATGCAAGTGGAGTGGGGAGAATAATTCCAGAGCATCTATGTGCTATGGTACGATTATGAAATTATAATGAGTTACGGTGACTAAACTTAGCCCTGAAGAGAAGAAAATAAAATTCTCTTCAACCAAACAGCAAACATTTATTAAGTATCTGTTCTATGCAAAGTACTTATGCTAGATGCTGGGGATACAGAGTCAAGAAATGAAACCATCTCTGCTCTCAGGAGCTCTGAATCCTCTTCCTTTGGAAATCTGGAGCATGATGGATGTGGAATGTTGCACATGCTGTCAGACACCATCAATGTGTAGTTTGGTATTGCTAAACATATTTTTTTTTAAAAATTTTTACAAAAGAAGCTTGATCAGGCAGAGCAGGTAAAAAGTATACATTCAGAAATGAATATGATGTAAAAGCAAAAGGCACAAATAACACTTGGAAATAAATTTTTAAGTGGAAGAAAAAGGGGCAGCTAGGTGGCCCAGAGCACTAGCCCTGAAGTTAGAAGGACTTGAGTTCAAATCCGACCTCAGACACTTGGCACTTAACTAGCTGTGTGACCTTGGGCAAGTCACTTAACCTCCGCTGTCCTACCTTCCCCCATCCTCCTCCTGAAAAATGGAGGAAAAAATCCACAGAAAAATAAAAACCAAAATAACAAGTAGCTGGTAAGTTCTCTGTGCGTTCATTTTGGTCTCTTCAGACAACCCCTTCCCCTTTACTTCTTCCTCAGAATTTTCGGGGATCTCCAAATAAAATACAGCACAATGCTTGAAAATACTGCAATGAATACGTTGTCATTGAATTCAACTGTAATATCTCAAGATTCCACAACTAGCTAAGTCATTCAGCCTGTCTTGAGAGAGACTCGAATCTCTGAGAATCAGGTCTTGAGGTCTAGTAGACTCGACTCCCCTGAATGTCAGTCTGCTTAGGGTTCTCTTTATAACCTTCTTCTCCATGGAACTAATTGCTCCTTGTAATGTTGTGATGGACAAAAAGCTCATTTTGCGCAGCAGGACTAATGATCCTAAACGCATTATTGGGCTCTGCCTGAGATGGAAAGTTAGAAGCCAAACATTCACATCCGAGAACAGAGTGACATGCAGATCAGAGACCCCAAAGAGAGTTGGGACCATTTGATTTTCATTAGGAAAAAGGATACGAGTGGTCACAAGTCAAGGTCCAGAAATCATATGCATAGCATGTGGGAATCTCAGGGGGGCTAAGCTCAGTAGAACACCACTGTGTGGGAATACTTATGAGGGATAGTAGTAACAATTGCAGCAATAATTTAACCTTCCAAGACTTGTCTGGCATAAATTAATGTTACAATAGGGGCAGGTAGGTGGCATAGTGCATGAGATGCCGAGCCGAGAGTCCGGAAGACTAGTTTTCCTGATTCTAATCTGGCCTCAGATGCTTACTAACTGTGTGATTTAACCCTGTGTGACTCAGTTTCCTCATCTGTAAAATGAGCTGGCAAAGGAAATGCTAAACCACTCCAATATCTTTGCCAAGAAAACCCCAACAGAGTCACAAAAAGTTGGATAAAACCGAAAAACAATTGAACAATGAACAAGAGCAAAATAAAGCTTGTATTTCCCCTGTACAGATCATAGGATTAAAAATTTAGAGCTGAAGTCCATCTAGTCCACCTCCATCATTTTGCAAGGAAAAAACAAGGTCCCTCCTCAGTGAAATGTGAAATGATCTACCCAAGGTCATGCAGTTACCAGGTAAAGCAGAGCTTCAAACCCTCTGATTCCAAATCCAGTGGGAAATGAGAGGCAAAGGGAGAATAAGGCAACTTTTAAGTATGATAAACCAGGAATTTTGGAAGAAAAAAAAAACATGGATAATCCAAAATGCAAAATAGACAGATACAAGTAATTAAGGGTTTCCATAGTGGATAGAGTACTGAACTTAGTCAGAAAGACTTGGGTTCCAATCCTTTATCCAGACCTTAAAAGCTATATGATTAAGTAAGTGCCTCAGCTTCCTTATCCATAAAACGAAAATAACAAAAGCTGTAGTGAATATCCCATAGGATTTGTGAAGTCCTAATGAGACAATGTATGCAAATCACTTTTTGTAAATCTAAAAAACACTATATTAAAATGTCAGATAATAGTAGTAATAATTTAGAAGAAATCCAGGCAAATCCCTTTGCTTCCTACACCACCCTGTCCCCACTGGGATTCCAAATGAAATTATTAATTATTAATGAGGAATACAGCTGGCACACACACATATGTTTTATATATATATGTATATGTATATAAATTTTTTCTTTTCCACACTGGTGTTTTTTTCTTTCTTTTCTTCTCTCATTCTTTGGGTTGCTGTCATCTTCAGAGCTATGTAGGCACCCTCTGGTGGTTGTCTGAAAGCTTCACTTGCACAATGAGATAAAATGATGGTTTCCTATACAGGACAAGTTACAGTTTGGGTGTTTGATGTCCATCTGTCCACCATCTGTCTCCTCTTATATCTGATACCTGAGATCTCTATCCTAAATGAAAAATCAAGAGACACATTTTGATCATTTTTAGTCCTGGTGGAGTAAAGATATTAATAGCACAGAAAGGGCAAAGGGCAGGGGCACAGTGTAGGGTTTGGATTGGGTCACAGTGGCGTCCAGGCTGGGTGTATCTGGCACACAACAGAGCCTTCTGATCTGATTTCAGCGTATGGAATTCAAATTCTGAAAAGTAGTTATAGATGTTGAGAATGTCATTTAACCAGGACCACGCTCATCTTTGGGAAGATAAATTGTTGTGCCCTGTGACTAGAAGGATGACAAAGGAAAGAGGGAAAGAAACACACACAAAAAAATCTGTGGACCAAATAGATGTTATGCCTTCTCACTAGAACACCTGTCCCTATCCATAGTGGGATTCAGGATGCTGTGCATGCCCTAGTTATAGCCAGTCCAGGGAGGGGCTGAGCTAAAGCATAGTGAGGAAAATGCTGAATCTGGAAAAGTTCCAATTCTGGGTTCAAATTCTATCTCTACCTCTTGGACAAGTCATTTCATATGGAGACAGTCTTGGAGTGGGGATGTAAAGCTGGAGCTGGATTCGGGAATACCAGAATTTAAATTCTGCCTTTGCCCTAAACTCTATGATCATGGATAGCCAAGTCACTCAATTCCCCTAAGCCTCAGTTTCCTTATCTATAAAATGGATGTAATTATCCCTACCTCACAAAGTTCCTCTGAGAGTCAAAGAATTTAACATATGTAAAGTGCTTTGCAAATCTAAAAGGCTATGTAAATGTCATTTGCTACCTGGGAGGCCATAATTGGGGGAAAGGCTAAATTTCAGTTAGGGGGTAATGAAAAGAAAGCTGTGATTTTTTTCCCCCAGATCTGAGGGTCTTTTGATATCTAACAGACCCCCTGGCTTTTTTTTTTTTTAACATTTAAACATTTTTAACATTTTTAAACAGCATTGTTGCTGTTCATCCTTCATTCTCAAAGAGGAACATTTCGTTGGCAAAGATGGGGAGCTTTCTTCTATAGATAGGCATCAGCACCCATTTTGCAACTTACAGAATTAGTCTTAGAGAATTGTCAGACAGCCAGATGTGCCAGAGGCAGGATCAGAACCCATCTCTCTGACTCTGAAGATACTCCTCCAGCCACTATGCCTATAATCAGGAGAGTACTGGGGCCAGCTCCTACTGACTGAGGAAAGCAGCTTCCTATTTTTTGGTGTGAGCATTACTCTTTGGAAATTGGAAAAAAAAAAAACCCTACAAATCAGGACTTGATTTGTTTATTGTGTTGTTGGTTATCTAGACTTAAGAAAGTCATGAAGAAAATATTAACAATGAAGATGAAATTTTAAAACATTTCTAGGGGGCAACTAGGTGGTGCAGTTGGTAGAACGCTAACTCTGGAGGACCTGAGGTTCAAATCCTCCATCAGACACTAACTAGCTGTGGGATCCTGGGCAAATCACCTAACCCCAGTTGTCTCCGAAAAACAAACAAAACAAAAACAAAAAAGTGTTTCTAACATACATTACCCTAGAGAGAAATAGAGAGCTGGTTGTTAAACATTCACCAGCACACTGCTACTTATAATGGAGATCAGGAATACATTGGGATAGGGAATATATTACCTCTCTAATGTGACTCTAGCCAGTGGGGGTTATGGACCTAGTAAAGATGTCATTGCCAAAACGGTACCTATCATAGTTACCTTATAGTCCTGAGTTTCTCTCTCCAAGGGGATCCTTGGCACAATGCATATCTAATTAGTCCTCTCAATACCCCCAGGAGGAATGCTTATTATCTTCTTTTTGCAGCCACAGCAACAGGCACAGGGAGATTAAAATGACTCTCCCAACAAAACATGGTTCATCAATGGTGGAATCTGAATTGGAACCCCAGAGAGTTACCTTCCATCTATTGGCCTATATTCCAGTATTGACCTGAGGCTGCAGCTAAGACCCTCTTTGATCCAGACCCTGAGGTTCACCATTCACAGCAATTCAAACACAAACATGTCAATCCTGACCCCCCTCCCCCTGCCTCTATGAGAAAAGGGTTTGCAGAACAAGGAAACTAAGGCAGGGCTTAATTGCCAGTGGGCACCAGAATTCTACATTAGAATCCAGATTCACCTGGCTACAGATTCCCTGGACTCAGACCAGAGCAAGGTTATTATTCCAGAACAAAGGACCCTTGTCTCTCTTCAAAGCCAAAGATTCTATTTTGTTAGAATTCTCCCATTTCCATCTTCTAGATTAGAAGCAGGCCCTGGAGCAAAAGGAAAAGCTAACCTATCTGAGCTAGTTGGGGGTGGAATGGGGGGAAAACCCAGTTTTCTTTCTGGGCAGCCCAGAAGCCAAGGGTTTCAACTGTAGGGCAGGTTGAAAAACAAAGGCGTTAGTGTGACTACATCTGTGGGAACAGATCCAGGCTCAACAATCCAAAAAAGGGACGAACCCTGGAGACATGGCAAGCAATGGGCCTAAAAGGTGTTGTTGGTTCCCAGAAAAGGCCCCAGCAGCTTCAGAGGGCTGTTTAATCTTGAACAGGGTGAAACTTCTTCCAGGGCGGGGTGGTTTCTACCTTTAGTCTCTTTAATTTTTCTAAGTCATGAGTGAGTGAATCAGATAACTAAAACCTTCCGGGGCAAACAGCCTCCCCAACTCTTCACACAATTGGTTTTGCAAAAAATTCCCACCTGATATCAGATAGCTTAGTTCTGCTTCTAGACTCCTTACCAGGTTCAAGGAAATGTACCCCACCCTACCCACCAGAGCCACATTGGGAGTGGTCCCTCTGTGTCTGCACACAGAGCCTTGGAGCCCTGTCTAGGACCTAGCTGGTTATACTACAACTTACCCCGAGCCCACTCATCCACAGACATCTTATCTTCCTTATGCCAACATCTTCTTCTCCAAGATAACTGCTGGATTGCTTTTCCATCCTAAAGCTTCTGACAGTGAGAAAGAGAGTCTTTGTCTCATCACTGGCTGGCATTATTCTAATTTCCCTGAGAGTCTAAACATTTGTCTTTCCTCTTTCCTTTCAGGACAGCTAATGGAAGGGCATACGCATTCTTCCCTTCTCTGGCTCCCTGGGGTGTAACAACCCCGCCCAGCCAGCCACTTTTCTCCTTTCTTCTCTTTCCCTGAATTTCAATTCAAACTATACTTCAGCAGAGAAACATGCCTTTATAGAATCTTTCAAAAGAACTTAGGACTTAAGAACCCTGATCAATGCAAAAACCAACCACAATTCCAGAGGAATAATGATGAATGAAGCATGCTACCTACCCCAGAGAGAGGTAATAGACTCAAGGTGCAAATCAAAACAGATATCAGTCAGTCAATCAACAAGCATTTATTGAGTGTCTATTATGTGTCAGGTACTATGACAGGCTCTGGAGGTACAAAGACAAAAATGAAACAGACCGCTCTCAAGGAGCTTATGTTTTATCAATGGGAACAAAATGTGCATACAAAAGTATATTTTTGTTGTTGTTGTTCCAGTGTATCCTACTCTTTGTGAGCCTGTGTGGGGCTTTCTTGGCAAAGATACTGTAATGGTTTGCCATTTCCTTCTCCAGCTCATAATAGAGATGAGGAAACTGAGGCAAACAGGGTTAAATGATTTGCCCAGGGTCACACAGCTAGGAAGTGTCTGAGGCCAGATTTGAACTCAGGGAGTGGAGTCTTCCTGACTTCAGGCCCAGCACTCTATCCACTGTGCTACCTAGCTACCCATGTGTATCAGCAATGCAGTATTCACAATGCCTACAGTAACTATAAATATGCTGATATAGTTATTAATCACAAAATAGAACAGGCTCTCTACATAAGAAATATAGATAGTGCATTCATTTAAATACCAGAAGACTGAGTCCCAAAACCAGAAAGTCAAAGCCAACCCAGTCATGATGAAGTTGGCACATGTGGCC
>CM053589.1:45631208-45647557 GCA_028646515.1 Pseudochirops corinnae | reverse complement strand
GTTTAGAGTCCTATTTTATGGGTATTTTGGGGTGGCTATGTGAGAGCTGCGATATGTTGCTGCTGCTACACCGCCATCTTGGCTCCGCCCCCCCATTTGGGGTATTCTTGCCAAAGATACTGAAGTAGTTAGGCTGTTTCCTTTTCTATCTCACTTTATATAGGAGGAAATTGAGGCAAACAGGGTTAAGGGACTTGTCCAGGGTCACACAGTTAGCAAGTGTCTGAGGTCAGATTTCAACTTAGATCTATCCTGAACTCTAGATCCAGTGCTCTATCCATTGCACTATCTAGTTGCCTCTAAAAAGGGTTTAACATATGTTAACTCATTTGATCCCCATAACAACCCTGGGAGATAGATGCCATTACTTTTCCCATTTTATAGAGGCAGATGAAGGTTAAGTGACTTATCCAGGGTCATACAGTTAGGTAGTGTTTGAGGCAAGATTTTAACTCAGGTGTCCCTGACTCCAACTCCAGTCCCCTCTCCACTGTGCCACCTAGCTGAGGTAGAAAGACTTGAGTTCAAATATCCCTTCAGATGCTAGCTGTGTGCCTACAGGCAGGTCATTTAAACTTTCAGTGTTTTAGTTCTTCATCTGTAACACTAGGGTATCGGACTCCACAGCCTCTGATACTCCTTCCGTATCTCAGTCTATAATCTGGTGACTATGATCCTTAGACTATGCCAGGTTCACAGTTCTCTTAAAACCAGAACAGCCATTCAATATCTGCTACAGGCAAAGTCTAACGTGGGCTTTATCCCATACCCTTATAATCTGTTTTACTTTTAATCTTATTTGAATTGATATTTGTAGGGTTTTACATCGATTTCAGTTCCTGACAATGATACTAACTTTTACGTAGCACCTATTATGGGACAAGTACTATATAGTAAGTCAGTGGTTCACAAATATTATCTCATTTTATCCTTGCAACAACCCTGGCAGGTAGGGGCTATTTTTATCCCCATTTTAAAGATAAAGAATCTAAAGTTAAGTGACTTGCCCAGGGTCACACAGCTAATAAGTGTCTGAGGTTGCATTTGAACTCAGGTTTCCTTGATTCAAGACCCAGCATTCTATCCATTGTTCCACTTAGTTGCCCTTCTAAATCTCTCCCTCTTACCTACCATGAGCCATCCTTTGTAACAAAGAATAAAAGAGAAAGAGGAAAAAGCAGTACAGAAAACCCAGCTATATCTGACAGCGTATGCCATATTCCCTTCCCACAGTTCCTCACTCCCTCCATGAAGGGAAGGGAAGTGAATTTTCTCAACTTTTCTCTGGGGTTGAATTTAGTCTTGATAATTGCATAGTGTTTAGTTGTTTTCTGTTCTTTCCTCTTACATTCATTCTACATATTGTTCTGGTAATGTTTACTTCCCCCTCCAGTAATACATTTAAGTCTTCCCATACTTCTCTCAATTTTTCATATTTATCTGACATTGTAGTAACATTTCTATATTCCATGATTATAGGAATATATACATCACAATAACTAACTTTTATTTTACATAGCAATTTAAGGTTTATAAAGTGCTTTACAAATATTATCTCATTTGATCCCTACAACAGTTCTGGGATGTAAGTGCTATTATTATCTCCATTTTATAGCTGGAGAAACTGAGGTGGACAAAAGTTAAATGGGATTACACAGCTGGTGTGTGAAGCAAGATTTGAATTCAGATCTTCCTGGTCCAGCACTTAATTTACTGGATTACTTAACTACCTCCACAATGGGGAAGGTAAAAATTGTACTAAATTGAAACTTTTATAGGCTTCAGATTATTTTAAATGATTTTTTTAGTTTATGTTTTTTGGTTTTGTTTTATCACCTAGATTTCTCAAACTAATTTTCTGCTTCTCTTTCCCTCTCTCAAACATATATAATTTGTAATATTTTTTTTAAAAAAAGTTAATCAATATAATATATTAGGAAAAAAAGGGTCTGGAATCTATAGAATTCCATACTCACAAACCATCACTTCTGCAGGGAATGAGGGAGAACCTTTCTCTTATCTTCCTTTTCTATCAGTTAATATAATTTTTCTCATGATTCTCTGTATCCATCACATTCATTGTTTCTTATAACAGTACTATTTCTTTCTTTCCTTCATCACTTTCTTCACATTACTTTAAATAGCTTTAGAGAATGGTCAGACCAATTCACAGTTTGACCAGCAGTGCTTTATTGTGGTCCTCTTTTCACAACCTCTCAAACATAATTTTCATCTTCTGTCATATTTTCTAATTTGCTAAGAATGAGGTAGAATCTCAGTTATTTTTTTATTCATATTTTCATTAGTAGTAATTTGAAGCACTCTTTGATATGCTTGTTAACAGGATATGATTCTTCTTTTAAGAACATCTATTCATATCTTTGACCACTTCTCTGTTGAAGAATGATTTGGGTCTTGTATAACTTTATTTGTTGCCTTTATATCTTGGATATTGAAACTTCATCAGAGATATTTGATACAAAGATTTATTTCCCAGTCTTGTACTAGTTGTAGAGTTCCAATATCATGAAACTGAAATTATTTATTTTTTCCCTTGTAATTGTCTCTGTCCTTTGTTTGGTTAACCTTAGACACAGCTGTGAAAAGTATGTGATCTCATCTCTTTTATTTTCTTTTTAATCATATGACTTTTAATATTCAGACCACATATTCACTTTGAGTTTATTATGGCATATGATATCAAAGAGCAGCCCAGACATCATTTCTGCCATTCTTTTCAATTTTCCCAACAATTGTTGTCAAATATGGAGTTTTTCAATAGGTACTGTATGTTTTAGGGTTTATAATAATTAAGTTATTAAGTTATATTATCTATGATTTTTCTTTTTCTATTCTTTATCAAGACCAAATAGTTTTACTTAATACTGATTCATGACAAAAGTTGAGATCTAGAAATATTCTTTCCCTTTCATTCCTACTTACAAGTAACTTATTTCCTTGGTAGTATAGATTTTTTCTTAGTTTGACTTGGATAGTACTAAATCTTGTTGGTTTGATGGTATAGACACTAAATCTATAAATTAAGTTCAGTGTTGTTATGGTTGTTGCTGTTTTTGTTGTTAATATATTGACACTGCCTGCCACAAGTACTGAATATCCCTCTCATTTTTTAAAGGTTTTGTTTAATTCTTTAAAAATTTTTTTAAAATTATGTCCATACAAGTATGATGTATACTTTAGTAGATCAACTCCTAGGCATTTTATGATTTTTATAGTTTTGTGAATAGAACTTCCCTTCCTATTATTTATTTCTAGATTTTGTTATTGCTAAATAGAAATGCTTTAGATTTTTGTGAGTTAGTTTCCTGCTACTTTATGCTTTTGCTGATTTCCTATTATTTTCTAAATAAACCATCATGTCCTTAGCAATTAAGAATAGTTTTGCCTGTTCTATACTTACTTCATGACTTTCTTTCTTTTGTTTTATTGCTAGCACTTCTAAAACTATATAAAAAATGTTAAGCAGAAGGGAGCACCCTTGATTTACTCTTATATTTATTGGGAAAGTTTCCAGCATTTCCCTATTGTGTATACTAACATTCGGTTTTAGATAGATAGTTATCATGCTAAAATTTTTTGTAGGACTTTTAGTATAAAGGAGCACTAAATTTTCTTAAAGGCTTTTCCTACATCTAGTATATAATCATGTGTCTTAATATAGTTTCCTTTTTAATGTGATTAATTATGTTCATTGTTTTAATGATATTAAACCAATCTTACATCCCGGGCATATATTCAATGATTTGGGGATCAATTGCTGTAGGTTTTTTAAAATAATTTTTATAAATTATAAAAAACAAGAACAACTCAATGATCCCATTTGCTCCTGTGTTCCAGGGAAAGTTAGATCCAAACACTACTGTCTTGAAAATCAGGAGTCTAAGCTTTTAGATTCAAACCACTGTTAGTCACTTGCTTTTTGTACTCTTCCCACATAGTATAAGAGCTTCTTGAGAACAGGGACTCCTTTTTGTTTTGAGTTTTGTTTTTCTTGTGCCTAGCACCTCCTGGGAGCTTAATCAATATTTGTTGAATGAATGACTACTTCTTTCCCTGGGATCCAGCAGCCATGTCCACTGTGGCACTGGCTTTCACCCATTCCGTTCTTAATAGCTCTAGGATCCATTGAGAGCTGTCTTTAGGCTAAACCCTTAAGAAAGACACCCGAAGCTATAGGAAGACTTGAAAAGATTAAAAGTTCAAGAAAAGGGTGTAGTCCTTAATTCCAGGGAAGAATGTGGCCTCTTCCAGGAAAGTGATTTAGGGATCTATTTGTATGGTTTTGCTCTTGGCCAAACATGTGGTTTAGGCTGGGTTAATCCAGCCAAAAGATGGATTACCCCTGAACTATCCAAATGTTTGCATGTCTGTAGTGGCTAGTACTTAGGCTCCAGC
Source organism: Pseudochirops corinnae (assembly GCA_028646515.1). Classification (NCBI taxonomy): domain Eukaryota; kingdom Metazoa; phylum Chordata; class Mammalia; order Diprotodontia; family Pseudocheiridae; genus Pseudochirops; species Pseudochirops corinnae. Next base: position 45,643,141 of record CM053589.1, on the reverse strand, counting down.
AAGACTAGCCTAACCCTCAGGATGCTAGACCACTACTAGGGAATGTTTTTAGACAGCAAGTTGCTACTGCTTTCTCCTCACCCTAGGAAAAGGCAGATAATAGGGCTTCAGAGATGAGTGTGATACAGTGGAAACTTCCCTGATTTAGCTATTTCTGTTTCCTTTACTCTTTAGTATCCCTTTACTTTCATGCTGAGAGACAATACCACTGGATTTAGAATCAAAATGTCTAAACTCAAATCTTCCCTCTGATATTTATTATTTCTAAGACTTTGGGTAAGTCATGTAACCACTCCATGCCTTAGTTTCCTCATCTGCAAAATATGGGTTTGGACTAAGAGACTTCCAAGGTCTTTTAATATTCCAAATCTATGGTGCTCTTATCCAATTTTATCTCATCAGTGACCAACTCCCACTCTCCCAAGCTCACAAAATAAAGGCCCCTAACTCAGGACCTTAGCACTTTACCTCTGGACTTTCCTGATTGGTCTCCTGGCTTCAAGCTTCTCCCTCCTCCGACCCATTCTCCATCCAGCTGCAAAATACATAACAATTGTTTCTGTTCTGTTGAGAAACACTAAAGATCTCCTCCTCCCAGATTGATTCTTTTATGAAGGCAAACTAGGTCATCTTTTACCTCTATTCTTACCTAACCTTTAATTACCAAATGGGCTTTGCCTCATTTGCCACAAACAGACTTGGGAAAGACCTTAGCTTAAAAAAGTCTGGGTCTCCCACTGCATCCTGGGCCATCGCCTGCCATTTTGACTTATGCTTTGCTACTGGACTCCTGATGTCTCTGGAGGAGAGAGTGAAGCTGATAATGGTACAGCTCTGCCACACTTAAATCTAACACTTCCAAGTCAAGACCTCACCCTCCTGATGTCATTGTTCTTCTTCAAGAACAACAGCAAATAGATTTTCCTAAGTTTCATGGCTGACTGAGTCACTGTCCTGCTCGTGAAGCTTCTTTTGTTCCCTATTACTTCGAGGATAAAATACAAGATTTAACTCCAACCTGTCTTTCCAGGATAGTCACATATTTCTCCTCTTTATGTATTCTACTGCACAGCCAAGCTGGCCTACCTGTTATTTCTCATATAAGACATTTCACCGGCCAGGGCCAAACCTTTGCTCAGCCTTTCTTCTGAGCCTAGGATGCTCTTCATCCTCACTTGTATTATAGAATCACCTCATTTTCTTCAAAGCACAACTCAGGTATTCCTTCCTCTAAGAGACCTGTCTTGATCACCCCAACTTCTCCCTTCAAATACTTTGCTATTTGTGTGTAAATATTTATCTGTGTATATGGCCCCCCAGGAGAATGTAAAATTCCTGAGTGTGAAGATCTTTTGGTTTTATCTTTGCAACCCTGGAGCTTACCACATAGCAGACATTCAATAAATTCTTGTTGAATGGGAACGAAAAAGCAACTAATTTGGAATTAAAGGACCTGAAGTCACCTCCTGACCCTGCTACTTAATAACTGGACAATTCACTTAACCTCTCTGAGTATCACTTTCCTTATCTTTAAATCGATGGACTTAGATTAGATTACTTCTAAGGACCTTTCCAGTTCAAATTCCGTGATCCATGATACTTCTGAGTGAAACTAAAAAGCTTAAAGCTTTAGGCAATGGTCTACTGATCCTAGTCCTGGTTCAAATAGCCCTAACTGAAATGGAGTTCCCACTAATGGTGAGAATCAGAGAATTTGAGAGGCATTCAGGTGGCACAATGCGTAAAGCATTGAATGCAGAATCAGGAAGACCCGAGTTCAGATTTGGTCTCAGATACGTATTAGCTGTGTGACCCTGGGCTAGTCACTTAACTTATGTTTGCCTCAGTTTCCTCATCTGTAAAATGAGTTGGAGGAGAAAAGGACAAACCACTCTAGTTTCTCTGCCAAGAAAATCCGAAATGGGGTCATGAAGAGTAGAATACGCTGAAATGACCTAAGCACAACAACAAAAGTACTTTGACTACCTCCCAGGATTATTGTGGGACCAGATGAGAGAAAAATTGTAAAAGTCTTAATGCAATGTCTGGCACATAGTAGGTACTATATAAATGTTAGCCATTGTTATTATATCAAAGGGACCTTAGAAAGCATCGTGTCCTCTCATTTTACACATGAGGAAATTGAGGCTCTAAAAGGCCAAATTTACTTCTTTTTCGATTCCATCCAACAAGAATTTACTTAATGTCTGCTATGTGATAGGCGCCAGGGTTGTAAAGGCAAAACTCAAACAGTCCCTACACTAAGGAATCTTACATTCTCCTGGGGGGGGGGGGGTCATATATTCTAGGCATGTGACTTGGCCAGGGTTAATAGTCAGCAAATGGCATGGGGACGAGATCCACCTGGCCCCTCCCACCTTCTTAGTCTTTTTACACCTCATTCCCTGATCCAGAGACACGGACCTTTTTACTGTTCCTCAAATAAGACATTCCATTTCCCAACTCTGAGTGTTTTCACTGGCTCTTCCCGATACCTAGAACTCTCTCCCTTCTCACCGCGACCTCCAGGCTTCCTTGACTTCCTTTAAGTCACCACTAAAATCCTATCTTCCATCAGAGGCCTTTCCTGATTCCCCTTGAATGCTAATGCCTTCCTCTGTTATCAGTAATTTATGCAGTATCTAGTTTGTTTATATATAATTGTTTTTATGTTGTCTTCCTATTCAACTGTAAAATCCTTGAGTTCAGGGACCCTCTTTTGCTTTTTGCACTCCTATTGCTTACTTCTGGCAACGAATAGAGCCACAGGACCTAGAATCAGGAAAATTCATCTTTGTGAGTTCAAATCTAGCCTCAGACACTTATTAGCTGGGTGACCCTGGGCAAGTCACTTAACCCTGTTTGCCTCAATTCCTCATTTATAATATAAGTTGGAGAAGGAAATGGCAAACCACTCCAGTATTACTGTCAAGAAAGCCCCAAATGGGATCACAGAGAGTCTGACATGACTGAAAAATGACTTAACAACAACAAATAGGCCAGGTCCTGTGCTAAGCCCTGTAAATATAAATAGAAGAAAGTGAAACAATTGTTATTGTCAAGGAATTTCAATTCTAATTGGAAAAGACAATATATAAAGGAGCATCACAAAGAGGTAGGGTTAGGGGAAGGATACCAGTATGAGTGTGGTGGCATAATGCAGACATGGCCAGGAAATAAGGAAGAGGTCTGCCTGAGTCAAGATAAGGCAAAGATCTAGCCTCTCTGAGCCCAGGATGGTCCTAGGGTTAAAATCCAAGGTTTTGCTCAAGGGGAAAGAGGAAGTTAAGGAAGGTGACTAGAAATGGTCGTGTTAAAAGGGATAGAAAAAAAGGATAGGCTACACAAGCGTTCTTTGAGAAACTCTATATGTACCTTTCTTCTTCTAGTTGTTGAAAGACAGAAGCAAACAAGATGTCTCTGATCCTTAGTTTATCACTAGCAGGCAGCTACAAGGAAGGCAGAGGGTCATCCTGAGAATGTGAAGAATAGAGGGTCTAGCAACCACATTTCAGATGGGATCATTTTCAGTACATTCTGAAGAGGTGACCAGGGTGATAAGGTGACTGGAAATTATACCATATGAAGATCAACGGAAGGCACAGAAGGGGGATACTTAGCTTGGGGAAGAGAATCCTTAGTGGAAATTTGATCCTACTTTTAAAGTACTTGAAGAATTGTGAAGTGGAAGAGAGATTAATTTCTCCTCGGCACCAGTAGGAAGAATTAGGAACAAAGGGTGGGAAACAGCAGGCAGAAAGATTTAGGTTCACGTACCAAGAAATGGAATGGACCACTTTTTGTGGGTCATGAGTTCTTTGCCACCAGATCTTGGGTCATTTGTCAAAGATATTGTAGACAAAGTGTGATTTTGAAAACATTTGAAGTAGATGATTCCTGAGGTCTTTTCAACTCTACAATTCAACTAACATTTATTAAGAGGCTACTCTGTATATTGCCCTCTGCTAAGTTACTGGAGATACAAAGACAAAAGAAGAAGAAAGGAATTTGTATTCTAGTGCATTCCACTTACATTGTGGAGGTTCCTTCCAGATCTAAGATCAGTCAATTAGTCATTAAATAAGCATTTAAGCACCTACTCTGTGCTAGGCACTGTGCTGAGGATAAAAAAGGAGGCAAAAGAGTCTCTGCCCTCACAAAAAGAGATGGGCACAGGCTAATAGAGTCAGAAACAAGCAAACGAATTTGTACAAACAAGTTATATACAGGATGAAAAGGAAATAATTAACAGAGGGAAGGAACAAGAATTAAGAGGGGTTGGGAAAGACTTGCTATGGCAAGTGAGATTTTTGACTCCACAAATTGACGACTAGTTAGTTCCCCAAAGACTTTCCCCCATTTTAGAATGCTTTCATAGAGCTAAGGTTAATGATACCACCATAAGCCTGGAGGGGAGATGGCAGGAACTAAGCTGTCCCAATTGTTGTCCCTAATTCAGTGATGCACTATTACAAGAGAAAACTGGATCTACTTCCACTTTGCTATAACAGAAACTCAGAAACAATCAATCAATCAGTCAACATTTATTAAACACTTACTGAGTCAGGCACTAGGGGCTAAGGATTGTGGGTATAAGAAGGAAAAAATACCATCATCAGGGACGTCAAAGAGCTCCCATTCTAAAGGTGGAGACAACATGCAAATTATGTATCTAGGAGATAGTTACAATGTAAAGGAAAGGCAGAGCAAAGCTACTGTTCTCAGGTTTCATAGACCTTATAATAGCATTCATTCATTCATTCAGTAATGACTGATCATGCATTCAATAATGATTGATAATATCATTGAGTCATTCATGAAGGGAAATAATCTATTAATTTGAATATTATGGTATCACCTGGGAAATGGCTAAATCACAGAGATAATAGCTTATCCATTGTCCTTAAGAAATGTATATAAGTTTTGTATCCTCTCTCTGTGAGTCAAGAAAAACCCACTAATTATGAGAGGCATACAATGCATATTGGGTAGCTGGATGGGACAGTGGATAGAGCATTATACTGGGCTTAGAATCAGAAAGAGTCATCTTCATGAGTTCAAATGTGGTCTCAGACACTTACTAGCTGTGTGACCCTGGGCAAGTCACTTCACTATGTTTTCCTCATCTGTAAAATGAATTGAAAAACGATATGGCAACCCACCCCAATATCTTTGCCAAGAAAACTCCAAATAGGGTCACAAAGGGTAGGATATGACTGAAATAACAATAACAAACAGTGCTTAGAAGGTTTGCTTTGCCTCTTTCTGAAATGCAGAAACAATTGTTCAGTACACGGACACAGGGCAAAACAAGTCAGGATTGGGCCACGAGAGAGATTTGGTAAGTGATAAGAATTGGGAACAGTCAGGATTGCCGTGACTCAGGGAAGGCAAGCTAATATAAGAAAAAAACAATATGAATAAATCAAGTGAATCAGGTGAATTATGCCCTAGTCGTCTTAAAGGACCTACTTTGAAACCACTATGAAACTTCCTCCATGGCATGCAAAATGTGGCATCAGATGCAGTTGCACAAGTATGGTTCCCAATTCAACAAGCATTTCATTAACTGTGTCAGGCACAGGGAAACAAAGACAAAATAGTCCTGTGGACTATGGTAAGTTCAGGAAAGGACCTCAATAGTTTTGTTGCATCATCCCAAATTGGGGATGGGGAGGGAGAGTAGAGGGTTTAGTATCAGGTAGTTTACTAAATTTCTGGATCTCTGCTTCCTCTTCTGAAAAGAAATGCAAAAACAAGCACTTTCTTGCCCCAAAGGGGAGTTGAGAGGATTTATCACTATTTGCAAAGTGCTTTCAGATCCACTGATGAAAGGTACTATCTGAGTTCAAAGTGTGTTTTCTCAAGTATATGCTAGAGAGATTCTGGAAAGCCCCCCAATATAATATTAACTGTTGAAATACCCCCTGAGGGGATGTGGAGGGAAGCAGTGGTGGAGACAATGAACGATTCCTTATTAACTCAGAGGAAAGAAAGTCCATTGTGCCCAGAGCCTGGCCTGCAAGCTGTGGATCTGATAAGTGGACTAAAGGCCTTCCTTTCTTTGTTCCTAATGGAGTTTGTCCCCCCTTTTCCCAACCCCTCCCTCAAAGGTGACACCTACTGAGTTTCAAGGTTGATCTGTTTGCTATAATCTTTTCTGATTAGTCAAAGATTTCAGATTTTCACTGAAATGAAATTTCCAGATTATTGAGGACCAGGTCTAAAGTTGCTTCTGTGATATAATAATTACTTTATATGGTCAGGGTGCTGGGTGCATGTAGTTGTCATTCAGTTGGTAAAATTATTATTACTTCCCTGGACTGAGGGCAACACTCATTGGAAGAGCTCAAAATTCTTTTAAAACATCATGGCTTATTCGGAAATGTTGTTCAATTTATTATGCATTTATTAAACACCCACTCTAAGCCAGCCACTGGGCCAGATTTTAGTAATCCAAAGGCAAAACCAAATTAGCCCTCACCCTCAAAAAATTTATTTTCTATTGGGGGAAATGAAGTATGCTTGGTCAATCAAATAGAAAATATAGGGAAAAATAAAATATTATTAAGTGCTAAAACATTTGAATAAAATACTCATGGGAAATGTCCAGGAAGGAGAGAAAGAAAGAAAGAAGGAAAGGAAGGAAGGAAGGAAGAAAGGAAGGAAGGAAGGAAGGAAGGAAGGAAGGAAGGAAGGAAGGAAGGAAGGAAAGAGAGAAAATATATACAAAGAAAATGCAAAGTAATTTGGAGATGGAATTGGTTTACTGCTATTAATTTTGTTTATTTTTTAAAGACTGAATCTCCCTAGCTCAACTAGGCTGTAAATACAAGGGCTATTGACAAAGTAGTTCCACCATGATGCAGGGGTTTTGGTCAACTCTCTTTCTAACCTGGGTTGGTTCACCTCTTCTTAGACACCTGGTGCCCCCACCCTTTACCATATTGGTGCTGGATTTAGTGAGCATAATAGATGGGTTTAGCTCACTGCTGCTCAGAACTCCTGAGATTAAACCACCCAACAACCTTAGCTTCCCAAGTGGCAGGGACACCCCAAATGCACTAGCATTTTTTTAAAATAGTATTTTATTTTTTCCAATTAAATATAAAGACAATTTTTAACATTCATTTTTAACAAAATTTTGAGTTTCAAGTTTTCTCCCTCCTTCATCCCTTCCTAAGACAGTAAGCAATTTGATATAGGTTATATATAATGCACTAGCATTCTTGATATTTGCACATCCTGGAGGAGAATTGCAAGAAAGTCCTTTGGTGACATTTCGTAATTGTGTATAAAAATTGAACCCCATGCAAGATTGTGAGTAGGCAAAGTTTGTCTTTGAAGGCCTTCTGTTATGTCCCATCTCTGTTTATACCCATCCTTCTTTTCTGTTCTGGTCCTCTCCAATTCTTTGTTCTATTTCCAGGGCCTTGGTCTCAACGATTTGTGAAAAGAAATTCATAGAATTATACATTATTAAAGCTAGAAGGCCACTTAAATGTCCAGCTGTTGCCCAATGGCTAGAGTGCTAAGCCTGGAGTTAGAAAGAACTAAGTTCAAATCTAGTCTCAGGCACTTATTAGCTGTGTGACCCTGGGCATGTAACCTCAGTTTCTTCAAATTCTACTTCTGATACACACAGAGGCAAACACACACATACAGACACACACACACACACACACACACACACATATATTTTCTTCATTCATTTTTCAGTTGTCTCTGACTCTTCATTGACCCCTTTCGGGCTTTTCTTGGCAAAGATACTGGAGCGGCTTGCCATTTCCTTCTCCAGCTCATTTTACAGATGAGGAAACTGAGGCAAGAAAAGTAAAATGATTTGTCCAAGGTCATGCAGCTAGGAAGTATCTGAGGCCAGATTTGAATTCAGGAAGATGAGTCTTCCTGACTCCATGCCTGACTCTCTATGCACTGGGAAGCCACTTAACTTCCCAGAGATAGATGGATGGATAGATAGATAGATAGATAGGTAGATAGGTAGATAGATAGATAGATATGTCTGACTGCATAACCTTGGATAAATCACTTATCCTTTCAGCTAAGGCTATTGCAGAACAGATGCTAGTAGAAGGAGTTTTCTCACAAAGATCTTCTTTGCAGGGGAAATAATAGGTTAGGGGTGGGAGTTGGAGGCCTAAGGGGGGGGGGGGCAGAGGAAACTAAAGAACAGAATATTTAAAATGTTCTCTGTGTCTCTGTAATGGTAATGGAATTTAAAGATCCCCCTGTATTGGCTTGGTTTTCAGATTGAGTGTTAAAATCCAGAGCTAAAACCAAGCCAATACAGGGGGATCTTTACATTCCATTACCATTACAGTCTCTTAAAAATAAAAATGTATTTTATTTGTGTAACCCACAACTAATGTTTTTATGGGTTTCTGTTGAGCATATATAGAAGTAAATTACCAATTCTTGTGATAAGGATTTGGGGCAAGGAACAAGTTTGGATACTTTTCCACTCTTTGTTCCTCCCTTTTTTTCTTTCACTCTGAGTATCACTGAAAGAGAATTTAGCTAGCATCCTGGAGTTGCTATGGCCTTCCTGAACAATGAATAGATAGACCTATCAGAACTCTCCAAGGTTCTGATACTACAACCAAATGACCACAGTAGTTAAAGGGGGTGGTTTAGATAGTCTGTCTTTGTGACTGGAATAATAAATTGAAGAAAGCACACAAATAATAAATTGAAGAAAACTCACAAACTCACTTAGAGACCTTTAGATGGATATCAGATGAGCTAGCAGAGTGTGCCTCTGAAGGTACAAAATCCTCAGCAATAAATGATATTTAAAACACTCAATCTTGAATTTGTCCATTAACAAAATTATATTACCTGCTTAAGTAGGTACCTGCTTGGAGGGGAAATGGGGCCCCATGAGCATAAGTAGATAAAAATGGAAGGGAAGCAAAAAATTAGATGAAAAGTGGGCAAATCTGTCATGATTTTAAAAATAAACTATTTTCATCATTGTTAACTATGGAATTTCCATACTTTTCCTCCCCAATATGAAGAAGTAGAAACAGTACTAAGAAAGAAAATATGAGAAGAGCAACTGTTCCATGTAGAGAAAACTCAGAAGAAAACCATGATAGAGATAGCATAATTTTAAAGACATTTTGGGATAGATTTTTTAAGATATCTGAAAGTAGGGAAGACATCAAACATATAAAAAAAAAATTACAGACAGTTTTATTTCCAAAAAATAAAGAAGCTAAAGGATACACTTTCTGGATCATATATCTTGCTTTCTTTTTAAAAAAAATTTTCTTGATGTTTTGTTCTTATAAACATTTACAGATTATGCACCTACTTCTTGAGATATTTCCTATAACCAAGTAAAACAGTTAAGTAAAACATAACACAATTATTTAATAAAAGTAATAACTGATAATCTTACCTGAAAGTGCACACAACATTCTAAATCTATAGTACCTTTCTATTAAAAATATTATCAGAAAAATATTTTCTTTCCCTCCTATCCCTACTCTATTGAAAAATATTAGAAAAGAAAAATTTATTGACTATTTATGGAACTAGAGAAAAGTAATAACAAAATTCATATGTGGGGGGAAAATCAAGAATCTTTTGAAAAATAATGAAAAAAAAGACAATAAAAAGTGTCTACCAGTGCCAGATCTCAGAACTATGCTCCGAAGTAGTAATTATGAAAATATTTTAGTATTGCTTAAAAAAATAGATTGATCAATGGAACAGATTAGGTACACAACATACCCAAGCAAATGTACCTTGTAGCCCAGAATTCTATAAACACAAATATTTCAGCTACTGGGACAAAGATTCACTATTTCATAAAAACTTCTGGGAAAATTGGACAGCAGTATGGAAAAAATTAGACTTAGACCAACACCTCACACTTAATACAAAGATTATCTCCAAATAGTTATATGACTTAGATATAAAAGGTCATGTCATAAACAAGTTAGGCAAACAAGGAAAAATTTATTTATGATATCTGTGGATAGAAGAAAAGTTCATGACCAAACAAGAAATAGATAGGATCACGGATGATAAAATGGATAATTTTGATTACATGAATAAGTGAACGTCTGTTGAACTGAATTAGAGGTCTCTAGAAGATTGGCCCTATGTGTGATTTGTGTTGCCTGGCAACTATCAAACTGTAGAGTGCAAGTTGGCACTTAGTGGATTAGTAGAGTACCATCTGGCACTTACGGATAGTTTTTTTTTTAAATGATGTTGATAGATATATGAGTGATTAAATGAACGAAAGAAACAATAATATTTAATAAGCATTCACTAGATGCCAAACCAGGCACTATGCTAAGTACCAGGGATACAAATATAAAATTCAAGACAGCCCCTGCCCTCAAGGAGTTTTTTTTATCTTCTAATATGAGAAAATACCATATAAGGCAGTGATGGCCATGGATGAGTGTTTTGGAGTGAGAAGACACAGGGCTGTTGAGTGGAATCACAAAGGAGTTGATTAACATTTCTTTTCTAGGAATGGTAGTGTTGGTTTTTGGTTTTATTACTATTCCCATGGCAAGAGGTAAAGTGTGTATAATGGGGGAGCTTGAAGGAGAAGACTAAATGCTCTGAGACATTATATGAAGATGAGCAAAGAGCAGCTACCTGCTGGAGTAGAAATAGTGGTTTGCCCAATCAGAAGCCCCAGACATAGGAATTGATGCTGGAGTGTCCAAAATTAAATGTAAATTCATCCTCATTACAATCCATCAGTCCTGTTTGCATAATCTTCAGAAGCCAGTTTTATTTTGGGATCTCTTATGTGCTAGCTACTAACCTACTTGAGAAAATTGAAAGCTTATGAGAAGAGTGAGCTGATTCTTAGTGTATACACACAAACATATGTATGTGTATGCATAGACACACACATATACATACATATATACACACACACACACACACACACACATATTTCAAAGAGCCTTAATGGTGGTGATAGATAGATGGATAGATAGATAATAGATAATCACCTTCAAGGCTCTTTGATTTCCAAAGCAATGGCTTTGGAAATTTCAAAAGTTTCTTTTCTTTTGGTAAATTAAAGATCTCAATGAATTTGTATTAGTTGAGTAAATAGATGAATCTTTTCCAAACTTGATACCTCTGGAAACATCACTGAAAGTCAGATGGAAATGCAATTTACCCAATAAAGAAATTCTGTTCCTGTGACTTTTCTGGGTTGAAAAGGCCCTAATAAATATTACCTAAGCAATGACAACTCTTAAAAGAAAATTTTTTTTTTACTTCTCTGTTTGTTTACTTTTAGTTTACAAGATTCAGTTCCACAGTCCCTTGAATTTCAAATTTTCTCCTCTCCCTTCTCCCCCTCCCCCATGGTAGCATGCAATAAAGTATAGGATCTGCAAATACTTTCACATTAGACATTAGTCTGGTTGTAAAGAAGGGTTGTAACCAATGACATGAACAATGGGAAAGAGAAAACAAAACCAAATATGGAAAAGAAAGAGTTTGTAGTTTGTAGCATGTAGTTTGCTTCAGTCTGCATTTAAACTCTGTTCTTTCTAGATCTTTCTCTGAATGTAGACATCTCCTTCCATCCTGAGTCTTGTGGAGTTGTCTTACAACCTTATGTTGCTGAGAAGAGTCCAGTTTATCAAAGTTGGTCGTCACACATACATTGTGTCTGTCATTGTGTACAAATTTCTCCCAGTTCTGCTCTTCTCACTCAGCATCCATTCGTATAAGCCTCTCCAGGTAAATATGAAGTCTATCTGCTCCTCATTTCTTATAGCACAATAGTATTCCATTACATTCATATACCACAACTTGTTTAGCCATTCCCCAATTGATGGGCATCCCCTTAATTTCCAATTTTTTGCCACCACAGAGAGAGCTGCAATAAATATTTTTTTACATATGGGTCTTCCTCCCAC
>CM053589.1:45602197-45630708 GCA_028646515.1 Pseudochirops corinnae | reverse complement strand
TAAACTTTACTTTTCTTTGGCTGAGAGAAGACTTGAGTTGGATTCTCTTGGCAGGACCCGGCGTGTTGGTATTTTGGGGTCTCAGGCAACCGTAACCCTCTTTGGATAAACCTCTTCACTTCCAAGTTTTGGACACAGCTACTGCAAAATCCTGTTTACTGGGTTGGTTCGCATTAGTAGTGCTAATTTTGGATCTTACTGCTTCAAATAACTGCAACCCAAGTAAGCTTTTAGGCATCTGTGTCTCACTTCCCACTCATAGATGAGATTTTGCCCCCTACACCTTAGCAACATCTGCCTTTAAGGATCCTAGAGGTAGCTCTGAAGAGTCTGGGAGTGATTCTCTAATGCCATCTGCTTGAAGCTCCAGGACTCCGTTTCCCATCAAGATGAGTCAAGAACCAATTTAGGCAACTAGTCTAAGTAGCTTTTAGAGCTAATTTTGGAGGCAGCTTTGTAATACCATGGTGGTAAGAGTGCTTGAGTTCAAATCAAGTACTTTCTGATTGTGAGACCCAGGGCTAGTCACTTAACTTTTCTCAGCCTCAGTTTCTTCATCTGTAAAAGGGAGATACTTATAGCACATATCTCAGGGTTTTTGTGAAGATCAAATGAGATAACCTTTGTATAATACTTTACAAACTTTAAAATGCCTCTAATATAAATACTAGCTATTATTATTTTAGACAGAGATATTCACTAATATGGTACCATATGATACAAAACATCCCCTGAAATTCTGTGACACCTTCATAAGTACAAAGTCCCGGGGAAACAAAGTTCATCTTTAGGGAGCACATATGCCAAAGGGGTAATTCAAAACTCCTAGGTGCTGGAGATGTTTTTCTATCACTTGGAGAGTGAGACTTAAGCAAGAAATTGCATGATAAATCTGAGTCCAGTCTATCATTAGCTGTCATTCCAGATACCATCATCAGTTGACCTGAAGATATTCACAGGACACAAATGGAAGGAGAGTCAGTCCAATAGCAGTAGAAACTTTTAAAGCTAGAAAGTTCTCTTCCTCTCAAGATGGGATTGGAGGGGAATGAGAGGGCTAGAGAAGAAAGAAACCTGACCAGTGCCAAAGCTGAGATCTCAGTCTTCCCCTCCAAGTGGTTCCTCCTTGTGGGTATATCCCAAAGTCATACTCAGTCCAATTCTCAAATATCCAATTCCAACTAACTCCATGCTTTTATACAGGACTTGGATGATGTGACAATTCCTTGGCTAGTTGGAACAGACTTCCTGTCTGATATCAGTTTCTCTTTCTAGAATAGGTTTTATTTTATTTTTTATTTTTTTTTTGCTTTTTGGAGGGCAGTTGGGGTTAAGTGACGTGCCCAAGGTCACATGGCTAGTTTTTGTAAATGGAATAGCTTTTAAAGACTATTCATGCTTAGACTAAGGCCTAAGATTGAAATTGATTGATTGGGCATCTTATCATTTATTTTTAAGTGAGATTGAGTCAGTTAATCAACCCCACATACAATCATCTCTGGCTTCTTGCTTTCAGAGAGCTTATATTCTAATAGGAAGATAACACAGATAAAGTAATGGTGGACACAGAAAAAAGGTTTAATGTGGAGAGTCACATGAATGGCAAATTAATATATATAAGGCAGTCAACTGACACACCTTTTCCAGAAATAATGATACTATTGATTAGTTAGATGGTTTAGAAGACTGGATGTGATATAAAGATGAAGTATAATCTGAGATCTGGAGTAATCTAGATAGAATGCACACAATTGTGTGGAGGCATGGGGACCCTAAAAATTGCCTACCCCAAAATTAAAAGCCAGAGATGTCTCCAGGTAAGGACAGGAAATTTTTATTAAGTTCTCGCAAGACCTGGGTATCCCTTCCACCAGAGCAGACCAGGGGAATGAGGCATGTTACAGAAGACAGAGCAAGAATTTATACCCTAAACCCGTCAAGCCCCCTCCCACCACTGTCCCTTCTCCCATTGGCTAGGAGGCAGCCTTACAGTCTGAGCGTGAAATCTTCTCCAATGACAAAGACAAAAGAAGCCCACCACTATCTCTCAGTGGCTGGGAGGTAGACTTACAGTCTAGGCATGAGAAAAGACAAAGAACAAGGAAACAGGGGAGAGCCAATCCAAGCGTACCTATCCTTATTTGGCAAATGGCAAAGGAAGAAGGGGGAAGGGCCTTAAGAGATTCCTAAAAAGCTTAATGCTAATTGACAGCAAGGGAAGGGCGGGGGAAGGTTCCTAGGAGATTCCTAAAATTCCTGAAAGGCTTAAGGCTGATTGACAGTAGTAAAGAAGGGGGAAGGGTAAAACTGAAACTCAGGCCTGTTCCCACAAGAAACCTTACTAGATTTTAAGATATAAATATATATATATTTTCTCCTCTCCCACTCAGAATGAACTATTTTGCCATTTAGTCACAAATCAAGAAATCTGGGCCTCAAAAATGAGTGAATGTCATTATTATAATTTTTTAATATAAGATGGAGAGGCATGGCTGGATAGCACGCCATCTGAAAAATATCTGGGGGATTTTAGTGGATATTAAATATGAGTTGACAATGTGATATGGCTGCCCCTCCACTAAAAAAAAAAATCTTATATGGTCTGTTAGGTGAGTATGGTTTAATGGATAGAATGCTGCACTGAGAACTAGGAAGGTGTGGTTACCAGGGTTACCTCTGTAACCCTGAGCAAATGACTTCACCTTTCTGGACCTCAGTTTCCTTATCTGTGAAATGAGACCATAGGATTCAACCTTTATGATCCCTTCTAGCTCTAAATGTCTGATCTGATGACAGTCCCAGGATGCTTTGCCTTAGTCAGAGCACATTGTTTTAGTTATGTTCATTTCTAGACATCACATTTTTAGGAAGGAGTAAAAGGATATATAAGGATCAGTTGAAGAAGGATTCTGGGATATTTAGCCTGAGGAAGTGTTGTACTCGGCCTTCCCTGACTCTCCTGATCCCTTCCCCTTCCCCCATTCTGGCGTAGCCAGCTATCTTCTTCCTGTTCTTTTTCATGGAAATAGACTAGTTGGCTGCAGGACCCCACAAAGGTTTCCCTGTGTCCGTGAAAATCAAAATGTGTACTAGTCAATCCATGCTGTAAACCTCTTATTACACAATCTCTGACCATTAAGAGTCTGGGGAACCCGACTATATATATCAGTGATCTGCCCTTGGTCAGGCCTGTTTGATTTGGGCAAGGTAAGATGTAGCCCCGAACAGCGCGGGCTAAAAAAGTCCACTTCCAAAATTGCTCTGGGGGTCTTTCTCGCTTATTTTGGCACAACAGAAGACTTCAAAAGGAAACTTGATGGGCAATTTTAAAGAATTAGAAGTGGTATCATGTGGGAGAGGGAGAAGCCTTTTTTAAAGACCTAGAAAAAATGGGAGGAAGGTTAATTAGTTTTGGTGGCAGGAAAAAAGCTTCTAACAACTAAATTGATTTAACTACGGAAAGGTCTTCTTGGAGAAGTAACGAGTTCTCCTCAGTAAGGTCTTCAGGTAAAAGCCACAAGACTCCATGCTGGGTATATTGTGGAAATGATTCTTGCTTGGGTTTGTTGCATTAAATGATTTATGAGATGTCAGAGAAAAACTCTTAGAGTCTGTGATTGACTCTCACTTTTATTTTAGGTTTGTTTATTTTATTTTTTCTTAGGCTTATTTTCTTAGGTTTTTTTAATTTTTAGGTTTATTTATTTTAGGTTTTTTAATCTATTGAAAATAGTAGAAAGAATGGGATGAACATTTCAAGGATGAGTTCATTTTTGCTGTGTTGAGGAGACAGTAGAAGCTTTTATGTAGATGCTTTTCAAACAAAAATGTCTCAAGGTATCTCAGAATATCTGAAGCTTCTGGGACTCTGGGAAGAATGGAAATGGGCAGATATCCCAACTTCCAAAGGGAATGAAGAGACATTGATTTGCTTTTCTGGGTCAGCAGGATTTCAAAGTTGTTTAACATTTTTATTGACATTGGGTTTTTCAAGCCATTGGCACTTTCTGTCATTTCCAAGAGCCAAAATACTCTTGGAGACCATTGTAGGTTCCAACCCCCTCCCTCCCCCAGACCAGAAGGGTTCCCCTAGCAACTTGAAGCTTGTAAAACTGCTTAAAACCCAACTATTCAAGTTTTCCTTCATTGTTAATGGGCCTTTCAGGAAGGAATTAGCCAACACTTTAAATTAAGGGTCTTTAAATGCAGATTTTTATTCACATTTAATAAGGCAGTTTTGTATGTTAATTAAATACCAAATGAGTATTAAAAATCACATATTCAGATGCACTAAAGCTGCCAGAGTTCTGAGCCACTTGCATGGTTGTTAATCCTTAATATAATGAGAATAATAATGCAATGCAAAGAACAATCTATTCTTTCAAACCTGCCACCCTACCCTTTATCTTCCAGGCTAGAATGAATCATTCAGGGAGTGGGTCAGATATGGTGGTATGACTGTGATCACGTCAGAACAAATCTGTTCTATCCCCTTGTGCTGATGGGGACATTTTCAGTTCATAACTAGTAAATATCTGTATCTATATAGAGCCACTGGGACAGCTGTACTGGATATCGATTACGATCGTTCTATTTGTTCACATCAATCAATGAGTGTTTAATGAGTTCCAACTGTGTACCAGACGTAATGATAGACATTGGGGATATAAAGACAAAAACAGAAAAAGAGGTATAGACCTTGCCCTCAAGGAGCTTACGGTCCATTGGGACAAATAACATGTGCATTTATAAATAAATAGGAAATATATAGAAGGCAATGAGGGGAGGGGAACTAGCAGATGGAATCATCAGTAAAAGTCATGTAGAATGAGACACATAAGCAGAATTCCAAAGGGTTCTAGGGATTTTAAGGGCAGCGGATGGAGCACTGGACTTGGAATCAGGAAGACTCGTCTTTATGTGTTCAAATCCAGCCTCAGACATTGACTAGCTATGGGACTCTGGACAATCCACTGAACCCTGTTTGCCTCAGTTCCTTGTCTGTAAAATGAGCTGGAGAAGGAAATGGCAAACCACTTCAATATCTCTGCCAAGAAAACCCCAATTCGGGTCATGAAGAGTCGCAAAGGATTCTAAGAATCAAAGATGAGGAAAGAGGAAAAACAAGTGGACCAAATCTACCAAGAGGCAGAGTGGAGGCAGAGTTCATGTCAGTCTGAGTCCTTGTGGCAACAATTGAAGTAACTTTTAAAATAGTGCAAATTCCTTGTTAGCAAGGTGACAGAGTGAACAACTATAAATCAATTAGAGAAGGAAATTCTCACCCCTCACTTCAGAGAATCTGATGTTGTTGATTTAGTAACTATCTCATCTATTTTCTGGCAAATATTCATAAATTGGAAGCCAAGAAACACCATTTTTGTAAACAGTTGTGGTTTTCTGATTAAACTAACTGTGAATTGCTTATAGTTTTTCCCCCCCCAGAACTGTTCAGGATTTTAAACTTGTAACATCTTGTTGTAGACTTGAAATATAATTTCCTAAAGTGTTTTTAAGTCAAATTTTGCCTCTATATCACTTTATTTTTATTTTTACTGCCATATCAAGTGTAGACTAGATTTCTCCATGTTAGTGGATGGGGTGCTCTGGGTGATGACTCCCCAAGAATAGGAAGGGAGGGGTCAGAAGAGAGTCCAGGGGTCCCTAGAGGAAGTGCAGAGCTCGGGATCCCCCTTATCTCCTTTTTCCCTTTTTTGGCATGTTATTTTTTTTTTTAATTTATTTATTTTTTTGCTTTTTTTTTGGAGGGCAATTGGGGTTTAGTGACTTGACCAAAGTCACAAGGCTAGTAAGTGTGTCAAGTGTCTAAGGTCTCATTTGAACTCAGGTACTCAGGTCCTCCTGACTCCAGGGCCAGTGCTTTATTCATTGCGCCAATTAGCCACCCTATTTGATATGTCATTTTAAGCCCTTTTAAGTCTTTCTTTTCTGACTTACCATTCACCGGTATAAGTTATGCACCAATTTTTAAAATATATATGCATATCTATATCTATATCAGTATCTATACACTTTTCACTTTTATGATGTGAGCCCTACCTATGCCTCATACAAACCAGAATGCAGGACAGCCTAACCTGTAAGGATCTACCTCAGCCAATGGGACAAAAGATAGTGGCGATAAGGCAGGCTCGAGACTTCTTTGTGTGAATTTGGCCGAGAGGTGACTCCACCTCTCAACTAATGGGAGCTAAGGACAGTCCTCTGTACCTCCCTCTGGTCCTTTGTTTCTTTCCCTTGCTGAGCTGTAACCCCAGTTCTCAACCAATGAGAGCCAGAGACAGTAAAGAAATAGACCTCTACGATGTTACAAGTTTAAAATCCTGAACAGTTCTGGGGGAAAAAATTATACCCCACCCTACCTTGAGCTGGGCATCCCCTTCTACTGACTGGCTTTGGGGAAGGATGCCCCCATTCCTGGGAAAGGAAATAAATACATCCCTGTTTACTGCAAGCATGCCTCTGCTTATTATTTGGGGGTAAGTGATTCGATTTTTGACCCACACATTAGTAATTTGCTAATATGGAGTTTTCCATCTTAGTAGTAGTAGTATCAAAGCATTAGATTATAAACTCCTTGAGGGCAGATACTGTTTTTATATTTGAAATTGTCTTCATATCCCCTTCCCTAGCACATAACTATATTGTCACAGTTATTTCCATCCTGTACAATTCTTAGTGACCCCTTTTGGGGCTTTCTTGGCAAAGATACTGGAATGGTTTGCTATTTCCTTCTCCAGCTCATTTTACATATGAGGAAACTGAGGCAAACAAGGTTAAGCTACTTGTGCAGGGTCACACAGCTATCAATTGTCTCAGGCTAGATTTTTAACTCTGGAAGATGAGTCTTCCTAATCCCAAGCCCAATGCTCTATCCATTTTGCCACCTAGCTGCGCTCTAGCATATAGTAGGTACTAAGTAAATGTCTATTCAGTTGGATCCAGGTAGGTAAAGCACAGAATCCGGAACTATAGCATTAGCAATAAGCATTAAGGATAATTGAATTTTTGAGGCTGTGGAAATCTAGTAGATTCTGTACCAAAATGAAAACTGAAGGTAATGGATTCCATTTTCATCACTCCTATAAATTAGCGATATGACCTCAGTGGAGTTCCTTGTTCTTCCTGTGGTCCCCATCTTCTTCTAGCACTGTGAAGATGATAACACAACGAAAGGATGTGAGAGAGTTGGTGTTGGGAAAAGGGAGATGCCTTATGAGAATGTAGTTAGGTTCTCTGACACAATGCTTTTTTCCCCCCAGAGGAAAGGTCCTTTATTATTACGAAGTATAATTTATCTCGGCTTTTAAAAAAATGTAAATGTGCTTGGATTGTGTGAGTGAGTGTGTGTATGTGTGTGTGTTTGCACACCATTCTGTTCCCCATTTGGAATCTCTCACCATGAATAGCTTTTTAGTTTTGCTTTCAAATTTGCAATGTACATATTTTGTTAAAAATGACTAGTTTTATTTTAAAATGACTTGTTTTATTTTGTGGCAGTAGTTCTCCCTATTAGTCCAAGCAGACAACATCATCTCACTGTTCACCTAGGAATAGTATGGAGAAAAATAAATGGCTAAACCAAATAGAACACTGCTCTTCATTCAGAGTAAGACTGGTATCTCCAAAGTAAACAGTGACAGTACTTGCTTCCCAGGTCACCTGGTGGGAGGGAGTAGGGATGCATTTCTAAGAGTGAAGAAGCTGGCATTTCCCATCTGCCATACCTCAAACGTTATGTTTCTCTCTACCAACCACAAATACAGGAGCTATGCTAACACTTGGCCATCTGGATCTCCCATCATGCACTGCTTTCATGATTGGGGACTCAGAGTTGGCTTTTTTAAAAAAATACTTATGAGGTTTACAATCAAAGCAATGCCAGTATTAACTAACACTTTTAGAGAAACTATGAAAACTGTAATCCTAGTTTTCTTGTCTTTTGTTAATATTTCAAGTATTGAAGATGTTGATGATATCTTTCTAAATATAAATGCCCTCTTTTCCCCTGCCTCTCCCTTTACAAAAACAAAAAATAAAAACCTAGCAGTTTCCTTCACATTACCCTCTTTTAGTAAGGTCATTGCTAGGAGCACAGCAGTGAGCAATAGTCTTGAAGAAGTGCAATATTTTAAATCATAAATTTTAATGACAATGTTTAATTGCCCTCTGTCTGACTTCTTCCAGGAAGCCAAATGTCTTTCCTGACCCTAGATTACAATATTAAAAGCAATGAGGGACCTTAGTGATTATCTAATATAGTCCCTTCCAGATTTTGAGAAATCTAAAATGGAGAACCCAGAGAAGTTGAAATGAATTGGTCAAGGTCACATAGATTATAAGTAAAAGAACCAGGGTCTGAACTCAAATTCTCCTAGTGCAAACTTGATACTCTTTCTATATATGATACTGTCTCTATACACTATGCTGCCTCCTATAAGGTTTTGAAAATGTTAAAGTCTTGCTCCTCTGACTCCATATATCCGAGACTCTTTTTGACGTTACCATGATTTATGTGAGGGCCTTGTTAATTCATAATCTTTTTGAATACTACTCTGAACTTTCCTTTTTAGAAAATTCATGTTGTTATTCTGAATTATACTAAGTTTATAATTCCTACATAGAGTTATCTATTTCCATATATTCTGATATAGACTATCAAGCCTGAACTTTGCATTTAAGTTTTTAGATGGCCCATAATGCCAACGGGCCCCCAATTTCCTTTTTTCATTAGTCACTGCTAAAAGCTAAAATTCTACTACTTTTGGTGTTTACTAATTTCTAAAAGGACTAATAGATAAGGTAGTAAACTTTGGTTTCTTTCTAGATCTTATCAGTTTTTCTGGCCATAACAATCTCCTTCTCTCCTCAAACTAGCTTGCTATTTAGAATTATCAGGCTCCAGTGACCAGCTGCCATATTCCAACTGGGGAGTAGATTGTATTTCAGAGACGAGTGATCACTTTCACTCCTCTAAGTGTCCCATACTTGGATATCCCTCAGAATAAAAGATGCTTTTGAAACCAAAGCTACTTCTTCAAGTACTTCTTCAAGAGCAGTTAATTGATATGGAACATAGTTATTTTGATCCCTAAAATCTAGGCAAATTATATTGCAGCATTCCCTTGATGTACCACTTTACTAACCCTATCAAGAGAGAAAACAAGGTCAGTGTGGCATGACTTGTTCTTAGTGAAGATACGTTGACTTTTTGTGGTTACTGCTTCCTTTTCTAGATGTACACTAGCCATCCCTTTAATAATATGGATTATTATTCTGCCAGTAACTAGCCAAATGACTAACTTATGGTTTACGTGGTCTCTTCTGCCTCCCTCCTTTTCTTTTTTTTTTTTTTTTTTTTTTTGTTGGAAAATCAGGACGTTTGCCACTCTCTAATACTGTGATTACCCTTCCCAGACAGTGTTTAGGAATCACTCCTGACAGTTTTTTTCCTCCCATACCTTAGAAAATAATTCATTTGAACCAGGTGATTCAAACAATTCAAAGGCAATAAGACATTATCCACCTTCTTATCCAACATATCCCCTCTCTATTAGCCTTTTTTGTTTCATCCTTTGCAGTACAAGGTTATTTTCCTTGGTAGAGAAAACAAACAAAGTGAGTCGGGTATCCCTGCCTTCTCTCCATTATCAGTTATCACTCATCCTGCACTTACTCTTTCTTTAATCCTCTTTTGTTTCTCAATATAGCAACAACCACAACCATAAAATATTTTGTTATCTATAGCTTTCCTTTGACAGTTTTGATTTATTCTGAATTTTAACACTCAGACACTATTCTTAAAGGATTGTGCCATGTTTTTGTATTAATCACTATTTCCTACTCTTGTTTCAATCTTCTGCATATATATGTATATGCATATATTTAAATGTGTCTATATGTACATCTGTATACATGTTATGTCTTTTAAAAATCTTACTTGGTCAATTAATTCTCCGTCCATCCACATCAGTTTCTTTCCTTGACTTAGTCATTCTGTTCACAGGAATTCATTGATAGGACCGCAAACATGAAGCTGGTTCAAGTCAGGATCATGTGACCTGCTAAACTTATGCAAACAATTGATTGCTTTCTAAATAATCTTTTGTATTCAGGGGAGTCACTGGTCAATTTAACCTTTTCAGAGGACATAGCGTTGAGACTAAAGAAAGTGGCCTTCTGTTTGCAGGCACCTATAGTCTGCTCCATGAATATCTCTGTATGTTACTAGTCAAGTTTTAAAAAGACAAGTGCTCATCCAAATATTTATTTAGTACTTTGGACCTTCCTCTTTCTAACATTTACACCTGGAAGAGACGTTAGATATCAACTCGTCCATATTCTTCATTTTACAGATAAGGAAGCTGAGCCTCAGAGACATTTGGTTCTTTGCCCAGGTTTGAGTTCTTTGCTACTAAAGCCCAGGCTTGTTGACACAAACTAGACTCTCAATATAAGTCAACATGAAAAGAGAAATTCATCTGTGCTTGAGTTCATGGAGTACCACAGTCTTCAAGTTTACTTCCTCCTTTGAAAAAGTCTAGTATAAAATTGGAACTTGATGGGGGTAGGGGGGTGGGGGAGAAGAGGATGTGGTTTGAGAAACAGTGGCTATTAGGTAATTGCTAGTGTGTGGACTAGATATTCCCCATGTTCACATTCCACAATATAGGAAGTAGTTCTTGGTTTACACCCTTAGCTTTGCCCACTCACTACCGATATATTGCTTAACTCTAATTCCAAATGTGTAGTACATTAATCTTGCTTAGTCTTGCTGGTGATTTATTAAATAGAAAAGCAAGGTAGCATTCACTTGAATTCCAAAAGGAAGAGATTTATATCAAGTTCTACAGTAGAAAAAAAGAGGTTTTTTTTTTCCTTTTGCAAATGGCTTAAAATCCATCCCTGGTTGCACCTTTGTTTGACAATGTTCCTTTTGAAATGGATTTTTAAAAAAATGAATCCAAAAGAGCCTTGTAGAGCTACACAGGAATATTCTGAAATCCTACTTGTTAGTAAACCAGCCTATCTCATTTCTTAACACGTGGGACTTAGATCAGGAAGGGACTTTAGTGTTTAGAGTTTGGAGTTCAAATCCAGCCTTAGATACTAGCTGTGTGAAACTGGACAAGTTACGTGACCACTGTTTACCTCAGTTTCCTCATCTGAAAAATAGGGGTAACAGTAGCATCTACCTCCCAAGGTTGTTTTAAGATTAAAATGAGGTGATAATTATAAAATGCTACTTAGTAAATAACATATAAATGTTAGTTATGAGTATCATAATAATAGCTAGGAGGTACAGTAGATAGAGTGCCAGACCTGGAGTCGGGAAGACTTTTTCCTGAGTTTAAATCTGGCCACAGACACTTTCTACCTATATGACCCTGGGCAAGTCACTTATCCCTATTTGGCTCAGTTACTCATCAGTAAAATGATCTGGGGAAGGATCAAACCACTTCAGTATCTTTGCCAAGAAAACTCCAAATAGGGTAACAAAGAGTCAGTCATGACTGAAATGAATGAAAAAAACTATTATTACTATTTAATCAGATTTCTCATTTTACAGATATGGAAAGTGAGATCGGGAACTTCCCATTTCCAGGGCTTCTGTATGTCTACATAGGATTTGAAACTGGGCCCATCTTCATTTCACTGAACCTTTTTCTGTTACTCCTAATTTTAGGCTTCCCCTACTCAGACATAGCTTGTTCCAGTTTAAAAACAAAACAACATAAAATAAAACTTCAAGATGTGATGTATGAGAAGAGAAAGAGAGCATGCTGCTGTGAAAAGAATCAGGATTTGGAGTCAGAGAACCTGGGTTCTAATCCCATCTCTGTCATTTATTTTATGTTAATTTGGGGCAAATTAAGCTCTCAGTTTCAATTTTCCTTTCTGTCTTTCAAATGAGGGGCTTAGATTTCACCCTTAAGGTTTATTTCAGCTCTGCTCCTATCATCTGTAATAAGAAACCAAGTTTTATAAGCATGTTGAAGAAAATGAGGCACCAAAGTCTGGGCAGGAGGTTGGAGAAAAACTGGGAATTAACTTGTAAGACAGAGTTTGTTCAAATTATTGTAGGCTAATGATTTGACTTTACTAAGGCTCTGTGCCATTTAGGTGTGATGGTAGAGGTCACTGGGTGTGTGATTCAGTTATGCCTTCCTCATCTAAAACAAATAAGATGTTACACCTTGATACCTTAACCAGAGGAAAGTAGGTCTCAAAGACTTTAGACTAAGTGAAAAGAACCATTGGATGTCGCTGGATGAACTGAAATGACATCGCACTGGAAACATCTTTAGGCTGGCTAAAGAAACCTGGCTGTCCATAATAGATAGAGTCATTTCTGAAATGTTCTCTCCTGTCACTTGAAGCTCTTGGTTCTGAAATTGACTCTGTTTCAGAAACAACTCAGGGAATGCCCAGGTTTCCTTGGCTACTTGAAACATACTCCATGGGTGACAATGTTCCAGTTTGTCCAATGGCTTTTAAGGACTTTTTGGATTAGTCTAAAGCAGGGTCCCCATCCCTGATCTAAAGTCTTTGAGTAAGATATTTTATCTCTTGGTTAAGGTATGGGGGAGGGGGTGGCCATAACATCTTACCACTTATTTTAAATGAGACAGGGACATTCATAGACACACTCATTGACTCCTATCTTTATACTGGAAGACTATTTTTTTTCTAGGCATAAGTAACTGCCATGTGATACTTTGTAGGTGAGTTCTCTAGTATAATAGGGGGGCAGTTGGGTGGTAAAGTAGATAGGGGTAGCTCAGTGCCACAGTGAATAGAGGGCTGGGCCTAGGGTCAGAAAGACTCATCATCCTGAGTTCAAATCTGGCCTCAGACACTTCCTAGCTGTGTGATCTTCCACAAGTCACTTAGCCCTGCTAGCCTCAGTTTCCTCATCTATAAAATAAACCGAAGAAGGAAATGTCAAAGCACTCTATTATTTTTGCAAAGAAAACCCCAAATGGGGTCACAATGAGGTGGACATGACTGAAATGACTGAACAAAAAAAAATGTCACAAATATCCTAGGATGGAAATGATTTGCATTACATTATCTTCTACTTTTTAAATGACATGGAATATTTTTCCTGCTTTTCTCCAGCCTCTGACTTCTCTATTCCCCTGCTATTGTCAGGCCCTTTTGCTGCTATTTCCTCAGTGGGGGGGGTGACCTCATCTCTGGCATTTCATGGATGGGGATTTCATGGTGAGTTACTGTTCTGTTCTATTCAAGTCTTACTCGCTGTATTCCAGAATTGGAATGGCCAAGGACCAGGAGTTGTAATCACTAAGGAATATGAAGATGTGACTTCCCTCCTGGGGGTATGAGTCTTTGCAGAGAGTCCTGAAAGGAAAACAGAAGCCATTAAAAGGACATGGAGGTAGGAGAATAGAATCTAACTGCTTATTTTAAACAGCTAGAACCAGACCCAGTCTTGAGAGCCCCCATTCACCATGGGAAATGGTAAGGCCATATATCTTATTGTAATTTTCCCATACAGTTTACATAAATATGGGACAGACATATGTGTTCATGCTTACTACTAGTATGATTTTGAACAAGTTATGCAATTGATTTGAATTTGATGACCTATGATTGCGAGTCCCAGTCCTATGGTCACAGACCATATGACCTTCATAGGTCAAAAATGACAAGGATTTGCAAGGTTATGCCAGCATTAATTAAGTTCTTACAGAAACAAGTAAAGATCTCTCTCTCTCTCTCTCTCACACACACACACACATACATACACACCAAAGGAAAAAATTCACACTCTTAACTCTTTCCCCCTCCTTGAGATGCCTGTACTCTGTTATCACTGTTCTGCTTGGTGAATCCCTGACCAGGATGACTATTTCATGAGGCTGCCAATGCTTTTCATTTCATTGCCAGCTGAACTCATTCCCTGAACTTCTCTGTCTCCTCACTAGTAACCTTGTTCTCTCCCCACCACCCACTCCCAGCTCTCCTTTATGTTTTGTCTTAATTAGAATTTGTGTCCCCGGTACTTAGCCACTTTAACCCTGTTTTCCTCAGTTTCTTTATCTGTAAAATGAGTTGGAGAAGGAAATGGCAAACCACTCTAGTATCTCTGGCAAGAAAACCCCAAAAGGGGTCATGAAGAGTCAGACACTATTGAAACAACTCAACAACAATGACTTAGTTACTTAACGCAGTGTGGCATATTAATAAGCACTTAATAAATGCTTGCTCTGTCTATCTATCTATCCATCTATCTATCTATCTATCTATCTATCTATCTATCTATCTATCCATCTCTCTCTCTCTCTCTCGATCCATCCATCCATCCTTCTATCTATCTATCTGTCCATCTTCCATCCATCCATGCATCTCTATCTATCTATCTATCTATCATCTATCTATCTATCTATCTATCTATCTATCTATCTATCTATCATCTATCTATCTATCTATCTATCTATCTATCTATCTGTCTGTCTATCTATCTATCTATCTGAAACCTTTTCTCTGGGCTACTTAAGGTGATTTAGCCCAATCCTCATGTTTCCCTGGACAAGATGGCATGTGGAAAATATGAAAAAATGGCATGCCATCCTAGAAGTCCCTAAATTGGTCCAGTTCTAGTTTAACCCCAAAGACATGAGTCTGAACTAGTATCAGTCAGCCTTAGATTGAGGGGTCTTCATAGGTCAAAAGTGATTTGGGGATTTGGAGGTGTTTTGAGGAAGTCCCAGGATAACAGTAGTGGGGCTGGACTTAATACCTATGCTTTTACCTCTCCCCCCCCCCCCCCACATTGTTCATCCTCTGTATTTGGGATAAGAAAACCTAGGATAAATCCTGTATCTACTACTTACAACCTTGATAACTTTGGACAATCAACACAACTTCTCTGGGACTCAGTTTCTTCATCTCTAAAATTAGAGAGCTGAACGAGAAGGTCTTTGCCTTCTTCCAGGTCTAAATCCCATGATCCCAAAGTACTTCTAAGAGAAGGCTTGAACTGAGGATTATTAAGAAAGACCTAGACTGGACCCAAAGGGCCCATTGGGAGCCACACCTGAGGAACTTGCTCCATGGCTGTCACTTTGAAGTGGAATGTAATAGAAGTATTTATTAAGCACCCACTGTGTGCCAGACACTGTGTTAAGAGTTTACAAATATATTACTTGATCCTGCAGGATCTCTCTTTGAGTCTTGAGTTCTCACAGGTCATTGAACTGTCCAAAGCAGAAAAATCCATAAGGCAAGAGATCCCAGGCAAGTAGAAGAGATTACTGACTTCAGAGGTCTCTCCTTTACAGAATTAGAGAATTGAGGTAATAGGAAAGATCAGGCCCTGGATTCCATCCACAGTATGAATATATATGTATGTGTGTGTGTGTGTGTGTGTATTTGTATGTACACATGTATATAGGGATACATACATACACAATATATACTGTATATATGTATATGTGTGTATGTGTATACATATGAGAGAGAGAGAAAGAGAGAGAGAGAGAGAGAAAGAGAGAGAGAGAAGGAGAGAAAGAGAGAAAGAGAGAGGGAGAGAGACCCTGAAGTCTTAAGCTTAATAGCCTAAAACCACAGTAAGATTTTTGGGACACCCCATACAACATTTTGCACCCGCAGTCCCCTACCTCAACAGAGTAGGGAAGGAGGTGCGTTTTCTCAACTGTTCTTCAGGCCAAGCTGGGTTATTAGAATTACACATCTGCATAATGTTCTGAGCAAATGTAGCAGGAGTCCCCCAAGTATAGTAGCTTCCTTATGATGAGAGTGCCTGCAGACACTATTTGCATGCACCAGTGCCATTAAGGCCTTGCTATAAATTACTGGATAAAGGTTAATAGTGTTGAGCTGTATGCTAGGGAGGGCCTTACTCACAAAATTGCCTCATTTATTAACAGATGATGATAGAAATAAACATTGGAGAGAACAAGGGGTGTGGAGAGGATAAAAGAGCAAAGTTCTTTGACTATCGCGGGAAGCCCATATCAATATGACCTTAGAAACATTAGGGCAGCCATGCTAATTTCTAGCGCTCTCTTCTACCCGCCAGAAAATTAGCCTTTGTTTCCTATTACCCTTTCATGGTGTAGTTGGTAAAACTGTCAATTAAAAAGTACTGAGGCAGCTTGAACAGTTTTCTGTCCTCACTGACAGTATTGAAGGGATAAGAGCTTCATGCAAAGACAGAGTTGGGCAATATTCTCAGAATAACAATAAAAACTGGCATTTAGTCGATGCTTCAAGGTTTGCAAGGCACTTCACAAATATCATTTCAACTGATGTTCATAACAATAATGGAAACTTGGTGCTATTATTATTACTATCCCCATTTAACAGATGAGGAAACCGAGGCAGGCAGAGATTTAAGGGTCACCAAAAACAGGTGTTGCTTCATTCTTTATGCACTAAAATGTCCGATAAGGCTGGGAAGTGAGTTTGAATTTATACCCAGTCATCTAATCAATCAACAAGCACTGAGCTGGGTGTTAGGATCACAGGATTTGAAAGGCGATAGCTTGGTGCTGTACAGCATTGGCACCAAACAAAAACAGAAACAGGGCCATATAGAAGGATCCCTGACAGCTACACATTGACTTAGGGAACCACATCCTAACATTTCATCGTATTTTTATCTATGTTTTTAAATATTGCCCAGTTACATCTTAATCTGGGTCAGCAGGCTGTGTTTGACACCCCTGCCATAGAGAAAAATGTGCTGGACCT
Source organism: Pseudochirops corinnae (assembly GCA_028646515.1). Taxonomy (NCBI): domain Eukaryota; kingdom Metazoa; phylum Chordata; class Mammalia; order Diprotodontia; family Pseudocheiridae; genus Pseudochirops; species Pseudochirops corinnae. Next base: position 45,613,944 of record CM053589.1, on the reverse strand, counting down.
GGAGTCAGGAAGATGTGAATGTGATTTCGACCTAAAGTGTTTGCTAGCTACGTGACCTGAACAAGTCACTTAGCTGCTCTTGGCTTACCTGAACCATTCTTATGGGATCTTGAGGCCCTAATGAGATGGTGAGCCACGTAAAGTGCCTTTTGCTACTGTTGTTCAGTTGTTTTCAGCTGTGTCTGGCTTTTCATGACCCCATTTGTGGTTTTCTTAGCAAAGATACTGGAGTGGTTTGCCATTTCCTCAAATATATATAAATGTTAGTAATGCTGATGATGGTAATGATGGATTTTAGAATCCATCTAGTCCAATTCTTGAATTCTCTTTATAATGTATCTAACAAAGGATCATCCGGCCTCTACCCCAAAGCCACTTTATAGGGGGGCAACCAACTACTTCCTAAACCAACACATTCCACTTTTGCATTTGAGTTTTACTTTGATTCTTTTTTATTTTCACCCATTGCTTTATGTAACTGAGGAATGCCCAGAGCTGCCATGATTGTGGAGATGGCCAAACACAAGTTGACTGTATTCATTTTACACACACACACACACACACACACACACATACACACACGTATGTGTGTGTGCATGTATATACTCACATGTATACATATATAAATAATATATATTTATATATACACATATATACACAGACACACATATTTTGTATATATAACTATATGTACATACATATATGCTTATATTAATGCACATATATGTATACATATGAATGTATTCAATAAATTTATTTTTATATATTATATTAAAATTCAGGCCATATACACATGAACATACATATGGCCTGAATTTGTAGCTTCACAGATATACTATTTATTTATCTGGGAGAAATCATGATGGGACCATAATTTATGGCTAAATTTGCCATTAAAATAAAAGTTTTATTGATGCTATTTGTTTGTGCTATTACAACATTATAGCTTTCTAATACCTCACTCCTTCATTACCGATAAAATCTTTATTATAAGATTAACAAAGTCTAAAACAAAATAGATATAGTGACTGCCTCTAAGAGGATATGAAATAATTCACCCAGAGACTAAAACCGGAATCCTCAGACTCCAAATAGAGACCTCTTTCTACTGCATCCTGCTGTCTCAGAGAGTTGACCTGGGACACTGAGAAGTTACACAGCCTGCCCTGGGTGTCACAGCACTAGTATGTGTCAAGGGCAGGATTTGAAGCCAAATGTCCTGGATTCCAAGGTGGTTTTCTATCTACTACCCTATTCCAAGCAGACAGGAGGGACAAAGGAAGGAAGGACTCAGGAAGGAAGGGTGATCGTGCATAATCTGATATGTCTAAGTGTTGCTCTCATGTATAACATTGTAGTTTCATCCTGTATATAGCTTGCTTTGTATGTATTTACTCACACATTCTCTCTCTGATTAGACTGTCAGCTTCTTGAGGGTAGGGACTGTCTTTTGCCCCTTTTTGTATCTCTGGTGCTTAGCACAATGTCTGGAACATATAGTAGGTGCTTAATAAATGTTATTTAACTGATTGATTAGGTATATTATTCTCCAGGTTCTGTTTTCTTCACTATGCATCACTTCATATAAATCTTCTTTTTCTTTTCTTTTTGCTTTTTGGGGGAGGGAAAGCAGGTCAATTGGTGTTAAGTGACTTGCCCAAGGTCACATGGCTAGTAAGTGTTAAGTGTCTGGGGTTGGATTTGAACTCAGGTCCTCCTGATTCCAGGTCCAGTGTTCTATTCACTATACCACCTAGCCTCCCCAAGTCTTCTTTTTCTATGAGTTCCTCCTATTAGTAATTTCTTACATATATCTGCTGGTTTCTAAAAGTCTAGACATGTTTGGGCTTGAAGTTCCTTGCTATTTATTTCCCAATAGACCAGCTATTTAACAAGGATTGTAAATGAGATGAGGGTTCATTACCCAAGCTCGGTTCTCTCCTTGATAGGTCTGCTTTGGGATGAATATGGAGATTTCAAAGGGAGCCTGATGCAGGTCAGGCAGGCTTGGCTCCTCCTTCCCTATCCTTGGTAGGAGGGAAAGGGAGACTTGCCAATTGCTACAGCAGTAACCTAATGAGTTGGTGAATTCCGAAGGTACAACCACTAGACACTTAAATTAAGAGCCTATCCAAAAGTACTTTTTCTCCTACTGTGTGTAATTGGTGGAAGAACCTGCAGGAATTTCTCTACCTTAGATTGAAACCTTTTCTCCTTCATCTTCTCTACCTCTTTATATAAAACAATGGATCTTCCAACAGTCCATTCCGATTTTGTATGTGGCAGTTACAGGTGGGGCTTGGAGCACTAGCCAATTTTCCCAGGAATAGAAGTTATCTGAAAGCCAGGATGGTATTGGGGCCAAAGGGCATGGATGTATTCGCCTTTATCAAATAGATAGGTCTATATACTGTCAATAAATCAAAGTTGCCGATTAAATTAAAAACAATCCTGACTGTTTCTTAGAAATCTCAGACAAACATTTCTAGAATTAAGTGAAACTTACCAGATTCCAAAGGAAAAAGCATCCTATGGTTTTTTTTTTTGTTGGGGGGGGAGTCACCATTGACATTTACATACATAGTGCTTTATAGTTTGTAAGAAAAGAGACTTTAAGGCATTTATTTCTTTCTAAATTTAATTTAATTTAATTTCCACTTAATAGCATTTTATTTTTTCCAATTTCATGTAAAGATAGCTTTCAACATTTACTTTATATATTTTGAGTTCCAGTTTTTTTCTCCCTCCCTTCTCTGCCCCCATCCCCAAGACAGCAAGTAATTTCATATAGGTCATACATGTACAGTCATATTAAACATATTTCCATATTAGTCATATTGTGAAAGAAGAATCAGAAGAAAAGGGAAAAACCATGAGAAAGAAAAAAAAGAGAGAAAATAGTCTGCTTCAATCTGCATTCGCACTCCATAGTTCTTTCTCTGCACGTGGATAGCATTTTCCATCATGAGACTTTTGGAATTGTCTTAGATCATTGTATTGCTAACAAGGGCTAAGTCTATCAAAGTTGGTCATCGCACAGTGTTGTAAAACATTTATTTCTTTGGTGTTTCACCAAGAGATCCTGTGAGATAAGTATGATTATAATCTCCATTTTGCAAATGAGGAAGCTGAAATTTAATGGGGTTGCAATGACTAGTCATCCAACTTAAGAGAGCAGAAAGTAGGATTTGAATCCATCTGTACTGACTCTAAGGTCAAAAACTACTACTGACCCATAGCCTCTTTTCCTCCTAACTACTTTGAAGTGTGGGGACCAGACTTGACCTGACATTTCATTGCTATGGGACCTCCCAGTGAGCAATCTCACTCTTTCCATTCAGAACAGGCCAGTGCTCTGGAAATTACAGTCTCCTCGAGTTGTATGGGGGGCACCCAGAGGTTAAGTCACTTAAGTGGGATCAAACATCCAGTGTCAGGGGTGGGGCTTGAGCCAAGGTTTTCCTGACTTGGAGGTCATCTCTCTAACTACCATCCCATGATGCTTCTCCTCTCATCCATAACCAACCTTAAAATCTTACAAATTTCATCATCTCATTGTAGTCAGCTCATCATACAACAGTAAAGGAGCCAAAGAGACAAAAGATGAGTAATGTTGGGTATCTGCTTTAAGTGCCTGACTTAGCAACTCTGGGCACATTTGTAGTAACACTCCCACTATCTTTACTTCCTTGATACTAGACTGCTCATCTTGTCAGGTCTCACAGGCTGGACAGGGTCATTTTCCTCCTGCAACAGGCCCAAACCAATCCAGGCATGGCTCCATTCATGCAAAAGAGGGCTGTGGCCCTGGGAGCGGCCAGGAATCTGCAAGGCTGGGTTTGTTTTATAGGCACTACTTCATCTACCATTATCTTGCAGCCCCCTGGGAATGGAATGCTGTTTAAGAGTTCACAGGAAGACAGCCCAGCAGGAAGTAGAGAATAGAGCCAGCAGACTGAGAGGGAAAGAAGAATTCTGTAGGCAGAAAATAATTATCTGTTCACACCAAGAGTCCTATACGAATATGGTTAGTACATCTGCGATTATGAAATAGACCTCGACATGGTCAGGTTTCATGAAATCCAGGGTTAGGTTTCATATCTAAAACAGAGCATTGACTTGAACTTTTACTGTAGATTTCATTTCTTAAAATGGACATAATTTAGGAAGAATAGGGACAGTGTAGTGTAGTAGTAAAAGGTTTACTGGACCAGGAATAAGGAGTTCTGCCTTCTAGGCTCTGCCATAAAAGATTATGTGACCTTGAACAAGAACCTTCATATCTTTGGGCTTTATTTTCCTCATCTGCAAATGCTGAATGACCTCTGAGGTCTTTTCCCATTCTTTGCATCTAGGACTATCACTTGAGCATTGCCACTTTATAATTAATCTCTCAAGATAAAATAAAATTACATTTATATGATACTTTAAGGTTCATGAAGAATTTCCTTTACAACAACACCATGAAGTAAGAGGTATTATATATATTATTATATTTCTTCACCTTTGGCCTTGTAGAATTTGTGGTTGGACAGATCAAAGCCCTGGGGACCACAGAATCAACCAGGGATCTGGGGGTCTGTAGATCAATCAATTAACTTTGGAAATTAGTTTTTAAGCAGCTGTTGTGTACAATTCACTGTGCTCTAGGCACTGAATGGAAATTTTTTTTAAAGGATGAGTATGTACCCTATCACAAAGTAGCTTACAACTCAAGTGAGGAGAAATACATACACACAGATACACACACTCACTCACATACACATACATATTATGTTTATATAATATGTAGCAAGAAAAATGAAAATTATTCCTATGGGCACTTAGATAGATTTGCCACCCTTTATTAGTATGGAACTGGATAAGAATATCACACCTTATCCACAAGACCAAAGAATTTCCTCTAAAGAGAAGGAAATGTTCAAAGATAAGGCTGCTCCTTTCCCAGAATCTACTATTACTCCTTTACCTTTTGGTTCTTAAAATTTGTGATAACAGAACTAAGTATGGCAGTAGACACACATTGAATCAGCCTTGGCTTTGAGGGTCAGGCAATCAATCAATTAATTTATTGGCAAATAGTTGGAAGGCATCTTTTATGTGCAATTTACTATGCCTTAGGCACTATTTCAGAATCTTTTTAAACAAGATAGGACTATGTATCTCAAGGAGCTATAATCTAATTGAGAAGAGAGAATATACACAGACAAACACATAGAAATTATAGATAGAATATACATACACTTATACGTTTGTTATTGAGTCATTTTAGTTGTGCCCAAGTCTTTTGGGGGATGGTTTGTCATTTCCTTCCCAGCTCATTTTCCAGATGAGGAAACAGAAAAGAGGGTTAAGTGACTTGTCTAGTTACCTAGCTAGTAAGTGTCTATGCCACATTTGAACTCAGGAAGATGAGTCTTCCTGACTCCAAGATCAATACTCTATCCACTGTACTTACACACACACACACACACACACACACACACACACACACGCAGGTAGGTGGCACAATAGATAGTGTAGTAGACTTGTATTCATTAAGATGAGTCCAGATCCAGTCTCAGACACTCACTACCTGTATGACTGTAGGCAAATCACTTAACCCCTATTGCCTCAGTTTTCTTATCCATAATATGGGGATAATAATAGTATGTACCCCCCAGGGTTGTTAAAAGGATCAAATGAGATGAGATTTGTAACATTTTTTGTAAATCTTAAAACACTACCTAAATACTACTCATTATTATTGTTGTTATTATTATAATAATACTATTATTATAGTAGCTAAACTCTGTAAGGCTACTGGCAAAAGACAAATGATTCATACAGATAATAAGTATCACTAAGGATCATTTTTATTTCACTTTTCCCCACTTTGGCTAAGCATCATTTTTTTTCCCCTATTCTGTTAATATTTCTAAATCCTTTGGTGAAAATCCTGCCACTTTGGCTTGTGGAGTTGTGTGTATGTGTATTTGTATGTATACATGTACATACATATTTAAAAGAAAGGTTAAGAATTGGCTTCCCATCTAAATCAGAGCCTCACTTTATACCTTTCCCCAACTTGAAATATTACCATATAGGTAACACTTTCTGTTATATACACAGTTTTCCATACCTGTGGCAATGCTCTGATAAAAATCAGTTTTAACTATTTCCCAATATTCTCCAAAGTCTAAAGCTTCGGTTTCAAAACAATATTATCTTTATTTCATTTCACTTAAAAGTCTTTGTTCCATATCTGTGATTTCATCAGTATAAGGCACCCACTGTATAGCAGTTCCTACTACTAATGTAGATGGGCAATTCCTGGGACTTAGGGTTTTAGAGAGTTGTTTAGGGGCACTGAGGGGTTAAGCAGATTATTCATAGTTAGACAGCTAGTGAGTTTCATAGGCAAGACTTGAACCCTAGTTTTCCTTACTTTGCATTTTATATTAATTCTAGAATTAACAATTCGGTTAATCTCCTGAACTATTATTACATTTCATTCAGCCAAACAGCAAATTGAATTGAGTTTAACATATATTTATGCATTTTCTGTGGCACATTCCTACAGTTCTAGAGCACCAATTCTAGAATCAAAAGATTTGGGTTTAAATTTCGATCATTGTAAATACCCAAATTAAGTACAAAGGACATATGAAAGAAGACGCTATCTGCACCCAGAGAAAGAACTGATAAATAGAAGTCTGTATAGAATGGTTTTTATACATATTTATATATACATATGTATTCATATGTATTTATGCATATTTATGTCTAATGGTAGCCATCTTGGGAGAAAGAAGAAAAAAGGAAAACATTACATAATAACTTATTATATATATTTAAAGGAATAGCAAATTGTATGTAATTGATTTGCAGTTTCATGTGCAATCATCTTTTTTCTATTAGGAATTTTTGCTTCGTTTCTTAAGTTCAAAATAAAATAACTAATTTTCTTTGAAAAATCCTACCCCTGATGCATACTTCCTATACAGCCAGGAGCACCCTTTGACCTCCTTAAGCCTCAGTTTCCTTGTCTATAAAAATGAGAATGTTAGACTACACATTTAAACACAAATATAAATATATGACTTTCCTACCCAACCAACACCAATGGCTTCTTCTTGTCTCCAGAATAAAATATAACCTTCTCTTTTTAAAGTCTTACATAAACTATCTGTAGCTTTCCTTTCTGGTCTCATTGAATATTATTCCTCATTCCGTAATTTAGCTACAGTGACTTTCTTCTATTTTCCCCCTTGATACACTTTCTTGTCTCTATGTCTCTGCACTGGCTGTCCTCCATCCTCCATGCTTGGAACGTTCTTCCCCCCTGTCCCCCAGGGCCTTGTATGTAACTACTTTCTCTACATGTCCATGTATTTGTTCATTTTATATTCACACTGTATGTATTTTATTATGTAATTATTAGTTCCTACATTAGGATGTAGGCTCATTGCAATGATTGCAATTGCAAATGATTATTTCATTCTTTGTACTTGTAGCCCTAGTGCCTAGCAGCATGTATGACTTATGGTAGGTGCTTAATAAATACTCATTAATTGATTGATGGCTTCTGAGGTTCCTTCCAACTCCAAATCTGTGATTCTAGTATGTTGTAATGTAATGTGCTAGCTGCCAGTGATAGAAATTTTAAAAAAGTAAAATAGTTCTCACCCACAAAGAGGTTTCATTGTACTAGGGGGGATACAATGTGATGGGGTGGGCCAGACTGGCACAGAGATCCCTTTCAGCTCTATATGTGTGAACTGTCATTTTTAGAAAGTCCTTCCTTGTAAGAAGTCAAAAATTGCTGCCCCAAAACTTTCAATCATTGGTATTAATTCTGGCCTCTGAAACATCACAGGATAAATCCAACCTCTACTTTAATTTCTCTCTAAATATGAAAAAGCATATCATATCTTCTCCAAGATGAAGCCTTGATGTTCCATTCAATCATTCCCCAAAATGACATATATTTCATCATCTTACCATTTTGGTTGTTCTTACGAATTGTCTCCAATTTATGAACCACCATCTTAAAATATGATACTCAGAGCTAAAAGCAATATTTAAGATATGGCCTGATCAGTGCACAGTACAGGGGACTATTTTGTTTCTTTCTGGACACTCTTCTATATCTATCAATGCATTCTAAGGGTTTATTAGTTTCTTTGGTATCCCTGTGCCACTGGTGAATTTTATTGAGCAGTTGACTAAAACTCTTCCATCACATACAACATATCTTTTTTTTACAAAGACAGTTGATGCCTTAGCATCTCTTTTTGAAAATTTTTGTTGACATCTTTTGTTGTAGAATTTCTCCCAATATGCCTCTCTCTCCTCTCTCATAGAGAACCATCTCATATAATGTATTTTTTAAAGAAAATGAGGAAGAGGAAAAAAAATCAGCAAGACTGACACTGAAAAAGACTGAAAATATGTGTAATGTATCAGGTTCATTGACCTTTCACTTCTTCAAAGGAATGGAGCAGGAGTATCTTCTCATATCTCTTCTTTCAAACACTTTTGCATCTTTTGTTAAATGCAATCTATGATCCACTGTTGGGGATATAAAGAAAACATTAAATACCATTCCTGACTTCAAGGAGTTGATAGTCTCATTAACTTTTCACATGCATTCTTGTTTTGTCTGATCACTCCCCTCTAATCTCTCTGTTTAGGGTCTCAGGTACCTCCAATCCTATACCATTCTTGAGATCATTTCTTCCTGGCTCAGTAGAGTCTGGTCACCTCCTTTGGACTGGAAGAATCTGTTTAATTCAAACAATTTATATTTCCTTACAAATACTCCAGACATAAGAATAAGTGATTAAATGCTAACAACTTTCCTTACTTGATAAGACTTTCTTTCCCAATGGATAAAAGGAAAGGAACCTAAATGATATATGAGGTTCCACAGCTCATTTGTCATTCTCTCATTTTGCAGCTCAGAAGCTAATATTGGAGATTAACTAATGTACTTTGTCGACTTCCATGTATCTGGTGTGGAATTTGTAAATCTATCTTCTCTCTCACAGCCAGACAGGACTGGCTAAGCAACCTCTATAGTAAAAGACGTGACATGGATAATTCTGCCAGGAAATAAGGTCAATGTCGTTCTCATGGGACCTGCACTGTGTGGAAGGAACAAAGAGCTACATAAGCTTCATTCTTACAATAAATGAAGTGCTGGTAGGTATTTTCCTCTAGGTTCTAGTAAGTAGAGCATAGGATTGAGAACCAAAAGGTCTGAGTCTTTGCTGTCACTTAACCATTAGCTCAGTAGATATGCCTAAATGCAGGTGGGGTGTATGGTGAGGTCAGGGAGGACTAGCACCTGTGGTGTGAGGGCTTGCCCAGCTCTCTTCAGGGCTGCTCATTCACCTTTGGTGTCCATCTGGCACTTGACTCTCACCTGTGGCTCTAAGAAGTTGTAGCATGTGCAGCAGTCACACTCTGGTAAAACCGTCTTGGCAGATGGGCTAAACCAGGTAGAGGGTACTCAATGGGACTCAAACTCAATGGTGAGTTAAGGGGATGTCTACTCCCAAGCATGTAAAAACTTCCCCCAGCAGAATCAGCAGATGAGAACAATTTGTACCAACAGTCATGAAGAAGGTTAAAGCAGGGCCTGTGGAGAGCTTAGAGTTTGGTCAGACATTGAAGATGCCAAGGTCATCCACTGGATCCCAGGTCATCATCAGTCATCTTGACTTTTACCTTGGCACTGGACTTAGATGAACTCTCTGGAAGAGGGAGTAAGGCTGATGACTTTGTGCAACTCTGCTTTACTTCAATTCAATTCATACACGAGTTAAGACATCACCCTGATGTCATTGGTCCTCTTCAAAAATAAAGGACAAACAATATGTCTACATGATTCCAAAACATCAGGATGAAAAGTAAGCAGTTTAGGTGGGAGATTAGTTGGGCTAGGTGGTCTCTGAGATTCTTGCAGATGCTAAGGCTATGATTCACTTGAGTCAGTCATAGAGATGCATGGAATAATGGTTTACAGCAGTTTTCAATATAGCTTTATAGAATCATAAAGTCTTTGAGTTGGAAGATGATGGACATAAGTCTTGATCCCTGTACCAATCCTTGACAAGTTATCATCTGACCTGGAAGCAACCTACTAATGAGCCTCTCCTACCTTTGCTGTGCTGATCTTCATAAGCATTAAGTCTTTAGCCAGGTTCTTATAGTATCACCAAATAATCCACTACTGTTGTTCCGAATGAAGACCTGAATCATCATGAAAAGGTTAAATTATGTACTAAATACTTTTTAATGACATAGGGAAATACCTATGACTATGCTGCTGTAGAAAGACTTCCTTCCAAAATGTCAATATTTCTAAAAAATGCTTTGGTACTTTAAGACCTAAGTGCCATTTAACTGGAAGGTTAATGCACTTCCTAAAAGTAGCAGATAACAGAATCCAGGTATTTAATGTCATGAAACTTAAAGCATCTAAGATAAATAATTTTCTTCATTTTTCATCTGGTTTTTTTTTTTTGGCACTGTTCTTTATACATCCTGCTGCCCAGTAGTGAGTCTAAGTCATTTTTTCTCTTTGTATCTCAGTGCCTCCATCTGTAAAATGGGAAGGATAATTCCTGCCAGGCCATCCTAACAAGAATCCTGACTACATCTTAAAGGATTTTGATTTCCAACGATATTTTTACTCATAAGGACCAGAGGAAAATGTAGTCACACCACCAATGTCAATATTTGGAATCACCTTCAAAGTAGGTAATCCCAGGGGTGGCTAGGTGGTACAGTGAATAGAGCACCAGGCCATGGAGTCAGGAGGACCTGAGTTCAAATCCAGCCTCAGATACTTGACACACTTACTAGCTGTGTTACCTTGGGCAAGTCATTTAACCCCAATTGCCCTCCAAAAAAAAAAAGCAAAAAAAAAAAAAAAACCAACCCAAAGTAGGTAATCCCCTTTGCAGTGAAAGAAATTTGAGATCAAATTAAACGTTAATTTTTTTTTTTTAAATTTTGGGCTATGTCTGAGACTTTCTGTTGGAAAAGGATTAGCCATTAGTTGGCATAAGGACTTCCCTTTGTCTTATTCTCATAGTTTCTATTTATTATTTTGTGCTGTCTTAACATGAGGCTTTATTTATTTCTTTGCATCCTGTGTATAGTTCAAAGGATGTCTTTGTTTAATACATTGCAGTTGATTTAAATTACTTTTGCCAGTTGTTTTGACAGTGCATTTTATATTCTGGAAAGAAATTCAGCAATGGCTAGTACAAAAAAAGGGGAAAGGAGATATCATTTTCTCAAATCACACTAAAGTGTGAATTATCAGCATGAATCCCACATCTTAAGTATACATCCAACATTCATATGTAGCATGGTAGAGAAAGAGCATCATATTTGAATTTCAGTGACATTTTCATCTTAAAATAAATGTCTTTTAAAACTATTTTCTTACAAAATGTACTGGACAGAGCACTAATTTTAAGTTGTTCATTCTCAATTTAATGACTACCAAAAAAAAGAACATTTCCATATACAAAGTAGGGCTGAAAAAATATAATTTTATGTGAAACCATGAATTTCTGCCCTGTACAGCTTGTTTTTGAAATGTATATAACAAATTAAACATATTTCTTTCAAAGCTGTTGTGCCTGTTTGTGTATCTTTCTGAACTTACTTCTGTTCCCTTCTGTGCATTTAAAAAAAAAAAAAGCCTTCGACGATCCTATTTCCTTTCTCTCTCTCTCTCTGGATAT
>CM053589.1:45580437-45601697 GCA_028646515.1 Pseudochirops corinnae | reverse complement strand
TGGCACTGGGGAAAAATAATAGTGGAAAAACAATAGTCCTATCCAGTATGGTTTCCCAGAGGTCCATCAAATTTGCCAAGAACAGAAAAATTTTTAAAGGGGGGGAAGATGTATTAGTGGTGGTGATTGTGGGGCAAAGGGGTAGAGTGTGGAAGAGTCTGAGGAGCCTGCTTCCTGAAATTCATGATGACATATAATGGAAGTGTCCTGATCCTTGATTTGGAAGATGTGACAATGTGCTAGAGCTGGTTCCATCTACTAACCACATGACGAGGAAAGGCTCTGTTGATTGGCAGAACTAGAGTGCATTCAACAAGCCAGAGCCCTTCAGGAGCAAAGTCCTTAGCATTATTCAACAGTTTATTCTTTTAGAGAGTTGCTTAGAGGAGTAACAGGCTTAGTGTCACATAACCACAATCAAAGACAGGGACTAGAACCCTAACTCAGAGGCCGTTAGGGGTAGGGAACCTGCGTGGCTCTCTATGTCCTCAAATGCAACCCTATTATTACCTTGTTAAAAATTAATTTTAATTCAGTCAAAGGGCTACACTTGAGGACCTAGAGGGCCACATGTGGCCTGGATGCTTTAGGTTCCCCACCCCTGGGCCAGATCTTTCTCCTAGATCAAGCTGCCTCACTTTTGATAATCACAATTCTTTAATCTGGTGTGTGATGGGATTGATGATAATAAAACGTAAACTATTCAAAGAAATTACATTATTGGCACTTGTATAATACATTTAATACCCTTCTTATTTTTGGTGTCAGTATTCATGTTACTTGGTTATAAGATGCTTAATTCTATAATGACAGATTTGATCAAACTTGCTTTAAAAAAAAATCTACAAGTTTTAAAAATTATTTTTAATTCCAGTTTTAGACATCTTCTAAACTTGCAAATCTATTTCCCGGTTGATTCGATCTGCCATTTTTAAAAATCCCCTGGGAGAATTACAGAAATAAAGATAAAATCTTAGTAAGATATTTGCTTTTATCACTTCCACTGAACCCATAAAAAGTCTCCATCTGTCAAATTATCTTTTCTTTAAAAAAAAAAAACCAATCTTTTAATCATTTTCTTTATAGGAAGAAGTTGAAAATGAGCTATTTAAATATCCGTGTCATGAAAACTGTTGATGTTCCAATAAAGTCAGATCTTCTCGAATTATCTGTTCTTATCCTACTTCTGCCTCCTTTGAGAGTAAAACTTCAACTTCAGTCATTTACTTATAGCTATCTTGTGCAATGTGGGGATGATTGTTTTGAGTGACTATATTATGACCTATTTGATATATGTTGAAATAAATATCCTTGTATTAGCTTGCTTTGTAATTGAGATCAAGATTTCATTCCTGAATGTCATATTCTTTTAAAACATCTAATGCCATTTGTTTTATATAAGAACAAATAGTAAGAGACAGAGGGAGAGAATCTTATAGTTAGATACCTCTTCTTTAGAAATAGTATCATAGGATGAGAGTTTCAGAGGTAGATAAGATCTTAGCAATCACCTAATGTGGTCTTCCCTTCCTCCACTTTATAGTTGAAGAAACTAAGGACCAGAGATTGTCCAATGTCAGTATGACCTGGATGGCTCAAGGTAGTAAATTTCAGAACTGGGATTGGAAACCAATATTCAAGTTCTTCCCTATTTTAGTTTCATTTTGAGAAATTTAGGGTTGTATGAGTCAAGGCCATCATTAATGAGAGTCTTTTAGATTCTTATTAGTTCTCCCATCAGGAGCTTTTAGGAGGTTAAAAATATTTAGTGATAAGATTGATCTCTAAGAATGACAGAGGATGTTATTCTTTCATTCATTAGAAATTGCTAGAATTAAAATACATTTCCAGGAAACGGTGATTTTTTTTTTTTAAGCACAAGGCTGTAACTCGAATAGCATTGTTATATGTTGTAGCATTCTTTTTTACAGCAATCTGAATTATACTCTCATTGTTTCTTAATGAATGTGTAGGCTACTAACATCTGTTTGAACTCTTCTAGCGACAGAGAATTCAACTACTTTTTAAGGCATACAATTTCATTGTTGTATAGCTCTAATTGTTAGAAAAATCTGGAGCCAAAGCTCCATTATCTTTCACCTTCTAGATCTGGTTCTTCAATCTGGAGCAATTTGAAAAAAATTTGTATTGTTTTTTCAAATGAGATAATTCTTTAGCTATTTGAAGATAGTGGTAACATATTTTCCATATTGAGATATGAAAAAGAAATTAGAAATAATTGGGTCCAATGCTTTCATTTTACAAATGAGATAACTGAAGCCAAGATAGGTTAAATGACTTTCGTGTCTACTAATTCTGTTCTGTTTTCTAGGCTACCTATCCTCCATCTTTCTTCATATGATGTGGTTTCCAAATTGGACACACCATGATATTCCTCTCAAAAATTGGTATCCCCAAAAATAGAAACAAATGCCTGGGTATGGTTGGAGCAATGCAGACCACACCAAAGTAAGTCCCATAACTGCTTTAAGATATCCAAAGGCAGTGGTAGCAAACTCTAATAGAGAAGAGGCTACTAACCTGTACATAAAGATCCCTCTAAGTCACACATTGACTTAGAAAACCACATAATAACATTATCATTTATTGTATTTTTGTTTATTTTGTTAAATATTTTCCAATTATATTTTTATCTCATTCCATCTTTATTCAGTATTTGTAAAGCCAAGCACAAGAAGCTTTCCAGAGGGCTGCTACTCTGAACAGCTTCTAGGTTCTGATTACATAGTATAGTGAACTCTCTATTTATTCATCAGTAAATTAAGGCAAAACATTCACAGAAATGAAAGTACAGCATTCATAATATTATGGCCATAACAACTTATCACTAAAAAAAAAAATCACATAGTTTTCACCAAAGTGCTCACATAGTTTTAAACAAAGTACATTCATTTAGTAACTCAATCATTTAGTAAGTCCTTAATTCAATCACAAAGTGGAAAGGTCAAAGTTCTCCACTCTTATCTCACAGTAAATCATGATCTTCTCAATCAATCCACAAGTATCCAAGTAAAGTCTTCTTTCATCTAAACTCAAAGCTGGCTCTCAGCTTCCATGGTTCCTCTTCCATGGTCCCAACTCCTGCCTGAATCTGCCCAACTGCCACCTGGATTCAAGGGCAGGCAGGATTCAGTTCCTTGTCTAGCTCCTTATCCAGTTCTTCATCCAGTTCCTTGTGCTGTTCCCATCCCATATTAAAGTTCTCGGTGTCCAGTCCACCTCAAGTCCTTCACAGTTCCTGTTTCTGAGAAGACAAAGCTTAATAGAGCCACAATAATATTCATGCACATTCCCGGCATCATCATCAATTCACTATCTGCCTGTGAAATCAACTCAGACCCACCAACAAGGTCTGAGAACTCAACACAAATCATCAGTATAGAAATCAACAAAGACTCACAAACAAGGTCCAAGAGGTCAATACAAATCACCAATAAAGTCTCAGGACCTCCAAAACTCTCCTCCACGACTTCTGTAAAGACAACCAGAAAGTCCTCTTTCAGGTCTTCCAGTAAGATCCCAGGGCTTCTGTAGAAAGTATCACAAACAAACATCAACACAGAACAGACAAACACATAGAGTGCTGGCATACCACAAGTTTTCTCCTTCTCTACCACAAGAGCTCCCTTGTCAGTTCTGCTCTCTCCAGCCTCTCTCCTTATATATGGTCATTAGCTTCTCCCCTTGCAACAGGAGTCTGCAAGTTCTGGGGTTCACAAGTTGTGGGATTCACAAGTTCTGGATCTTAATACTTGATACAATCATGAACTGGAACAAGGTGTCAATTCAATAGCTGAAACAAGGTGTTAACTCCTTCTTTGCTTGCCATTACAATATTGTGGATAGATTGGCACTTCTGCCCTAGAGGACTCAGCAGTAGATTATACTTTGTGGCATGGCTTTATCAATGCAACTTATCACTTAATCAATAATCAATCACTAAATATTTATTAAGTACCTACTATTTGCCAGGCACTGTGCTAAAGGCTGTGTAATGAGTAAGTACCTATCAGGCATTAAAAATGAAAAATGATGAAATGTCTGCCCTCAAGGTGCTTACATCTCATGGAAGGGTAATAACAAGTTCATATATAAGTATGGACTGAAAAAATACAAAATAAATCCAAGATAGTTTAGAGAGGGAAGAATCTAGTAGTTGTGATGATGACGAAAGGCTTCATGTTGCAGGTGATGCTTAAGCTCTTAAAGGAAGAAAAGGATTCTATGAGGTGGAGGTGAGGAAGGAGTGCATTTAAGACAATCAGAACAGGGAGTGTTATAGAGGCTTAAAGACAGGGGAGATGGATTATCCTATGCGAGGAACAGAGAGAAGCCCAGTTTCGTTAGAAGGTTATGGGGGACTGACCTAAGATTGTGGCTATGTGAATAGTGAGAAGGGTACAGGTAAAAAAGAAAATGTAGAGAGGGGGAACAAGATTTAGCAACTGTGGGGTGAGGGATAATGAGATGTGGGGATTAGAACCAAAATTAAAAATTTAGGAGACTGCAAAGATGTTGGTACTTTTGACAGAGATAGTTTAGTTTGAAAGAGGAGTTATGAGTTTGAAGGGGAAATATTGGGTTCTATTTTGGACATGCTGGGTTTGAAATATCTCTATGACATCTACTTGAAAATGTCTAGGGACGGCTAAATGGTGTAGTGGAATCAGGAGGACCTGAGTTCAAATTTAACAGAAAGGAAAGCGAAGGGGAAAGGAAAGGGAAGGAAAGGGAAGGAAAGGGAAGGGAAGGGAAGGGAAGAGAACAGACAGACTGGAACTGAATACATAGCTCTGAGACTCATCTGTATAGACATGATAATTAAATGTATCAGAGATTAAGAGATATCAAGTGAGAGACTGTCTAGAGAGAAAAGGATAGGACCAAGGACAGGACCTTGGGGGTATAACCAGCATTAGGGGTGAAATCTGAAATAGTTGTAAAAAGAATTTTATTAGGTCATTTAAAAAGGAGAACAAGCAGGAAATGAGATATGGCTCTCCCCAAATTCTGGAAGATTTACATTATACAGGGTTTTGACAAAGGTTTTCCACATAGGAACCCCACCTACACAGTTAAGCAATTTTGCAGAGGTCAACCTGAAAGTAAGGTAGATTGAAATAGATATGGATAACTGTAACCCAAAACAGAAGCTTGGGATAGTCCCCTCAGGAGATCCTGGGCGTGGTAACCCAGCACAAGAATGCTTTGAGTGGATCCAAGGCCTAGGGGAATCAGAAATATCTTGTAGCCATCTCTGGCATTCTTAGAGAGTTACTGGAATCTAGAGACATTCTGGGTGTGGGCCTTTCATCTCATAAGGTAAGATTTATACAGCATAATAATTTTTCCTGGACAATATATTGAATCATTTTTTTTTCTCAAAAAGACCATGAAGGAGAGTTAAAACAAGAAGGAAAAGAACCAAGAGAACATCACAAAAATCCAGAGGAGAGATTATCCAGGATTATCCCTTATCCAGGAAGAAAGGGTGATCCAGAAAGTCAAATGATACAAAGATGTCAAGAAGGATAAGGATTAAGAAAAAGCCATCAAAACAAACAATTAAAGTATCTTTGATAAATTTAGAGACAGTCATTTCAGTGATGAAGAAGGAAGCTGGTCTACAGAAGGCTCTGTAGAGTGAGAAGAAAGGAAGCGTAAGTGTAGACGTATTTTTTGTTGGAGTTGACTGAGAAAGGGAAGAGTGACATAAGACTGGGTCTGAGGAAAGAAGAGAAGATTTGGAATAGACTATGTCAGGAGGTGGATAGGATTGAAAAGAGTGACGAGCTTAGTCTGGTAGGGGCTAGGTCTTTTCTTTCTTTCTTTCTTTTTTTAATAGGGAAACTTAAACATATTTACTTGTGTTAGGGAAGGAACCAATATATAATATAGGAAGAAATTCCAGATTTGAATTAGAGTGATATTTGAAGGGTAGTCTGTTGGAGAAAGCAGGAAGGAATGGCATCAAGGGCACATATAGAATGGTTGGCCTTAACAAGAAACTGGAGTAAAGGAAGAGAAAGCGGGAGACTGAGTCAAAGCGTTTAGGGATGAAGAAAAGGGGAGAAGAGAAAGTTCATGGCCAATGGTCTCCATTTTCTTAGTATGAGGTGAGTAAGAGGTGAATTTCTCCTCTGTGGGAAATTTGAAGAGAGAAGAAGTCTTGGAACAGAATCCATTGGGAGTTAGGATTGCTTTGCTCCACTTTCTAAGACTCTAAGTTGTGCTGATCTTCCTTGATAGTAGGGATATCCTTAATGGCAGTTCCTGATACTAACAGAATTGACAGCCCAGTCCAAAGCTTTTGCACAAACAGAGGTAATGCAGATAGAATACAATCAGAGAAACTGATTGTGGAAAAAAAAACTTCGTTGAACATATCTGATAAAAAGTCTGAATTTCAGAATACCTAGAGAATTTGTACAAACATATTCTTATGTTTGTATACCCCAAAGAAGCATTCCTTAATGGTTAAGTGTTTAAAGAATGCAAATAATTTTCCACAAAAGAACTTCAGATGATCAACAACTATATGAAAACATGTTCCACATCACAAATATAATAAGAAAAATGCAAATTAAAGTAGCTCTGAGATTTCTCCTCACCCTGGTGACATAAAATGGATAGCGTCCATGTTGGATGGGATATGGGAAGTCAGCCACGCTAATATCCTGTAGGTGGAGCATTTTTTCCCACCATTTTGAAAAACATTTTGGAATTACTTGAAAAAAGTGACTGATCCATTCATACCCTTTGACATACAGATCCCACTACTGGGTATGTTCTCCAAAGAGGTCAAAGATGTTGTGCATCCTTGCTCTTGAAGAGGACCAGGGTGATGTCTTGAACTGGATTTACATGAGGCAGAGTTGTGCAAAGTCACCAGCCTCACTCTGTCCTCCAGAGACATCAGAGTCCAGTGAGAAGATAAGAATCAAAATGATTGGCATTGATCAAACCCAGAGAGGTCAAAGACAGAAAGAAAGGTCTAATAAAAAACATTGTTCAATTGTGTTCAACTCTTTGTGACCCCATTTGAGGTTTTCTTGGCAAAGATACAGGAATGGTTTGCCATTTCTTTCTCCAGCTCATTTTACAGATGAGAAAACTGAGGAATGCACAGCTATTAAATGTCTAAGGCCAGATTTGAACTCAGGAAAATTAGTCTTCCTGACTCTAGATTTGGCAGTCTATCTATTGCACCATTGAGCTGCCTCCTCCCCAAATATTGAAAGCAACACTTTATGTGATAGGAAAGATCTGAAAACAAGGTAGACATGCAATGATTGGGTAATGATTGAACGTATCATCGTATATGAATACAATGAATGAATGAAAACACATTTATCAAGGTCATCTTGAGAGCTAAGTCCTGGAGAACAGAAAACAGAACAGAAACAGAAAAGTGAGGCACACCCTGCTTTCAATGTGATCATCTGCTAATAGTACAATGAAATATTGCACAATAAGGAATGACAAATATGAGAAATTCATAGAGACATGTGAATTTTTGCATAAACTATTATATAATGAAATAAGTGGAATGAGCTGAACAATATACACAATGACTGAAAAAATAAGGTATCGTTAAAAGGAAGTTCAGCACTCTGCAACTGTAAAAACAATTTTAGTTTGTTAGAACCAGTAACGATCATTGCTCTTTCCTCTCCACAGAGAAGTGAAGGACTATGGGCCCAGAGCGATGCATATGTCATTGTAATGTGGTTCCCACATCACTTGTTTTTGCTTAGTTCTTAGGGATAGTTCTGCTGTGGGGGTTGAGATAGAAAAGGGGAGCTCATTATTTCCAGCAATCAATGTCAAGTAAGAACAATTGGCATCAAGAAAATTTTTATCCTCTCTTTAAAAATGTTTTTTCACTTGAAAATGTAAGTAAAACATTATTTAAAATTTGAAGAAAAATTTGAATTATTAAAAATTTATTAACTGTTTGTTATTTATTATATTTGTATACCATGTTTATTATATGTTATTACTTATTATATTAGATTTATTATTACAATTTTAAAGAAAAAATTAAAAGAATATGTGACAGCAATATGAAAGATGGCCCCAAAGGGTAGAAATCTCACTAATTTGCTTGCTTTACGATTAGCATCTCTTCCTGCCTTAGAGCAGGGGTTCTTCACCTTTTGTTGTGTGTGTTGTGGGATCCCTTTGGCAGTCTGGTGAAACCTATGAACTCTTTCTAGGAAAACTGCTTTTAAATTTATAAAAGAAACACATAAAGATTACAAAAGGAAAAAATTGTGTTGCAATGCATACTTGATGTTTTTAAATATAAAAATACTTATAAAGTAAGTTTTCAGACCCCATGTTAAAGAACTCCTGCCCAAGGGTATCTTCTTTCATATACATGCATAAAAATTAACCATAGAGACTTTTTTTAACTTAAATTTTTTTAAATAAGTGAGCATTTATTTTGTCTTCCTCCTATTTTCCCTTCCCCACTAGAAAACAAGAAAGAAAAACAAAACTTTATAACAAATTTTCATCATCAAGGTAAATAAATTCCTACATTGGCCAGGTCCAAACATGCACACTCTTCACCAGAGTCCAGCATCTTTGTGTGGGGAGACAGATAGCATGCTTCTCCAGGAGTACTCTGGAATCATAGTTGATCACTCCATGGATAAGAGTTGTTAATTCGAATTGTTCTTTTTTAAAATGTTGTTGTTAAAGTACAAATTCTCCTGGTTTTGTAAAGCACAGAGTTTTATAAATAAAAATAAAATAGTTCCGAGAAATATTATAGGGAGAGAAATATTATAGTAAGAATGTCAGAGTTGTTTTGGTTCCATTGCTTTAATAGTAATCCCAGTTTGCTGGTTAGTCAATAAGCATCTTTTAAGTGCCTACTATGATAACAGCTAATTACCATGATTCTAGCTAATCATAAAATGCTTAGTATATGCCATACTTAGTATTGTGCTAAGTGCTCAGAAGATCTCATTTGATCCTTATGACAACTCTGAGAAATAGATGCTATTATTGTTCCCATATAAGTTGAGGAAACTGAAGCAAAGAGATGTTAAATGGCTTGTCCTGGGACCTTAAGTTCATGTCTGAGGTCGAATTTGAACTCATGTCTTCCTGACTCCAAGCCCAGCACTTCATCTACTGTGCTACCTAGTTACCCTCTATGGCAGCGGTTCTCAGCCTTTGGGTTATGTTCAATTGGTAACAATCAAAATACATCCTGCATATCAGATATTTACATTATGCTTCATAACAGTAGCAAAATTACACTTATGAAGTAGCAACGAAAATAATTTTATGGTTGGGGCTCACCACAACATGAGGAACTGGATTAAAGGGTCGTGGCATTAAGAAGGTTGAGAACCACTGCTCCATGGTGATTACTGTGTGCCAGGAACTGTGCTGAGCCCTAAATAAAAAGGCAAAAATAGTCCCTACTTTCCATTACATTTTAATGCGGGAGATAACATGTAAATAAGTGTGTGTGTCTGTGTGTGTGTGTACACACATACATCTCTCTTTCTGCACATACACATACATACATATATAGACATACGTAAACATACACACATGCAAATATATACATCTATCTATATGCATACATATACATGTGTATAGACACATAGTTACAGCTATCTATGTAGATACACACACGCACATATATACATAAGTACACATCTATCTATCTAGTTGTCTGTATATATACACACATACATACCCACACATAAATGTGTGTATACATACATATACATATATCTATATAGGTATATATACATATATGTCTATTCACACAAGATATATGCAGAGTCAATGGAAGGTAGTCTGAAAGAGGAGGTCATTAGCAACCGGGGACAGGGGGGATTGGGAAAAGTCTCCTACAGAAGGTGAGATTTGAAGTAAGTTTTGAAGGAAGTTAGGATAATTAGGAGGCACGGGAAGGAGGATGGAAGGACATGGAGGACAGCTAGTGCCAAAGCACTGAGATAGAAGGTGTGTTCTGTTTAAGGAACAGCAGGTAGGCCAACGTTGTTGTTAGTCATCCTTTGTTTTCCAAAGGAACCAATGGCATCATGGGTGATATCTTGACTTACACATGAATTGGTTTCAAGTGAGGCAGAATTGCACAAAGTCTTCAGCCTCACTCTCTTTTCCTGAGTCATAGAAGTCCGATGGCAAAACAAAAGTCAAGACAACCGGCAATGGCCCAGATGTAGTAGATGATCTTGGTGTCTTCAATGTCTGATCAAGCTTTAAGTGCTCCACAATGTCTGCATCGGTCACCTTTGTGGCTGTTGGAACAAATTATTCTCATCCCCCATTCTGCTGGCAGAGGCCTTCACGTGTGACAGACCTCCACTTGGGTTTGAGCCCTTTTGATTATGCTTACCCTGGCTTAGCCCATTTGTCAAAACAGTTTTTACTAAGATGTGACCACTGTGCATGCTACAGTTTCTTGGAGCCACAAGTGAAAATTGGGTGATAAGTGGACACCAAAGGTAGATGAGCAGCCCTGAAAAGGTCTCAGCAAATCCTCACACCAGAGGTGCTAGTCTTTCCTGAATACCACATACATGGAAACAACATGAGTGTAAAAAGACTGGAAAGGCAGAAAGGGACCCGCTTGCAAAAAGCTTTAAATGCCAAAGAGAGGAGTTTGTATGCATTACAAACGAGTCACTGAATTATGAGTAAATGGCCATGTTCATGATAAAAACCCTAACAGTCACCCCAGGGAATATTTTAGAATTTTCAGAGAAATTGTTTTCAGCCAATATATGCATCTCTTTGGAATATCAGAGTTTGAAAGCCCCAAGAAGAATCCTAAATATTATGTTAGTGGACTCTTAAAAATCATAACTAATATTTATTTTTTCCTTTTGAATATCTATGTGGTTAGGAAAATAAGTAATAATAGGTGCTGTAAAATGCTTATGATTTAATCATCTCTCTTGGTTATATTTTGACATCTGTATAAAATACTACGTTATTCATTGTGAAATCTGTGTCAACTAACTTCTGGTTGTAGTTGGTTTGCATTTACTCAAAATATTCCATAGAATTAGGTATGAAAATTCATTTTGTTCAGGAATTCAGAAACAACTCTATTGTGTATATTTCTGCCATTAAGATAACCTACAACATAAATTATGATGCTCGATTTATACCTGCTGATACAGGCTTGCTAATGCGTCATTTCTCATGCTACAAAAATTTGAGGTAGAAATGATGAGAGAAAATAAAGCAATTCACAGGGCCTATAATTATTCCAAGAAGACTGTCTAAGCTTTGTCTGTAGTCTGTGGTTCAGCAATGGGGAAAAATGTACAAGAATGTGCCCTGGTCTGGGAAATACGTTAGTCCTGGAGGTTCTGCCACTAACTGGCTGCATGACATCGGACAAATCAGCTATGCCTCAATTTCCACATTTCTGTATAAGGAAAGGAATCAAGAACAATCTCATAGATCTTTATTGCCTCTAAATCCTATGAGTGCAGCCTGATAATGGTAAGCATCTGAGAAATCCACTCTAAATCTCTGCTCATACTAAATATATTCCTATATATTTTGTTCCACACTTACAGCTGAAATTTAGTATTAATGACAATAGAGAACATCTGTATAATATCTTAGGGTTTACAAAGTGCTTTACCTTTTCATATATTATCCCATTTGGTACTTGCAACAGTCTTGTGAGGCAGGTACCATTATGATCTTTAGATGAGGAAACTAAGCTAAGAGGTTAAGTGACTGGCCCAAGATTACACAGCTAGTAAGTGTCGGAGGCAGGATTAGAACTTGAGTCTTCCTGACTCCAAGTCTACTACCTGATCTACTCTTCTACAGTTATCCCTTCCACATTTCAACTTTCCCCATTGTAGTTTCAATATATCACAGCTCAGCAGAGGAAATTAAATGGGAATTTTGGTGAGCTTTGCAAAAGCCTCAGAAGACATGTGAAGGTCAGCAGATAATGCAGACAAAGTTTAGAAACTCAGAAATGCATTAAAAAAATGTATAGTATTATATAATATCAATGTATTATATTTTTTAATACCATAATACTTCATATTTCTTTGGTATGAAGACAGGATCAAAATTTTTATGCAGATTTTCCAGATCACAAGTATAAGGGGAGGGGTGGAGGGAGTTGTCCCTAACCCCTACAATGTGGAAGGTACAACTGTACTTAGCTACAAATCAAGTGACAACTCTAAACCCTAATTTACTTATCTGTAAAAAGAGGTTAGACTGAATGATCTGTAAGATTCCTTGAAGTTCTTCCAATTCAAAATCCCAGAAATTTATGAAAGCTGACTGTTTACTCACCTGTTCAATAGTGCCGGTGGTTCCCTATTAACTCTAAGATAAAAGAAAGTAACAATCTAAGTCCTTTATAGTCTGACCTCAGATAGAGATCATATAATTCCCCCTTGGCCACCTTATGTTCCAGTCCAAATGGCACATTTCCTGTTCTTCCCATGTGACATTACATACCTGTGCTTCTGCACAGCCTGTCCCTCATGTTCCCTTTAAGACTCACCTCCAATCCCATCTCTTACACGTATTTCCTGTTCCCCTTAGTTATTAGTACCCTTTGCACCTCTCCGACCTCAACTGCCTTCCCCTCAAATTACTTTATATAGATATCTTTTATGGTTGTTCCCTCCCCTCCCTTCAATATAATATATATTCCCAACACTAGAACAGTAGTACATTGTAGTTACTGGGCACTTACTAAGTGTTTGTTCAATGAGTGAATTTATTATTTAAATCTACAGCCAGTAAAGGGCTGAGGGAGATACATACTTTAGCTGAAACACCACCCCTGCCCTTGTGGAGCTCCCAGCTCTAAGAGGCTTAACCCACACAGGGTTTAGGCACAAACACATAAATAGAACAGAAAATACTGCATTCTAAGTGCATTGAAGTTGTGCAAAGCAGAGGATCATAAGAGGAAGGTTGTTACTGATAGTGGGTGCCAGGGAAGGCAACACAGAGCAGGTGACATTGGAATTAGGATTTAAATAAGTGGTAGAAATTCAGAGGGCAGCTAAGCAGTGCAGTAGATAGAGCACTGGGCTTGGAATCAGGAAGACTCCTCTTCATGAGTTCAAATCCGGCCTCAGATGCTTACTAGCTGTGTGCCCTTGGACAAGTCATTTAACTTTGTCTCAGTTTCCTCAACTGTATAATGAGCTGGAGAAGGAAACACCAAACCCCTTCAGTATCTTTTTCAAGAAAACCCCAAATAGAATCATGGAGAGTGAGACACAATTGAAGAATTACTTAACTATAACAGAAATTCAGCAGCTAAAGAAGGGAAGGGGGGACATTTGAGGCATAGGAAGTAGTGGAAGCAAAATCAATGAAGGAGGTAAACAGAGGAAGTGTTCAGAGGACAGAGTAGCCCATCTTTTAAAATGATCAATTTTGTTTCAGCACATAATTCAAACCCCAATGAACTCCCAATTCAGTCCTTTACAATCCCTCAAAAGAAATAAGTACCCTGAAAGATTGGGGCTGATAATAGGATATGCCTTCCACTTAGGAGTTTGCCATTTATGAAACAAGGTGGTGTGCTATAACTTGAAAAAAATTTTAGTGGCAACATCATCCTTTTTTGTTTTTTTTTAATCCAAGTTGTGTTTCTGTATATGGTTATTCTCATTTATCTGGTTGTGGTTATTGTACCTGTTGTTCTTTCAATCCTGCTTTCTTTACACTGCATCACATCATATAAGTCTTCCCATATTTCTTTGAATTTTTCATATTAGTAGCTCCTCATGGAATATTATAGAATTCACATGGAAATTCATATACCACAATTTGTTCTGCCATTTTCTACTCATTGGGCACATAGCACGTTCCCAGTTTTTTTGCTGTTAGAAATTGTACTTCTGTGAGTGTATATACATACATGAACATGAACACATATACACATACACATACACAAACACATGTAAATACATATATCCATATATACATGTGTATATTGCGCACACATTCACACACATGTGTGTACGTATCTATATGTGTGTGCACGTAGGTATTTAACAGACAGGTCTTTTCTGGCTGACAACAATCTTTCTAAAATAAAAATCCAGTGGTGGGATCTCTGGATTAAAGGGTGAAGTCAGCTTCATAATTTCTTGTTCTCCAAAACACTGAATCAGAGTAGTCCATTTGGGTTATAGCATAGAAATACATGCATATGTTAAATTTTATCTTGTTCTGGTCCCTCTGACCAGCCCTGTTCCACTTCTTCTAGTCAGTATACTAAGTTTATAAACAGCCGGTTTAAAGTAACAATAGTAGGAAGTAAGATTGCAAAGGAAAATCTAGAAGTCACATAACTGATGATCCCAAAAATCAAAGGAACATAATTTGCAAATGGTATCATATATTAACCAAAATTCACATCCTGGTAATATGTGCTGAATCAGGAGGGCCCTTTGATCCTACGATATATACATCTCAGACAAGTTCCAGACATACACATTAAGTCTAGCAGAATGCCAAATGTTACTGATAACTTTGAGATGACATAGAAGTGTTAACCTTTAAGTTTTACTGATAAGTTTAAGATGATTTGGATATGTTAATGAACTGACTCCAAGGTGGCATGGTTAAGAGCTAGTCTGTCCTGCATATAGCCCCATAAAAATGAGACTCCAAATTCTTACTCCTGCCCCCTGCCCCCAGTTCCCAGACCTTTTCCATCTCCATCTGGGTCATTCACTGTTGCCCATGCTCCCAACTCTGACCCATGATAACATGAGCCTCGTGTCTCCCCTTCCCAAGTTGGACTCTTCTCCAAGTTGTCTGCCTTTTTTCACCAGCCCATCCCTGTACCCATCCTGTCTGCGTCTGCACCCCACCTGCTTTTGCCACTTGTCCTTTCTGTGCTGGTGGCCCCTGTACTCTCTGTGCCTTATTAAAACATGAATGAAACCTTATTTTCCACTGCCATTGCAATCTTTCCTGGTAAGTACCCAAAGAACCAAGCATGACTGCTTCCATTTCATAATTGCATAAATTAATTAGAAATACAATGAGGAATGCAGTAATCTGAGATAAAACTGGAAAGGTGGTATCATCTAATTGCCCAGGATGGTGCCTGGAACATAGTAAGTGCTTTAAAAAAAATTTTTTTTAAAGGCTTTTAGATTGATTGGATCATAGGTTTAGAGTTAGAAGTGCCCTTAAAAGTCATCTTTTCCAAACCCCACATTTTATAGATAAGGAATCTGGGACCCACCGAGGTTACATAACTTGCCCCCAGCTAACACAGGTAGTAGAAGCAGAGCAGGATTTGAATACAGATCCTCAGACCCTAAATCCAGTATACTTTCCACTGTCCCACACTGCTGCTCAAGGTCAGGCCAAATTGTGAAGGGGCTTGAACATCAGGCAAATGAATTTGAATTTTATTTGGTTTGTAACAAGTAATTGGGTGGTACAGTGGTTAGAGCCCTGGGCCTAGAATCAGGAAGATCTGAGTTCAAATATGGCTGCAGATGCTTACTAGCTGTGTGATCCTATGCAAATCACTTAACCTCGATTTGCCTCAGTTTTTTCATCAGTAAAATGGGGATAATAATAGTACCTACCTCCCAGGGTTGTTGGAAGGATTAAATAATTGCCTGTCACACAGTAATCAGTATATAAATGTTACCTCTTGTTATAATTTTTTTAGCAGAAGAGTTTCACAACCAAGGGCTATCTTAAGAAAGATTATCTGAAAGTGATAGAAGATGGTGGATGGAATGAAGAAGAAAGAGAATGGAAGCAGAAAGAATTGTTAAATTATTGTGATGCCC
This sequence comes from Pseudochirops corinnae, assembly GCA_028646515.1. Classification (NCBI taxonomy): domain Eukaryota; kingdom Metazoa; phylum Chordata; class Mammalia; order Diprotodontia; family Pseudocheiridae; genus Pseudochirops; species Pseudochirops corinnae. The sequence continues at coordinate 45,585,849 of CM053589.1, read as the reverse complement.
AGATAGGGGAATAAATGAGGACCAGAATTAGGTAATGGCAGTGGGAACAGAAAGAACAGGACTGATACCAAAGATGTGATCGAAATGAAACTGACTCTGATTGTGGGAAGTGTCTAATGCCAAATTTTGGCATATAGGACAGACTCAATGTTAGCAGAAATAGGGAAGTAAAAATAAAGGGGAAATTTTAGGAGAATTAATAAGAAACTTAAGGGGAAACAGGCAGCGTGTCATAGTCATTGGACTTGGTATTAGAAGAATTGGGGTTCACATCCTCAGACACTTATTAGCTATGTGGTCCTGAACAACTCACTAAACCTCTCTATGCCTCAGCTTCCTAATTTGCAAAATAGGAGGATGGATTGGAGTTATGGCCACTAAACTCCCTTATTTCTAAATTCTGTGCACATGTTGAGTCTGATATACTGGTGGTACTTCATGGTAGGCAAGACCTATAGGAAGCTGATAAATATAGACTGATGCTCCAAAGAAGGGTCAAGAGTGTATTTAGAGACTGAAGAATTATCTGCATAGAGATGGTGGTTATCATTGTTGTTCATTTATGTTCCATTCTTCATGACCCCATGGATCATAACGTCCGTGGAGTTTTCTTGGCAAAGAACTGGAGTGGTTCGCCATTTCCTTTTCCAGTGGATTAAAACAAACCAGGTTAAGTGACTCACCCAGGGTTACACAGCTAGTGTCTGAGGCTGGATTTGAATTCAGATCTTCCTGACTCCCAGCCCAGTAGCCTAACCACTGAGCCACCTCACTACCTATAAAGGTGGTTGTTGTTCAGTCTTTTTTTTCTTTTTGCCTGACTCTTCATGGTCCCATCTGGCCTTTCCTTGGCAAAGGAGTAGTTTGACATTTCCACTTCATTTTACATATAAGGAAACTGAGGCAAATAGGGTTAAGTGACTTGCCCAGAGTAACACAGCTAGTTAAGAGTCTGAGGCTGGATTCAAATTCAAGAAGAGTCTACATGACTCTAGGACCGTCACTCTATCTACTGCACCACCTAGCTGCCCACAGAGGTGATAGTTGAAGTCATAGATTTCAATGAGATGTCAAAGGGACAGAGCTTAGAGAGGGAAAGGGAGCAGGCCAAAGTCGGAACTTTGGGAAACACCTACCTTAAGCAGTTGGGAAAATGAAGAGGAGTCTTAAAAAAAAGACAAAGAAAAGAAGAGTGGGAGGGATGTGAGGAGAACCAGGAGAGCTGCTGGTGGATGTTGTCATTTGTCCTTCATTCTCAGAGAGTCATGACAGCAGGAAGGTAATGTCATGACATGCAAGAGAATTGGATTTAAGTGAGGCAGGGCTGTGCAAAGTCACCAGCCTCACTTTCTCCTCCTGAGCCATCTGAGTCCAGGGGTCAGATCTAGATCAGGGCAACTGAAGAGAGTAGCATCTTTGGAGACAGGGAAGAAGAGAGTATATAGAAGGGGGAGGATAGGAAGCAGAATCAAATGCTGTAGAGAGAACGAGGAGGTTGAAGACTGAACAAAAAGACCATTGTTTTTGTAGATAAGTCATTTTAGTAGTGTGATGGGAGCGTAGAAGCCAGACTGTCCAGACTGACAAGAACTTTTAAAAGAATGTTGGCAGTGGAGAGAGACATTGAACAGTGACTGGATAGGGCTGAAGGGTCAAGGGCAAGCTGACGTTTTTTCTGTGTTAGTTTTGTAGGAAGGAGGAGACCTGAACATTTTTGTTAGGAGGATGATAAGGAACTACTGAGGGCAGACTGAAGATTCATGAGAAATGAGGGTTGTCTCTTGGAGTAAGATCTTAGAGAAAGGCAGAGGGATTCTCCTCAGGGACAAATCAGTGATCTTTCTTTCTGTGACAAGAGAAAAGGAAGAAATAATAGATGATTACACCAGAAAGTATTGAAGAATGGACAAAGGAAGTTGAGAAAGCTCACGTCTTTACCTATGAATATCCCCAGTTTTTACTAGGCCTCAAAAAGCTTTCTTTGCACTTTTTGGCAGCTAGGTAGCAGAGTAGATACAATGCTGGGCCTGAAGTCAGAAAGACTGGGTTCAGATCTGGCCTTAAATATGTATCAGTTGTATGACCCTGAGCAAGTCACTTACCCACTGCTTGCCTCAGTTTCCTTTTCTGAAAAATGGGGGTCATAACAGCACCTACCTTCCAGTGCCATTGTGAGAATCAAATGAGATAATCTTTATAAGGCATTTAGTACAGTTCTTTGTACACAGGACATGCTGAATAAATATTTATTCCTTTTATCTCTTATAACTACTACTCATCATTTTTATTCCCCTTTGCTACTGTGGCCTAAATCCTCTCAGTGCAGTGTTAAATTCACATTTTGTACAATTAGATTGTTCCTAAGGTGAAACAATATTTTAAAATTCTATATTGTAGTTTTTCACTGGAAAAAAGGTAACATAAGAGCAGTAGTATTTTACAACCAAACCAAGATAATTATATACCCAATCCTTATTAAACATCTTTGAGTAAACCTGTTTCCAACTAATATGCAAATAACCAATCAGTTTAGTCCAACATTCAATGAAAGAAAACCAACCTAACGATTTGTTATCATGTGAAAAAAAAAATGGAAAAGCATTTGTTAAAAGCTTACAAGGTGCCAAGCATGGGGCCAAGTGCTGGGTTTACTAACATGAAAGTGAGACAGCTTGCATTCTAATATAGTGAGATAACAGATAAAGGTGAATGGTGGCTACAGTGGGCTGGAAAGTCTGAGGAGTAACAGGGACGGTGAGCAGTACAATAGGATAGTCCTTTCTGGAGTCAGTGGTAATAATATGATCACAATTTTTAGAGCAAGTGGTGGAAAACTGAGATGGTGACGTTCAAGTGTGGTGACAGGGTGAGAAACAGTTGAGGTAAAGAGGAGGATATACAATCTTAGGGAGGTCAGAGCTAAGTGATTTAGCTTCTTTTGGTTATGGTTACTGGAGATCTGTTTTGGAGGGTAGAATAGAAGCATAAACAAGTCAGTATCCACTTAAGTCTTACTCATATATAGTATGGAGAGGGTATCCTGAGTTCTCAAAGGATATGAAAGCAGAATGGAAACTCTTGCAGGTCCAACTAAGTTTGAAAAGCTTTGAGCACAAGCCTGGCAATAGATTTTTTTGTCACTTGAGCACAAGTCCAAGCATTGATGGGTGGAGGACCAGAAGGTGAGCTACCAGGCAAAGAGGTTTTTGGGAGATGATGGGTGTCACAGCAACATATGAAGGTAATTTGCTTAGAAATAGAAGAACAGCAATAGGCATTGGTAGAGGGGAGACTTACTGAAGAAAGCACAGCTTTTTGAATTATGGGAATACTGACAAAAAGCAAAAAGGGTCATTGGACTTTTCACTTTTAAGTTACTCATGTTAGGCACAAACTAAAAGTTAGCAGAAATCTTGACATGCCTTCCTCCCACAGCCTTAATGCTAGCTGACTGTGGTTTCCTCTTGAGTCATTCTGATACCACCACATGTTCTGAAAACTAATTAAATACTTTAGAAGTTAATCCAGCATACACTCTGAAGCGCACAAGCAATTCCATCACTAATAGTTGCTTGGCAGTTGCAGTCTTTCTTCTGTCCCTTGAAACCGTATATGGTAATTGCCCTGGAATTCAGAAATTATCCAGGGGATTCTGCACATCCACATTTAGGACACAAACAACTAATGACTCTGACATGCTCTATTTTGTTGAGGGTGAGCAGCATATTTATAGATGAGGAAGTGGTCTCATCTTCCAGGGAAGAGCTGAAAATCCCGAGTCTGACCAGATTGTAATGCAAGACTTCAAAATGGGGAAATTTGCAAGGCAGAACCAGCCCATTGAGCAAAGAGAACTGAGTTTATACTTCAATCATCTTATCTCTCCTGACCCAAACTTTTCTTTGTTTCATGGTTTACAGATTTATCTGCTGACATACCCTAGTTTGTATGTGTTGGGGCTTTGTTTGTCTGAAATCAGTGTTGTGACTACTGTCTTAATAACAGTGAATTAGAATTAGCCATAGTTATAAATTAGCAACTTTCTTTGCTCCAAAGATTTTTTTTCACAGACTTTACTCCTGGATTTTATTCCAAAGTGATTATCTTAGTTTGATTGCTCAATAGCCTTAGATTTATTTCCTTCTCCAAGTGGACTAAAAATCCTTGAGGTTAGGGCTTTGTCTTTTATCTTTATTCTTGTCTGAATTATTAGCATATGATAACATAGCATATAATATTTATTCAATGCATGCTTCAGGAGTGATTTTTTTTTTTGGAGGAGTCTGGAGGTGGGGAGTGAAGGTAGCAGTGCAACAGTTCTGAATTTTTAAGATCAAACTTATGAGTGCCCAGAACTCTTAAAATGGGAAAGCATTGGCAATTCTGGTGGGAAACTACACCGTTTTACAGTATTGAGTTATCTGAGGACATTGAGAGGTTAAGTACTTGCTGGAGGTCACTTAACTACTTATGTATCTGAAGTAATACTTAAATTCAGGTTTTCTTGACTCGAAATTGGCCCTCTGTCAGCTGTGCAATGCTACCTGACTATTATGATGGTTAGATTCAGTTTTTTCCACTGACCATCAATTGTTTGAAATAATAATAAAAATTATGATACTGAAATATTATTCAAGTGATGTTGAAATAATGACAATATTGATAATGATTATTATAAAGTATAACAATAATAATAGCTCCCATTTATATGAGGCATTGCCATTTATAAAATATTTTCTTCCCAATTAACATGTAAGACAGGGTCACGATGAGTTTCGTGAGAAAGCTGCTTTTGAACCCTCACTCAAATCCAATTCACTCGCAAGTCATGACATCATCTTCCTGATGTCATGGTCCTCTTCAAGAACAAAGGACAAAAATAAGCATTTGAGCTGTCACTTAAAGAGTTGCTAGACAAGAAACCGACAAAGAGGTCAAGAGATAGATATAATATTTAAGGGGCTACAGGAAGAAAGGCATGTTATTGTACTATGGATGGAACTGTGAAATGGTTAAACCATTTAGGAAAGTTATTTGGAATTGTTTTAAAAGTGACTAAAATATCAGTACATTTTAACTTGGTGATTCTATTCCTAGGCATGCACCACGAGAAAAGTCCTATATGTGCTAAAGTATTCACAGCAAGACATTTTGTGGGAGCAAAGACCTAGAAACAAAGCAGATACCTACAGGTTGAGAAGTTGTGAGGTTCAATTGCAAGTGGTTGTGTCATGCCACAGGGAAGTGTTTGAGGCCCGGGAATTAGTTGGGTTCACGTGGAGGTCAGAGCATGTTGCACTGTCCCCAGCCAGGGGATACTGCATTGCTCAGGACTCTCTTGAGTGGAGTTACCTGCTGTTCCTGATTGGCGTCTCCACACCGTGGGGCCTTCATACCCTTGTAATTGCACTC
>CM053589.1:45559504-45579937 GCA_028646515.1 Pseudochirops corinnae | reverse complement strand
CTTGAAATGGTAAAAGAAGCACAATCTAATAAAGTCTCACATTAAGGACAAAAATGACCAGTCTCCAAATACGGAACTGTGTAGGTTCAATAAGCAAGGAACATTTTTAAAAGTTAACTAAAGATTACTGTTTGCTCAGTATCCAACTAGGCCCTATCTTGGTGCTCAAAGGACCTGGTTCAACCCAAAGCTAAAGAAACTGAGCACTCTATCCACTGAGACCACTTAGCTGCCCCAAAGGACTGTAAGTCTACAATTGGAACTGACCTCAGAGGCTATGTTTCTTATTATTGTTTTCTTTTACATTATTATGATCATTGTGTACACTGATTTCTGATTGTAATTATTTTGCCTTGCATCAGTTCACAAAGGTCTTTAGAGTTTTCTCCAAATTCTCCAAGTTCTTCATTTCTTTAAGTGTAATAATATCCCATTATAATATCAGTTTGTTCATTCATTCTCCATTAGATGGGCCATCACTTTGTTTAGTCTACCTTTCTAGGCTCGTTGCCAATGATTCCATTTCATAATTATCTTGTGCAATCAAACTGGCTGACTTACTATTCCTTGAACTCAGTATTCCATTTCTTATCTCTATATCTTTATGCAGGCTATCCCCCATGCTTGGTGTGGAAGAGCTGTACTTGTTTTGTGCTCAGGACTATTTCCAAGGAGGGATAACTGTGCTGCTAAAAGTAAGAATTGCACCCCAGCCTTGGAAATAGCCAAGAGCCTTTTCCTGCCATTCCTCATTTCTCTTCTTTCCTTTGTCCTTTGTAGGTCTCACTCACTATCCTATAGACTGGCATCATTCTTTAAGGCTGAGAGAGGATGATTGTTTTTTGCTTCTGTAATTGCAAGAGGCTCCTACTTAGTGCAGGGTGAGGGGTCAGGGGTGAGGAATGAAGTCAGAGGTTTCTAGTTGCCTGAGATGATTGTCTGCTGCAGTGGTTCTCAGTTATTGATGTCAATGGTACAAAGGGCTCTGGATAAAAATTATTTAATAGAGCCTTAATCAATAAATAATTGCCAGATATGTTACAAATGTATTTTTCCTCTCTGACAACAATCACATGTATGTTTGAAGCATTATAGATTTGTTTCTGCAGCAATTTGAAACCCTCATGATCACATTTATAACGATTTTGTTCTTTATGCAACAATTACATCAAAGGCTGGTTACTTCTGACTATGTACACTGAGTTTTTGCAATTTCTCAACCTGTCATCAAGTTGTTTCCAAACTGAAACAATGGCTCAGCATTCAAGTTCAAATCTATTCCCAGCAGATGATCAGATATCCTTGTATACCCTCATTTGCATTCTGTGTAAGGTACCAGAGTAGCTCCCTCTTTCTTACCATTTCCCACCACATATTTGTGTGAGTAAGCATTTTCACTTTATTCTTGTTTTAAATCAAAATACAGAAATAAACTCGATGTGGAAGCAGATTTTAAATTGTCTGGTACTGAGCCAAATACTGCAAACTTTTGTTTAAATAAAAGTCTAGCATCAGTACAGTATCCTACAGTAAAATACAATTTCCTTGAGATGAGAGGCTATACTTGCTTTTGCATTTTCAGCACCAAATACCATGGCTTGAATGCATTAAATACTTGTTGAAATGAACCAAGTCAACTATACCCTTGACAGAGAAAATAAACAGCCTGAGGGATGGGTGGGGAAGGAGGTGGGAAGAGAAGTCACCCTCCCTTTCCTAGATGTTTAAGGGTTGTTTGGGATGTTCCTGAGGACTAGCACCTCTGGTGGGAGGACTTGTAGAGCCCTTCAGTGCTGCTCATGGACAGATGACTAAACCAAGTTGAGGGTAACCAACAGGTCCCAAAGCTGTTGGTGAGTTAGAGAAATATCTACACATTTAGTGACGTTTCCTGGCAGAATGGGTGGATGAGAACAATTTGTTCCAACAGGCATGAAGGCAGCCACTGTGAGATGCTAAGTGCTTGGTCAGACATTGAAATCTCCAAGGTCATCTACTGCATCTTAGGCTATCACCAGCCTTTTGTCTTGACTTTTATCTTGCCACTTGAGGTCAATGACTCAGGAAGAGAGAATGAATCTATGGACTTTGTGGAACTCTGTCTCACTTAAATGCAATTTCAGTGCAAGTCAAGACTTCACTTATCACCCATGAAAGGAAGGACAAACAATAACAAGGAAATGTTTATGGGCTGAATGTAGGTATACCAACCTCAGGGCTTTTGAAACATTGCAAGACCCAAGTCCTTCCCCCTTTTAACAGCTTCTTTGACTCACTGCCCAGAACTGGTTGCTAAGTCATTGCCCAGAACCAGTATCTGGAATCCCTTTTGCAGAAATCATTGACTGAATTGAAAGGGTAGAAAGAAATGAAAAACAGATAATAATTAGACAGTCTGCAAGGGGCGTGATGAAATGCAAAGTGCTGAAGCAGGTACTGCTTATACTACTGCTTATACTGCTTAGAATCGGTGTGCTGTCGGCCACATGTACCAAAGGGTTTTCTATATGCAATACTCCATGTAATAGGATTTGACTTGCATGAGGAAATCATGTGGCTGTAACTGTAAAGCATCTATCCTTTTGTTGTTGTTGTTGTTGGTTCTTGCTCTACTACACCAGTCCTGGAGATAATGATCTGCCTGTATACAGAGGGATGATAAAAATAAAATGTATGGCAGTCAAGTAGTTGAGTAAATGGAAATTATCATTTTAACTTGATGTGCTCTGCAGGCTGGATGCCTCGAATTGTGGACAAGCTGGTGAAAGAGAGGGTAGTGGGGAACATGAAAGGAAGGAGGGAAGAAAAGAGAAAGAGGGAAGAGAAAAGAGGGGAGGGGGGGAGAAATAGACACATAGATCGACAATGGCCTGGCAAATGTAGGTATTTATATACAAAGCGTTTTCTTTTTGAGCATGCATTTAGAAACTTGCACAAGAAAAAACAAAATTTAGCATCTTTTATCGAATCATTTTCTACAATGCTCCCTCCTTTTGGCCACCACCCCTAAACTTGATGCTCAAATAAATCCTCGCTCTCTTTTTTTTATGGTTTATCTCCCCCTTTTTGTACAGAGCTCCAAGCCTTCAATACTCCAAAAACAATGGGGGTGCCACATGTGTAAAGAAGAGATATAAGTCCCCAGAATATGGCCCTGAGGAAACAGAAGAACAAAAAGAAGCCAACATATTCAAACTAAAGAAGAAATAAATATTCTTGAAATAAAATGTATCTAAAGAACAAATATACTCTTCAGATGGTAGGAGAAGGGATTCTGAAGAATATTTCAGAAATTCTAGTTTTCTCACATCCTTCTCAAGCAAAACCAGAGTCAATCTTCCTCCACAGTTTCCCTAAGTGTCATAACAACTTATGGGTCCAAGACCATACATGCCTAGTGGTTCACTGAGAGAGACATCAGAGAGTAAATACTTTAGGGTTAATTGACTTCAGTATTTCAGATGCCTGACCCTATAACTGACCTAACCAGTCTTCTTGATTTATGGACATTGGTCTTGCCTGTCTTGATCCCTGACACCTTCTCACTTCCCAACATGTGGTTTTCCCTTGATGGTAGTAATTCATTGATTCCTCAACCTCTGCCTTATTCTCCCGGTTCCCAGGTCTTTCGCTTTTTTTCTAAGTTCTGACCCAAATGAATCAACAGTGGGAAAGCTACTCCTGATTCTGGATCCTATCACTTCCATGGCTCTGGTCCAGGCTCACTCTCTGCTTGACCAGTCCTATCCTACTTCATTCATGCCCCAGTGTAACAGAGGAATGACCAATTCTTACCACATCTTACCTGCACATGACTCTTTTCTCCTTTATTTATAAATTTAGCGCTCTCTCCTTGGAGATGCCACATATAGTCATGGCTTTCCCTATTTTCTCTATGGAAGTGGCCCTGCTTCTAAAATTGACTTTTCTGGAAAGCATCCTTTCCCTTCTTCTTTCACCTTGGTCTGCTACTCTTCTTAATCCAGCGTCCTCCCTTTCAGGAGAATGTGCAAATAAATTAAAGTCTCCCACTGTGGTGGCTCATTGGTGACATTAGCTGAGCATAGCTAGTTCCATGCACCGCAGCATAAAAAACTGTAGGTACTCACAGTTCACTGAGCATGAACTATGGTAGCAAGTTCTTTGAATAAGCTTGAACCTTTCCTTTGACCTGCTAAATCACTGGCTTGGCAGACCTCTACTTTGGCCAAGACTATGATTTTGTCTGTACTCTAGAATTTCAATTTGATTGTGGGGAAAATACCTTATCATTTATTAATATTGTCTGAATCTAGTCTAATGTGGCTAGAAAATTGCCTGACCTGAACCTGTAGGTCATGCTAACCTCAGAGATCCTCCAGAGAAGCTAGGGTGTTTGTTTTGGGTCCACTCAGGTGTCGGATTAACCCCAAAACTTCCCCTACAGATTATGTTTTGGCTTTGTCACAATTTATTGAGTGTTTATACTTACCTGCTGATACACACCTCAAACGAGCTTCCCATGTGCAACAGTTCATGTGCTAGTACCGCTGTTTGAACTCTATATAATGTAAACCTCACAGAGATGTGAGGAAAGAGCCACGTCTTTTTCTGTCTCTCTCTTCTGCTGAGCCAACTTAACAAAGTTCTTTCTAAAAATCTTTTTAGGTTTTGGGGTTTGTTCTCGACTGACACTATCCTGCTTCTTGTATATATACATATATATACATACACACACACACATACATATATATATATACTAGTTTATGTTTGTCTATGTATATGTAAGTGTGTATGTGTGTGCATTTAAAATAATTGACCAAATCAACCCTGGTAATCAATGGATGCTGGTTGGACACGCTCTGGTGTCTTAAGTAAAATCTGAGAAACAGAGACAGAAACAAAGAGACTGAGACAGAGAGAGACAGAGATAGAAAGAGACTGAGACAGAGAGAGACAGAGATAGAAAGAGACAGAGACAGAGAGAGAACATTTGTTAAGTGCTGACTCTGGGTAAACACTTGCTGTTCCCTGTGCCCAAAACTACCTCCTTCCTTATCTCCACCTCTTAACTTCCCTGGCTTCCCTCAAGTCTTACGTACAATCCTACCTTCTGCAGAAAGCCTCTCCCAATCAAGTCCCTTCTTTCTATTGCTAACCCCCAATTCAGCTCGTATACATCTTGCTCATACGTAGTTATCTGGATGTTGTTTGCCCAATTAGGTCGTAAGCTTCTAGACATCAGGGACTGTCTTTTACCTTTCCTTGTATCTCTAGCACTTGGCACAGTACCTGCCTCCTATAGAGGGATCTTAATAAATGCTTGTTAATTAACTAACTTATTATGTGCCAAGCACTGTGCGGCTGATCCCTGGTGATACAAATAAAAGATGGCTCCAACCCTCAAGGAGTTTACATTCTAATGGGGGAAGACATCACAAGAAAGAGGTTTAAAGAGCAAGGGAGTTGGGTAAGGGGGGTATAAAAATCCAGAGAATCAGGAGCTGAGCCTGATTAGAAGGGAGAAAGGAAGAAAAAGAAAGTCTTTGACTTCAAGGAGGTTACCATCTAATCAGGTGTAATGAGCATAGGAATTTGAAGTTCTTCCCTGCCCCTTAATAGACCTAGGGGAGAGTTTGAAGACCTCCCCTGCTGTGAAGATGAACTCTGCCCCCTGATAGGCCGAATGTAGTCACATGGAGCCTGTGAGGGAGGGGAATTTGCTGAAGGGAAGCAAAGCCCACAGGAAGCTTCCCTGCTGTGAAGATGAACTCTGCCCCCTGATAGGCTGAATGTAGTCACATGGAGCCTGTGAGGGAGGGGAATTTGCTGAAGGGAAGCAAAGCCCACAGGAAGCTTCCCTGCTGTGAAGATGAACTCTGCCCCCTAATAGGCTGAATGTAGTCACATGGAGCCTGTGGTGGGAGGAGTTTGCTGAAGGGAAAGAGCCCAGAGGAAGCAGGTCAGAGCTAGCCAGATGGGGAAGAAAGGACACTCAGGCAAGGAGATAAAGAGGTTTGTGAGTAAATATTGGTCTTGCCTTGGCTTGTGGGAAGGCTGAAGGATACTGTGGCTCTCAGTGTTATTATGGCTTCTGAATATCTTTGGTACTATGATGGAATTGGTTTACTGGTTTGGAGATTCTGTTTTCTGGTGTCTGAATAAATACTTCAGTTCTATCCTCGGTCTGGAGAGTTTGGTATATTTTGCAATGGATGTTATGTGATACTTATAGTCACTCTTTATTCTGATAGTGGGCACTATAAATATTGCATTGGCACTACATAGGGGAAGACAACACACAAAAGAAAGAAACAAAAGATTCTGTAGTTGATAAAAAATTATTCAGGGTCCACTTGAACATCTGCAAGCATATATCATATGCATCCTCATAAGCATCACCACCCGATCCATCCAGATTGATGGTTCTAACATCTCCCAGTACCAGTTAAATCATATCTACATCAATAATACATGCAGTAAATATAATATAATGCAGAGCATTACAAGACAATCTGTTCTAACGAGTCAGTGTCATGTAGGACTTACTATATATATGGAGAGAGAGGGACAGAGCAAGAGAGAGAGAGAGAGAGAGAGAGAGAGAGAGAAGGAAGAGGAAAAAGAAAAGGAGGAAGATGAGAAGGAAAGAGGTGGTACGGGCAATCCTTAGCACTATATCAGCATTTAATATTTTAAAATTAGCAGTATTTTCTCCCAGGATCATGAAGAAAATAATAATCACAATAATTCAAATTGTTGTTGTTCATCTTTCTGTAAGAGGACCAATGACATAAGGAGGGTGATGTCTTGACTTGCAAGTGAATTGGATTTAAGTGAGACAAAGCTGAATAATTCAAATTGAAGGGAGAGTAATGCAGGAGCACCAGTTATACCCTGAATAAGACAGGATTAGATTTACATTTGTAATTTTCTTTAAACAAGAATAATCCTAACAACCTACCTTTGGCTTCTAGTCCTTCCTTGACACAAAGATTTAAACCAATAGGCAATGTTTTTGATTTGTTTCCATTCACATTGGTAATTTCATTAGTAGCTGGTGGCTGGGGGGGGGGGGGGCATGACTCTAAGAGAGGAAATTCTCTACTAAATCATCAACATATCTCTAGCTAATGGTCTTAGAGAGTTGCCCAGTGGTACTGAAAAGTTCAGTGTCTGGAGGGTCCCATAGTCTGTATGTGCCAGAGGCTGGTCTTGAACACATTTTGATCTGACTATGTGACCAGGCCTTTATCTACTGTGCCATGTTGATTCTCCATAGGGAAGTTTTCTCCAATAATGGGACACTGAGCTCAGTCATGGAGGACCAGATAGATACACAGCTTACATTGAATCCACAAGATCTTGTCATCACTCCTCAACTTCCCTCCTTGTAGCCAGTATCCTAGATCCAGAACATCTGAGGGCCTCACCACATCCACATGTAGGCATCTGTTAGTGGGAATTATCCATCTGAGATACTGATTGCCTTCACTAAAGACACAGCCTGCAGGGCTTCAAACAACACCAAAGAATAAATGGGGAAGGAAACCCTGACCCTCTCAGCTGAGCTGAGGTGAATGTGCCCAATCCCCACTTCTGGCTATTTAATGGAACTCACAAAAATGGATGCCTGTGACAAAGATATGCCAGCACTGAAGACAATAAGATTCAGGTTTATAATTTAATATTTCACAAATTTAGGTGTAGGCTACTAACTGTAGTTAGCCATTTGGGGGGATGGTGGGGAGAAGAGCAGGAAAATGGGGTGGAGAGAAGAAAAAAAAGAAATTTACATGATAATTTTGTTGTATATTTGAAAGGAATAGCAAGTGGTTCATAGAAGATTTGCAATTTCATGTACAATCATTTTTTTTTGTTGTTGTACCATGTTAGGGAAATGCTCTTTTATTCCATAAATTATAAATAAAAGAAATAAAATTTAGTTGTAGGTAAGAACCCTTGACTTGGCATGTAGCTCAAAATAGTTTCCTCTATGTCTACCCATACCCATTGCCCACTCAGGGCTGTGGACTGGCATCGTAGCCCTTCCTAGCTGCCAACCAGAGTCCCTACCCAGAGTAGCATAATTCCTATTCAGATCCCAGACAGAAGCCTTACCAGTCCAAGATCCATTCAGCTTCCCTTACTGAATTGCCTGCAATCACCACAAAAAGTAGCAAAGTGACATGGGGGTAGGGTGGGGAGATGGAGCCCAGGTTCTTATTATTTCCTTTTTTCTTGCTTCTTTTCTCTTTCCCTTCTCTCAATGCAATGATATAGCACACACACACACATGCACACACACACACAGATTGTATTCAAGTATGCAATATGTGATTAAGTCTACCTTCAGATGATGTTTCAAGTACACCATCCCCACCTTACTCAATTTATTTAGAAAAACTTTAAGGCATTAAACAGTCACTTCCAAGTACTGCCTGTGTTTACTCTTCTTTTTTGGCCATTTCCTCTTACTTCCACCCCCAGAGCAGTGAGAGCAAACTTGTCTTGGTCCTGGGACCTAGGTTCTTCCTGCCTGGGGCCTCCCTGGCTCTAGGTCAAAGCTACATTCCTCACCTCTGCCCTCCTACCTCCTAACCCAGTGTCTCCTCAGTTCTACCTCCAGAAATTCTTTTACTCTGTTGTCCCTTGCCTCTGGGCACTCAATGTCTTACTCAGTTTCTCTGAGATGTGTCCCACTTTGAACAATGCTTCGTGGGTTCACTTTTTGCTCTTAACACTTTTCTAGTAGGCTGATTGAATATAATGCTTTTGCTTCTAATGGACGTCTTCTGAGTTCTTTCCTCTACTCTCTGAACCCATATGCACACACATAAGCACGACGCACACAAATCCTCTATTTCTTCCCAGTCCTTTTGGTTTCCTCTATCTCTTTTCTCCAAAAGATACCCAGGTTGAAATTTGAAGCTTTGAGATTCAACATTTGCTATCTGCGTGACTTTGATCAAATCACTTATTCTCTCTTCCTTTCAGTTTTCTTGTCTGTAAAATGGAGATAATACTATACGTGTTGTGTCTGGAAACTCAAACACACTGGTAAGGGGATAGGATAGAATTTCAGAATAATCACTGTATCAGAGAAGCATCAGGGCTGTATCTAGATGAGATGACCCCCAAAGGCTAGGAATTCAGCCTTGAGCTGCTGATAATTCTCAGGGTGGTCCTTCAATTCTATACAAGGTTCTGGTCATCTAGACTGGGGCTTTTGTCAGTCAACAAGGACACCTGCCTCTAAAGGCCTACAAACATGAAAGCCTCATAAACAATTCAACACAAGGTTATATTGAATCTCCATGTTGCTTAACTGTTGGAGCTCAGGAAGCAAGGCCAAGTAAAATGCATCTGTCTATCAGTGAGAAAGAACATTGTGAACAAATTGTGAGCACAACATAATGTCAATAGGAAGGCAAACAAAGAACCATCCATAAAGGAAGAAGAGGAGGAGACATGATGGCTTTGGAGGAGTTAAAGAAATGTACATCTTCAAAATGGTGGCTACCCAGGGTTTAAAGTTTCAGTTGTATTCACTGTTGATTTAGGATTATAGTCTCTTTGAGAAATACTTATATTCAACAAATTCTATTTTAGAAACATTTATGCTTAAGGTGCTATGCTAGGTATTAGGCCATACCACCCAATTCAACACATTCAATCTGATCTGAAGCTAAACAGGGTCAGATTTGGTTAGTACTGGAATGGAAGACCCCCAGGAATATCGGGCACTGTATTCTTTGAGTGACATTGTGGGGAGGGGATAGAATATTGGACTTGGAGTCAGGAAGACCTGGGTTTAAATCCTTTCTCAAATACATCCTAGCTATGTGTTGTTATTGTTCAGTCATTTCAGTTGTGTCCAATTCTTTGTGACCTCATTTGGGTCACTCCAGCCATTTTACAGATAAGGAAACTGAGACAAACAGGGTTGAATGACTCACCCAAGGTCACACAGTTAGTAAGGAACTGAGATCAGATTTGAAGTTAGGTCTTCCTGACTCCAAGCCCAGTGCTCTATGCACTGTACCACCTTGCTGCCTTCTTAGCTATGTGACTCTGGACAAATTACTTATACTCCCCGTGCCTCAGTTTCCTCATCTTCAAAATGAGGGCATAGTCTTGATGACCTTCTAATATCTCTTTTAGCTTTAAATCTATGATGCTATAAAATGATTTTTAAAAGGAAAAAAGAAAACAAGAAACTTTGCTATTGGGGTGAGGTAGATTCAACATGTCCAAAGGTAAGTTGAGTGAACACATCATAACTTGAGGAGAGAGAGGGTTAACAAGTGAGAGCATTAGGAAAAGTTTCTGGGAGGAGGTGACACCAGAATTGAACCCTGAAGGAAAAAAATATTCTGAGAGGTAGAGCGGGGTGTCCCAACTATGAGGAATGGCTTATGCAAATTAATGGAGGTGGAAAATGGAATGCAGAATTCCCTGACAATTTGATTGGTATTAAGAATGCATGAAGGGAATACTATGAAATAAGGCTGGAAAGGCAGACTGCAACTAGATTATGGAGGGCCTTCAAATTCAGACTAAGGAATCTGTATTTTATCCTAGTGGCAATAGGGGGCCAATGATGGTTTTTGAGTAGAGTCATGCACTCAGAGCTAATACTTCAGGAAGATTATTTTGGTAGTATGTAAAGGTAGTATATGAAAGACTGGAAACAAGGGGTCCAATGAAGAGCTTATTTCAATAGTCCAGTTGATAGGAGAGAATAGTAAGGACCTGGGAGTTATGAGAACTGGGTTTTAGTCCTGGCTCTTCCACTAACTAGCTTGGTGACCTTGGGCAAGTCATATAACTGAATGTATCATGTCCCCTCTCTGACCTCAATTTTCTCATCTGTAAAGAAGGGGGATAGGGTGGTAGGATTAGTTTAAAGTTTAAGGTTCCTCTCAACTATTACAACAGTCTCTTCCCTTCACTCAATTTTTATAGGCCAGATTATACAGAAAAGTATGATTATTATTTATCACATGCAATTTCAAACTAGTTATTTTTATGTGTGTATACATACACAATTGTATGTATACATTTTATGTATATATGCTTATGTGTATATATAATTGTATATATCTATACAATGTGTATATGTATATGTGTATATATGTTTGCATGTGTCCATATGTATATTTATCTTACCAATTAGCCCTCAAGCTACTTGAAGACAAGGATGGGTAAGATAATTCTCTAAATTATCCTAGGGCCTAAAATAGAACCAAGCACCTAACAATCAGTGAATCAATATTTTTAGTCATAACCACAATCAATCATACAGCAAACATTCATTAAGTGCCTACTATGTTCCAGGCACTGTGCCTAGTGATTGGCATACAATGACAAAAAAAACCCCAAACATTCCTCGTTCTCATGAAGCTTATATTCTACAATATACAATATATATCCTCCATATATGTGTGTGTATGTCTCTGGTGTGTGTATGTGTGTGTGTGTGTGTGTACATGAACACACACATTAAATATATAAATGATAACTATGTGACACCATTATTTATTTATTGCAGGAAGAAGCTAATGGTTGATCAGGGAGATCTGAAAAGGCTTTGTGTAAAAGACTGTGCTTAAGCTGAATCTTGAAGACAAGAGGGATTCTAAAAGGTAGAGGTAAATGGCAAGTGAATTTCAGACATGAGGACTGGCTAGTACAAAGGCACACAGTAGGAGATGGAATAAAATGGAATATGTGAGGAACACTAAAAAGATTCATTTGACTGAATTGAAGTATGTAGGAAGGGGATAAATGCATAATGACACTGGAAAGGTAGATTGGAGTCAGGTTAAGTATGTCTTTAAAAGCTAAATAGGAGTGTTTGTATTTTATCCC
Source organism: Pseudochirops corinnae (assembly GCA_028646515.1). NCBI lineage: Eukaryota > Metazoa > Chordata > Mammalia > Diprotodontia > Pseudocheiridae > Pseudochirops > Pseudochirops corinnae. The sequence goes on along the minus strand of CM053589.1, from coordinate 45,568,084 downwards.
AGAGGAAATACAGAGGCAATGGAGTTTGTTGAATAAGGGAGTGATATGGCAAGATCTGAGCTTAAGGAAGATCACTTTGGTGGGAGCAGAGTCAGGATGGTGGAGGAAAGGCAGAGTCTCACCTGAGATCTCCCAAATTCCCCTCCAAACAACTTTAAAATAACACCTCAAAATGAATTCTGGAGTGTCATAACTAATAAAATGATGGGGCAAAACAATTTTTCAACTAAAGACAACTTAGAAGGTCAGCGGGAAAGGTCTGTCTCACTGTGATAGAATAGAGCACAGTCCAGCATAGACAGCACCTATCAAGCCACCAGCAGGCCTTGGGGGAAACTGAATCAGCAGTGGTGGCTTCTAGGGCAGAGCTCTCAGCCCTCATACCATAAGGGAATTGGATGACTGATTAGAAGGAAATTATAGGGGATCCTTTGCTGGCACTGGTGAAAAACTCTGTTCCATTACCCATATATGATTCTAGATGGCAGTCCCCATGTGTGGCCACAGGAAAGTGAGGCCCTGGTCACAGTTATAGGGCAGAAAAGAATGCTTGTGATCACTCATAGACCAGACTGGCACAGGTCAGGAGAGCAGTGACCAAAACTCTTCTTAGATTATACCACCATGGAAGAACTGAAAAGTTAGAATCCCCAAAAGCTAGCTTTGAAAACAGCAGCACAAAAATCCTAGAGTTTGGGATGGTGCCCCCTTTATTCCTGAAGCATAGTTCAACTCAAACATAAAATTAAAGGTAAAGAAATAGACTGGAAAAATGAAGAAACAACAACAACAAAAAAGAGCCTGACCATAGAAAGTTATTATGGTGACAGGGAAGATAAAAAGACAAACTTAGAAGAAGACAACAAAGTCAAAATAGATACATTCAAAGCCTCAAAAAAAAAAATGCAAATTGGTCTCAGGACCAAAAAGAATTCCTGAAAGAGCTCAAAAAGGAATTTAAAATAAGAGAGAGAGAGGAAAAATTTGGAAAGGAAATGAAAGCAATGCAAGAAAATCATGAAAAAAAAAGAATTAATACCTTGGTTAAGGAAGCACAAAAACATACCAAAGAAACACCTTAGAAAAAAACACACCTTAGAAAGCAAATAGGCTAACTGGTAAAAGAGGCACAAATATCTATTAAAGAGAAAAACTCCTTTAAAAAAAATTGACTAGATGGAAAAGGAGGTACAAAAGGTACAATAAGTCCTTAAAATTTAGAATTGGGCAAGTTGAAGCTAATGACTCCATAAGACAATAAGAAACAGTAAAACAAAATGAAAAGAATGAAAAAATAGAAAAAAAAACCCTGAAATATCTCATCAAAAACAACTGACATGGAAAATAGATAGAAGAGAGATAATTTAATAATTGTTGGACTACCTTCAAGCCTGGACATCATATTTCAAGAAATTATCAAGGAAAACTGTCCTGATATCCTAGAACCAGAGAGTAAAATAGGAATTGAAAAAAAAATCTACTGATCATGTCCTGAAAAAGTTCCCAAAAGGAAAACTTACAATAATATTATAGCCAAATTTCAGAGGTCAATGAGTAACTATTGCAAGCAGCCAGGAAGAAACACTTCAAGTATCATGGAGCTACAGTCAGGATTACACAGGATTTAGCAGCTTCTACAGAGCTTGAAATATGATATTCTTGAAGTCAAAGGAGCTAGAATAACAACCAAGAATCACCTACCCAGCAAAACTCAGTATAATTCTTCTGAGGGAAAAATGGATATTGAATGAAATAAAGGACTTTCAAGCTTTCCTGATGAAAAGACCAAAACTGAATGGAAAATCTCATTGCTAAATACAAGACTCAAGAGAACCATAAAAAGGTAAATATGAAAGAGAAATCATAAGGGATTCAATAAGATTAAACTGTTTATATTCCTAAATGAGAAAATGATGCTTGTAACTCCTAAGAACTTTAGTATTATTATTGTGCCAGTCAGAAGTTTTATCCATAGACAGAGGGCACAGGAGTAAGTTTACTATGATGAGACTATATCTAAAAAAAAATTAAGGGATGAGAAAGAGGGATACAGTGGGAGAAGGGGGAAGTGAGAGGTAGAATGGGGGGGGTAAATTATCTCATATGAAAGAGATGTGCAAGAGCTTTTATAGTGTAGGAGAAGATGGGGGGAGGGGTTGACAACACTTGAACCATACTCTCATCAGAATTGGCTCAAAGAGGGAATAACATATACACTCACTTGGCCATAGAACTCTAACTTACCTTGTAGGGAAGTAGAAGGAGAAGAGAATAAGAGAAGGGGGAGAGAGTGACTGTTAGAAGGGGAGGATAGATTGGGGGAGATGATGGTCAAAAGCCAAACACTTTTGAGGAAGGACAGGGCAAAAGGAGACAGAAAGAAGGATGGGGAGGGGAAAGAGAATGGAAAGAAACATACAGTTAATAATCATAGCTGAAAAAATTTATAGCAAGTTTCTCTGGCAATTTCTCTAGCAATTATTTTCTGACAGAGGACTCATTTCTCAAATATGTAGATCCAAATATGTCCAGTTTATAAGAATACAAGTCATTTCACAATTAATAAATGGTCAAAGGATAAGAACAGAGTTTTCAGAGCAAGAAACCAAAGTTATCTATATTCTTATGAAAAAATGCTGTAAATCACTATTAATTAGAGAAATGCAAATTAAAACAACTCTGAGGTACTATCTCACACCCGTCATATTGGCTAACATGACAGAAAAGACAAATAGCAAAGGTTGGAGAGAATGTGGAAAAATTGGGACACTAAAGCATCGTTGGTGGAGCTGTGAACTGATCCAACTGTACTAGAGAGCAATTTGGAACTATGCCCAAAGGGCATACCACTCCTAGATCTAAAAAGATCCCCAAAAGAAGATTATGTACAAAAACATTTATAGCTGGTGTGTGTGTGTGTGTGTGTGTGTGTGTGTGTATGTGTGTGTGAGTAAGCAAAGAATTGAAAATTGAGGAGATGCCCACCAATTGGGAGATGACTGAACAAGTTGTGATATGTGATTGTAATGGAATATAATTGTGCTAAAAGAAATGACAAGCAGAGTGCTTTCAGAAAAATGTGGAAATATTTTCATGAACAGAGTGAAGTGAGCAGAACCAGGAGAACTGTGTACACAGTAACAGCAAGATTGTATGATGATCAACTGCAAATGACTTAGCTACTTTCAACAATACAATGATCCAAGACAGTTCCAAATGACTTATAATGAAAAAATGTTATCCACCTCCAGAGAAAAAAATGATGGAGTATGGATGAAAATAGAAATATACTCTTTAAAAAAACTTTTTTTTTTGCTTTTTGGAGGGGGGAAGGGCAGGGCAACTGGAGTTAAGTGACTTGCCCATGGCCACACAGGTAGTGTTAAGTGTCTGAGGTCACATTTGAACTCAGGTCCTCCTGACTCCAGGTTCGGTGCTCTATTCACTGCACCCCCTAGCCACCCCAGAATTAACATATATCTTTTTTTTGCTTTTTGGAGGGGGTAAAGCAGGGCAATTGGGGTTAAGTGACTTGTCCAAGGTCACATGGCTAGTAAGTGTTAAGTGTTTAATGCTGAATTTGAACTTAGGTCTCCCTGACTCCAGGGCTGGTGCTCTATTCACTGCGTCACCTAGCCACCCCCAAAACTTCATTTTTCTTATGATTTTTTTTGGTTTGTTTTCTTTTACAACATAATATATCTTGCATAACTGCATATGTATAACCTATATCAAATTACTTGCCTTCTCAATGAGAGAGGAGAAGGAAGGAATGGAGGGAGAGAATTTGGAATTCAAAGTTTTTAAAAACAAATGTTAAAATTATTTTTACATGTAATTGAAAAAAATATTAAATATCTCAAAAAAAAATCACTTTGACAATTGTGTAGAAAATGGATTTTGAGGGGAAAGATTTGAAGAAGGGATGCCAATCAGGAGAAAATTGGAAATGATAGTCTAGGAGAGAGATAAGAGAGCCTTGGCTAAGGTGATGGCTGTATGAGTGGAGAGAAGGATTTGAGAGGCAATTGTTGGATGTGTTGTGAGAGAGTGTAAGGAGGCAAGAATAGTCAAGTCTGAATTCGTAAACTTGTGTCTGTTTGGTGGTGCTTTTGACAAAAAAGAGAAAAGTCTGAAAGAGGTGTGGGTTTGCAGGAAAAGATAATGCTTTGGACACGTCTAGTTTGAAAAGTCCATTAGGCAGCTGGTGATGTGGGACTGAAGCCCAATAGAGAGACTGGGGATGTGTATGCAAGTCTGGTAACCATCTACAAAGATGAGCTAATGACTGTACTATAAGAAGTCCAAGAAACAATACTAACTAATTTATTGTTGTTGAGTCTTTTCATGACAGATTTGGGTTTTTCTTGGTAAAGATACTGGAGTGATTTACTATTTCCTTCTTCAGCTCATCTTACAGATGAGGAATTGAGGCAAACAGGGTGAAATGACTTGCCCAGAGTCACACAGCTAGTAAATGTCTAAGGCCAGATTTGAATTCAGGTACTCCTGACTTCAGGGCTGGTGCTCTATCCAACATACAACCTATATGCTCCCATTTCTGTTTCATAAAGATGTCAGTCATTTGATGAGTCAATAGCATTTATTAAATATCTAGTATGCATGTCATTAATACATTCTAACTGCTTCTAAATATTCACATAATGTTATAATCCAAGTAGTCTCTTATTTTTAACTAGAAACTATAAAATGACAGTAGTCCTCCTTCTTTTACACATTTAATAACAGATAGTTGATAGTTCATACTATTACTCTATAACTCTTTACCCTGAAACACAATGGAAGACTTTGCTCCTGAGCTGACCAGAAAGTAACCTGTTTTCTTTCTCTCATCTTATCCTGTTCCTCCTCACTTTCTACCTTGACCCCATAGTTCTTGGTATCTTTAACAATGCTTGCATGCCTTTTGCTACAATAGTGGTCATAGAAAATAGGCTGTTTTCAAAAAAAGGTGACTTCTTGGTCTAGTCCTTCTGGAAAACTACTTGGGACTTTGCCCCTAAAGTCACTAGACTGTGCATACTCTTTGACACAGAGCTCCTATTACTAAACTTATACAACAAAGAGATTAAAAAAAGAGGAAAAGGACTCATATGTGTAAAAATACTGAAAGTAACACTCTTTATTTTGTCTGTATGATATCAAAGAGCTGGAAATTAAAGGGGTGCCCATCAATTGGGGAATGACTGAACAAATTGTGGTATAAAAATATGATGGAAGATTCTTGTGTAGTAAGAAATGAAGAAGGGGGCAGTTTCAGAGAAACCTGGGAAAATTTATATGAACTGATCCAAAGTGAAGTGATAAGGATCAGAATAATTTACATAATAACAACATGAAAGGAGAAAATGTAAAGACAAACAACTTTGAAACGTTAAGAATTCTGATCAATGCTATGAAATTCCAAAGGACTCATGATGAAATATGCTGCCCACCTTGGTGATGGGCTCAGGGTGCAGATGTATACATATATACATGCATACATGCATGTGTACACATATGTCACTATCACTATATTGCTGTATCTTTCCATCTATATCATATATATCTATATGTGATAGATATTTGTATAAATCTGATTTATATCTTGCCACTGGACCCAGATGGCTCCAAAGGAGAAAGTAAGTCTGGCGATTTTGCACAGCCCTCCCTCACTCAAATCCAATTCACTTGCATGTCATGGCATCACCTGCCTGATATCATGGTCCTTTTTTGAGAACAAAGTAGAAACAACAACAACATATGTAGATACTTAATACAGATATGCAGATATATAGTGTCATGTAAGATAAATATATAAGACATAGTCAATGTGGTAATTTGTCTTGCTTAACTATTCATATTTGTTACGAGGGTCTTTTTTCTTTCTTCCTCAATGTGGGAGGTGGACTTTCATTAAACGAAAAATAAAATTTAATTTAAAAATTAATAACAGGATTTAGAGCTGAAAGGTACCTTATCAATCATGAAGTCCAACCTCCATGTATATAAATGTTACAATTAGATACTGAATTCTGCTTAATGTGTCTTTAAAAAGTGACATTCTCTCAAGCCTAGTTTTCTTCTCTTTATCTTTGAAATTTAAAACATTCAGATCTAGTTAAAATACAATGAATATGTATATGAAGTGATGCAGAGTAAAGAAGGCAGAACTAAGAGAAAGATTTATATAATAACAATAACATTATAAGGTTAAGCAACTTTGAAAGACTTAAGAACTCTGATCAGTGCAATGACCAAACACAATTCCAGGTTGTTATTTTGTTTGTCCTTTGTTTCTCAGAGAGGACCATGGCACGAGGAAGATGGCGCCATAACTTGCAAGTGAATTGGATTTAAGTGAGGCAGAGCTGTGCAGAGTCATCAGTCTCATTTTCTCCTCAGGAGCTATCTGGGTCCAGCAACTAGATATAGATCAGTATAACTGGAGATGGCCCCCTGAATGTAGTGAGAAACCTTGGCTTTTTCTCACTTTGACTAAGGCAACCTCCATTCAGTGATGAAGGCAGTTTTCAGAAGTGAGTCAAGAAATAGCTCCTTTGATCTAGTCCAGAGGTTCCCAAACAGTTGACATACTGTCCCCTTAAAAAAAAAAAGTACTCAGTGCCCCCCCAAATCTACTTTCTTTAACCCATTTTTTGAAATTTGTGTCATTTCAAAAGAATATTTTTTTAAAATGCATCTTAAATTTAACAATTTATTATAAATTTGTGGGGTTTTCCTGCATTAAAATTTTGATGATGAGATATTGTATCATGTAACCATGTAGTATCCTATTGTAAACAAATCATTACATGCACATATTTCTGCAAATGCATGCTGGACTTCCCAACAATGGGGAACCCTCTTGCCCACTTACACTTGCTTGTTAAGACCTCGTGGGGGCTTGACCGCTGATAGGTTATAACTTGGATTTGGAAAAAAAACTGTAATCACTAAGACTTTAACTTTCTTACACAACAGATGAAACATGTACAAAAGATTTTTCAAGATTTTCTTCTCTTCTTATGCTTCTACCACACTCTTATTTTTACTCAATGCCTCCCAATTGCACCTGAGGAAACTGCCCCTCCCATCCCCCAAGGGGTGAGTTTCACCCACTTTGACAACTTATAATTCTAATTTTTAAAAAATCAATCTGACCAAAACAGAAACAATTTCTATTTACATTCACTCTGAGCCATCCCAATGACCATTAGGTGGTGCTTGGACTGGAACCTACTGTTGGCCAATCTATGAAAACCAGAGCAAATTGGATTTGAGGCACTGTCTTTAAGAAAGAAATCTAGTCAGTAAACCACAAGCTATCCTGCTAGGTTTCAGCCATCAAAATTTACCTTTCTTTGGGCAGAGCACCCACAAGTGAGAGCAATTCCAGTATACTAATGATGAAGTATACTACCCAGTTTCTGAAGTATTGCAGAAGTGAAAGTGAAACATGTATTTTTAGACATGACCAACATGGGAATTGAGCCATTAGGTGGTGCAGTGGATAGAGTGCTAGGTCTAGAGTCAGAAAGATTCATCTTTCTAAGTTCAAATCCAATCTCAGACACTAGCTGTGTGACCCTAGACAAGTCATTTAACCCTGTTTACCTCAGTTTCCTCATCTGTAAAATGAGCTGGAGAAGGAAATGGCAAACTACTCCAGTATCTTTGCCAAGAAAACCCCAAATGGGGCCATGAGGAGTTGGATATGACTGAAGTGTGGGAATGTGTATTATAATGATGGCACAGTTATTATAGTAGTACTGTTTTTCTTTTCTTTTTTCAATAGTGGGAGGTGTGGGTGGGAGGCAGAATGGGGGAAGCAGAAAAAATAAATGTGTTTTTTTTCCCTGAAAGCCAAATTAAAAGTGAAATCAAAGGGATGAGATGAGAAGGCAGGTCTCATACTGATGAGACCATAGACCCACTGGAGTACTATAATAAATTCATAGGTTCACGGAACCTTAAAGCTGGAAGGGACCCCAGAGGCCATCTAGTCCAATGCCCTTGTTTGATAGATAAGGACATTGAGGACCAGGAAGTTTAAAACACTTGCTCAAGGCCAGTTATTCATTATAACTTTTAAATAATAATAAAATAATTTAACTAAAATAAGCTTCAATATACAAAGAATGTTCTTTTAAAATCCAATGTTTAATAACTTATCTGTGTGTTTTCATACCCCGTGATGTGTTTTCCTCTGAGGCAAGACAGGTAAACCTAATTTGTTGAATTGGAAATGATCAGCTATATATGCCAGGTGCTTATATGTACCGGAGTTACCACACAGTTCAGAAAGAGAAAAATCTGAGAAAATTGAAATTACTTTTTTCTGGAAAAAAAATAACAATGGGAACTGATTTTGAAAGTCTGGTTTTCTTTGCTCACCGTATTAGAACTGGCAACAGACAGGTTGGCTTTACTGCAAGTAGGAATATAACCAAATGACATTGTCTCTCCTTCCCTCTTTTCTTTCTTTCCTTCCTTCCTTCTTTCCTTCCTTCCTTCCTCTTTCCTTCCTTCCTTCCTTTTCTTTCTTTCTTTCCCTTCCACCTCCCTCCCTTCTTTCCT
>CM053589.1:45534063-45559004 GCA_028646515.1 Pseudochirops corinnae | reverse complement strand
TTCCTTCCTTCCTTCCTTCCTTCCTTCCTTCCTTTCTTTCATCCTTCCTTCCTTTTCTTTCTTTCCCTTCCACCTCCCTCCCTTCTTTCCTCCCCTTGTTCCTTCCTTCTTTCCTTCCCTCCCTCTGTCCTTCCTTCCTTTCTTCTTTTCTTTCTTCCTTCCTTCCCCCCCTTTTTTTTTCTTTTCCTCTCTTATTCACACTAGTAAACACCCATGCACAAATCCATTTTAGGCACTTTCTCATCACCAGTTCTATATAATTAACTGCAGTCTCTGTTTCTTGAGGGATGAGTTTTGCAACACAGCAGACTGAGGTTGGAGCTCATTACAGAGTTATTCTCTACAGACTTATACATCATTGGAATTTACTCTTGGATTCCTAGAAACACTAGGAAATCCCTATGGTGGAAAAGGAAGAAATACTTATTTGTAGTTTGAAAAGCCTCTTACTCTGGTCAAAATAACGATTTATGGTAAGTTTCTACTTATCTCTTCATTTTAAAATTTTTCTTCTTTTAAATCGTGAACATAATCATGAACAAACACTTCGATAAGTGAAAAATGAAAAACAGGATTGTATATGAAACAGAAAACTGCATTTCTTCGACCCCGTAATACCTACTACACCTATTAGACCTTCTCCTCAAAGAAATCAAAGAAAGAAGAAAAGGCTTTATAAGGATAAAGAAAACTTAAAACAGTTCGTGTGTGTGTGTGTGTGTGAATGTGTATGTGAAAAAGAAGTAGAAAGAAAACGGTGCCCCTCAGTTGAGGAGAGGCTGAATGAATTATGGTAAATGAATGTGCTAGGATATTATTGTGCTATAAGAAATTAAGAAAGAGACAGTTTTAGAAAAACCTGGAATTGTTTGTATGGACTAACGCCGAGTGAAGTGAATAGAAACAGAAAAACCATTTATACTATAACATCAATATTGGGGAAAAAAATGAGTTATTCTGAAAGACTTAAAAATTCTAAGGAATGTAATGATTAACCATGATTTCAGAGAGGATTGACCAATGATGAAGCAGGTTGCCTACCTCAAGACAGACAGGTAATGAACTAATATTCAGAATGAGCCACATATATTTGGATGTGACCAATGTAGGCATGTTTTAGTTAACAATGGTTATTTTGTTACAAATAGGGTTTTTTGATAGTATTTCTTTTTTCTTTTTCTTTTTTTTCTCCCCCAGAGAGGAGGTGGCAACTCAGAGGAAGAAAGGAAATAAATACTTGATGACTAAAAAACCAAAAAAGAGGCATTCAAAACTTTTAAGTAGATGATTCAATAAAAAAGCACAAAAAAGCAAGTTGCCTTTTTGTGTAAAGACATTACCCAAAGGTTTCAGAGTTTTTGCTTTGTTCTGTTTTATCAAAAGTTCAATGGATTTGTACAGAAAAGGGAAATAAATTTTATGGCACTTAGTGTTGACAAGCAAGCTTACAATCTGAATCAGTGGCATTCTCTTTGAAAGATGCCAAAAAGACAGAAAAGAGCACAAAATAAGATAAAATTTAAGTGCAAATAAGGAAACCAAAAAAAAGTTGAGGTACAAGCAAACCTGTTATTCTGTTAAATTTAATATATGCTTATCTCTTTCAAAAAGTCAAATAGTATGGAAGAAACCAACTATCTAGGCTGTCTCTGTGACAAAACTAAGTCAAAAGAAATAAGAATGATGAGTCATTTATATAATACTTTGTGATTTATAACGTGTTTTCTCCCACACTTTCATGAGTTGGGTAGCACAAATGTTAGTATCCCCATTTTACAGACAAGGAAGCTGAGGGTTAGTAAATTGACTTATTCATGGTCAAATGTTTATTAAGTATACTCCCATATCCAATGAGTCACCAAATCTTGCTGATTCCCCTTCTACAACGGCTTTGGTATCTATTCCCTTTCTCTCAATTCATATTATCAACACTCTATTTCAGAACCTCATCTCCAATTAATGCAATAGCCTGCTTCGACTATTTCCCTTCTACAATCCATCCTCCACACTTCCACAGCTTCCCAGGGTGATATTCCTAATATATAACTCCCCTGATCAAAAATCTCCAGTGTTTCTCTCCTAGCTATGGAGGTCTATGAGGTGTTCAGGGAGAACCAGCACTTCTGGTGTGAGCCTTTTTCATGGCTGTTCATCTACCTTTGGTGTCCACCTTTCACCCAAATCTCACCTGTGGCTCCAAGAAGCTGTAGCATGCACAATGGCCACACCCCAGTAAAACCATCTGGTTTTATTTCCCCTGGAAGGATAGGCAAATGAGAACAATTTGTTCCAACCTCCATGAAGGCGGCTGAAGCAGGTGTTGTAGAGTGCTTATGGCTTGGTTAGACATCAAAGACGCCAAGGTCATCCACTGCATCTCTCACCATTGCCAATCATCTTGACTTTTATCTTGCAAGTGAAGTTCAATGACTCTGGAAGAGAGAACAAGGTGATAACTTTGTGCAACTCTGCCTCACTTAAATGCAAGTAATCAGCAAGTCATCACTTGTGATGTCATTGGTCCTCTTCCAGAAGGAAGGATGAGCAACAACAGCCACTAACTAGGAAAATTCAGACTACTGAGCATGGATTTAAAGACCTTCCAAAACTTAAAGCAATATATTAGTATTAGTATTATTATTATCTTTAAGTACTTTTGCAGGCTAATTACACATTTTCTCCCTTCATACATTCTATGTTCCAATCACACTATTCTGCCCAGTGTTTCCTACACATTCTTTATCTCTATCTACCTTCCCACAAGTTGTCCTCCAAGCCTGGAATCCACTCCCTCCTTTCATCTACCTCATGGGATGCCTCACTTCTTTCAAATTTAATTAATTCAAGTGTTATCTTCAACATGAAGATTTCCCTGGCCTCTCCTCCTTCATTGCTAGTGTCTACTTTAGCCTTCTGGCTCTCTGAAATTACCTTGAAATTACTTTGTTTTTAGATTTTGTATTTACTAATATGTGTAAAATTTCCCCTGGGAATTTTACACATATTAGGGGAAACAATACACTTATTTTTTTAAAATATGTATTTTTGTCCCCAAGCCCATTGAAGGCAGGGGTTGTTTCTCTCTCTCTCCTCCCCTTCCCCATCCCTAGCACGGTTCATGGGACATGGTAGAAACTTAATAATAAATATTTTTGGATCTGAATTTTTGTTATCATTTTACCACTAATTGTTCATTGACTGTGGGAAAAATCTTTGGGTTTCAGTTATCTAACATAAAATAAATTTGCTGGACCGAATGCTGTCCAAGGCCCTTTTCAATTCTAAAGTTTTATTATTCCTGCATGAAAGAATATGTGGGGAAAGAATTCAACATCATTCTTTCTGTTAGTTATTTACATTTTGGGAAAGTACTACATATTCAAAGACTTGATTTTTTCATGGTTATTTTACAGGGAGCTATGTTTCGCTTGCTATTAATCTGAGAAAGTAGGGTCAGGTGACTTGGGTTCAAATTCCCATGTGACACTGGGCAATTCACTTGACTTTGTGCCTCATCTATAAGAGAGGCCTAGTGGTGGAACTGCTATCTATTTCTCATGGTTGCTGTGAGGGAACCATTTTGTAACCTTAAAATATTTTACAAATGTGAGCCGTTCTTATGAAATTATTATTACAATAACTAAAATGAATGGGTGAATAACTAAAACAAATGCCTTCTAAAAGTCAGTCATTAGCTCCATTGCTCTGACAGTTGGAACTACTCAGAACAAATACCAGGCTCCAGCCTGTCTGTGCTTTGTTGTAAACAGACTCTGATTTTTTGCCAGCCATGGCATCCCTTGTGTCCTCTGCCAAATGCAGTACTGGCATCTCAGACTTGGTTTAGAATCATAGAATATCAGCCCTGGAAGGGCCCTCAATAAGCTTGCCCAAGTCTCTATTGCCCAAGTCCTATGAACTGGGGAATTATTGGGTGACTAATCTTAAATGACCTGAAGTACTATAGACAAATGATTTGGGTGGGTGCATCTAACACAATTTTCTGATATTAATGGTGCTGTTTGTTGTGTCCATGCATTTATGTCTGCACCCCAAAGTTCTTTATCCTGGAAAGTCATTTTGGTTTCAAAACTCACAAGCTCACACCTGGGAAGTCCCCTCTGCTCCTGGAGAATGATCAGAGATGGGATAGTTCTTTTGTAATTTTGATTGCAACAATAACTCCGTTTAAGGAGGGTGCCAAACCAGCCATCTCTTCATTTCCCATCATGCTTCACTCCTCTGAACCTCTCAGTCACTTCCCGGCACTGAGTATCTGCTCCTATCCCTTTTCAGCTTCTTTTTTTATGCCTAATCTTCTCCATTAGAATGGAAGCTCCCTGAGGGCAGGGACTTTGCTAGGATTTGTAATCCCGGTGCTTAGAACAGTGTCTGGCACATACAAAATATTTAATTAATGCTTGTTAACTGAATGACTTACTGTTAATGGATACATACAAAATCTTCCAGAGGCAGCATGGTATAGTAGGGAGAAAAAATGCTGACCTTGGAGTCAGAGGACCCGAGTTCAAATCCTACCTCTCTCTGCCTCCTATTACTTGTGTCATTTTGAGCATTTCTCTTATCTCTCTGGGCCTCACTTTCCTCATCTGTAAATTAAATAGGATAGATTAGAAATCCTTAGAGGTCCATTCCAGCTCTAAATCTCTGTGAGTAGAATCATAGAGCAATTGATTGTTATGTCCTTTCAAGGAATTCTAGTGTTGATTTGATTACTGTTCCCTAGAGCTAGAGGTAGAAGCAGGAAAGCCTAGTGCACAGACAGAGCCATAGTGTAGGAGTCTGATAAAGAAATGATTAAGACTCAGAAGCATGAATTTCTTTGGCCTCATATGTTACCTTTGTATATGCTCCACTACTAGTATACTCTAATACGATGCCCATTTTTCCTGCTGTATACATGTGGAAGTATATACCTCACAGGTTGATGGTGAAGGGCATATATAGGTGTTGTTACTATTGTCATCTTAGTAAATGCCTCTACTTTGGGCTAATTGTGTCTATTTATTAATTTTTAAAGTAAGCACACTGTTTGGAGTTAGTGAGTTATAGTTTTAGGAGTGCAGACCCAGAGTATCTTAGAATTTGTAAGAGGTGACAGAATCCCTCAGGTGACAGAATCTGTAAACTTTCAATGGCTGGGAACTTTTCTTCTATTGGAAATGGTATTAGCCCATCAGGGTTAGTTCCTAAAACTGATTGATATCCTTTGTAATCTACCAAATTTATTATTTTCAGGAAGTGGAATGAATAGGATCATATATCTCAGATTTTAAAGCAGTAAGGGCATCATCTAGCCCAACCATCTCATTTAATAGATGAGAAAACTGGAGCATTGAGAGATTAAATAATTTGCCCAAGGTCATATAACTAGCATATGTTGGAGGCAGGATTCAGACCCAGATCTTCTTTACTCAAGTCCAGCACTCTGTCTTGGAGAAAGTATGCTTTGGGCATTGATCTTAGACCTAAGAAGAATTAGGGAAATGCCTCATTTGTGTTAATACTTTACCTTTGTACCCCCATCTTCTCTTTGTTCTCTCTCAGATGCAACATTTTGGGTGTATCTTGTTCTTTAATCATTTATGAAACTAATCTCATAAACTAAAGCTGGACAGGAAATGCTAGGAAGACTACAAACAGCTTGTTAGTTAACAAGTAGAGTTCCCATACAGAGTAATAACTTGGCAACTTAAAAGCTTTACAATTGCTCAATTCCTTATTGGAAAGACTGGTTTGTGCTTCTGATGAGAAAGAAGAACTTTTGAGGTTAGTTCCCTCTTTGCATTGCAGCTTTTAGCTCTGAGTTTGTTTCTTTCCTTAGAGCCATGTAGTTTAGGCTCTCTGGAACATTTTTAAAATTTGGAGCTGGAGACTTGCTGAGAGATCATTGTTAGCTGCTTCATTGAGCCCCTGGGTAGCACGTAAGACTCCCAAGTAAGCCAGAAACATTAAAATGTAATTGGGAAATATTTACAAAATAAATAAAAATGCAATAAAACATAGATACTGTTACACTTTAAAATTAACTCAATGTGCGGCTTGTGATGATCCTACGTACAGATGGCCCTGTTTTTGTCTGAGTTTGACATAAGGGCCTAAACCACTAAAGGATTTCAGCAACTTGCTGGTATGTGACAGATACAGGACTTGTACCTGCATCTTCTGGGCTCCTGGGCCAGCTCTCTATCCCCGGATGCCTCCTTTACACAATTTATATGTACACCCTTATAATAACTGTGAAAAAAGTGATATAACTTTTATCAACCCCAGGTTAAAAATGAGAAAACTGAGGCTTAGAGATTAAATGAGATGCCCAAGGCTACATTAAGCTAACTAGTATATGTTCTGGGATGACTCGAAGTCGGGTCTTCCTGACTCCATAATATCAGCTTTAAGGCTGGAACATTTTGCAAGTATTAACTCATATTTATCCTCACAACAACCTGGGAGGTATGTGCTATTACCTTTTTTACAGATAAAGAAACTGAAACAGAGGTTAAGTGGCTTGTCCGGGGGTCACACAGCTAGTAAGTGTCTGAGTGTAGATTTTAACTCAGGTTCTCCTGACTCCAAGTCCAGTCTTCTATCTTCTAAACGTACCTTTCAAGACTACAATTTTTTGTTAAATTCAAATGGAAAAGAATCCAAGACCTATGCCTACTTTACAGAAATATTATAGGAAAATAATTATGCAAGCTGTGTGTCTTTTCTTCCCCCTTTCAATTCTGATCACTAACGTAGAGAAGGAAAGGGAATGTATAATCCATTAAACTAGACTCTTTAATCTATAGATAATTGAAATTTTACTTGTTTGCTTAAGCCCATCCCTAGGGTATAGTTCACCTGGCTATTAAGATATAGCCATAATAACAACAAAACAAGGGTTGGGGCATAATTACACTGACATATCATGCCAAGGCAAACATTTTTCTAGCTCAAGCCCTCCTGCCTCACAGCATGTCTTGCAAATAATGGGCCGTCAATAAATATTTGCTGATTAATTCATTATGGAAGAGACTGATGAGCTTTCTTTCTTTTTTTCTCTTCCTTCCTTCCTTTCTTCCTCCTTTCTTTTTCTCTTTTTCTTTCTGTCTTTCCTTCGCTGCTTTGCCTTTGTTGCTATACTTTTAAAATTTTATTTTAAAAATTATCTAGTATTTATTTTGCCTCTTTTCCATATTCCCCAACCACCAAAAGAAAAAATAAAGTAAATCCCTGTAACAAGTGAAACAAAAACCAGAACTGAATGCCCCCAAAAATCTATGTCTCAGTCTATACCCTGAGCACAGCACCCCTGTTATGAGTTGAGTAACTTGCCTGGGGAATGAATCTTGGTTGGTCAATGAATTGATGAATCTGTGTTTTCTAATAGAAGATATGATTTAACAGTAGCTCACTTTTATACAATGCTTTAAGGTTTTCAAAGCACCTTACAAATGTTTTCTCATCTGATCCTTACAAAAACCCTGGGAGGTGGATGCTATTATTGCTTCCAATTGTACAGATGGTGAAACTGAGGACAGTTTAAGTGACTTGCCCATGGCTACTAAGTGTTTAAGGCTGACTTGAGATCAGGTCAAGCCCCTGGGTCCACTAGGCCATCTACTAGATTCGTTTTTGAAAATCCTGGTAGGCATTACACCGGGATTTAATATGGTTTCAGAACTTGGTATAAGAGCAGTTTGAATTAAACTGCTCAAGTTTATGAAAAATGTATGGAAAAATACACAAAAAAGTGAATCAGTAGCATCCTGAGTCTTGACTTCCCCCTGCCAAACAGACAGACATGCAATCAATCAGCCCTACTCCTAAATCTAAAAAGAAAGAAAGAAAGAAAGGAAGAAAGGAAGAAAGAACGAAAGAAAGAAAGGAGGGAGGGAGGGAGAGAAAGAGAGAGAGAGAAAGAGAAGAGAAGAGAAGAGAAGAGAAGAGAAGAGAAGAGAGAAGAGAAGAGAAGAGAAGAGAAGAGAAGAGAAGAGAAGAGAAGAGAAGAGAAGAGAAGAGAAGAGAAGAAAAATGAAAGCTGAATTCCGCCTATGAGAATCCATCAGTCCCGCTCCTTTATAAAGGGGCGAGGGGGCGGTGTCCTCTTCCACGCTGCCCTCTCGGCATTCTTCAGCCAGGGGCGGAGTCTCCTGACGTCCGGGGGAGTGAGGGTTGCCCAGTTAGGGGCGGGACCTGGTGACGTCCGGCGGAGTTTGGGTGGCCCGGTAAGGGGCGGGGCGGGGCGGGAACGGATACTCGGCCCCGAGTCCCTGTCTCAACCGCGGTCACTTAAGCTCGCGCTTCAGAAAGGGGGTCACTCCAACTCTCTAAGCTTGGCCAGTCTAGTGCTGGGTCGCTGAGCCCCGCGCAAACTCCTCTGGAGCTCGGACGGTGCTTTTGTTAGGTGGACTCCACTTCAAACAGTTTGGGGCTGTTTACCCTGGGTCCCTCTCGCAGCTGCTGGTACGGCTTCACCCCCCATCTCCCCGACCTCTAGGGGCTGGAGCCCTGGCACCCCGGGGGCCTCAAGCTGAGTGTCTGTCTCCAAAAGTCGCTCACACGCCGCCTCCAGTCACGCACGCTGGGGCCCCCGCGGCTCCTCTCTACTCGGGAGTCGCGATGCCACTGGGACACATCATGCACCTGGATCTGGAGAAGATCGCCCTCGAGTACATCGTGCCCTGCCTGCATGACATCGGCTTCTGCTACCTGGACAATTTCCTGGGCGAGGTGGTAGGCGACTGCGTCCTGGAGCGCGTGAAGCAGCTGCACTGTAACGGGGACCTGCAGGACGGGCAGCTGGCTGGACCCCGCTCCGGGATCTCCAAAAGACACTTGCGGGGAGACCAGATAACCTGGATCGGGGGCAACGAGGAAGGCTGCGAAGCCATCAACTTCCTCCTGTCCCTGATCGACCGGCTGGTTTTGTACTGTGGAAGCCGCCTGGGCAAATACTATGTCAAAGAAAGGTCCAAGGTAAGGGCGCTGTTAATTTCAATTGGGGACTGGGAAGAGCGGCGCCCTGACCGATACCAAAGTTAAGCACACCACTCACAGTTTGCAAGAAACTTTCTCTCCCCTCCCCCCCAATTATAATACAACGAAGACTAGTTTGGGTTAAAACCAAAAATAACACAAAAATACTGGTTTGGGTTAAAACCTCGAACCAACCCTACTCTAGCTGACACTTAATTTTAAATTAATTAACCCCAGGGATGCTTCGGTGCAGTGGACTGAACGCTGGATTTGGGAACCTAATCCCGGTTTCTTTCCACTTAGCACACGTGTGATTTTGGGCAAGTCATTTTCCCCCCCTCCGAACCTGAGTTTCCTTACGTGTTTTTCTAGATGTCCCCTGAGGTCTTTGCCTGTTCTAAAGTTGTATCAGCAGCACTGCCTTTGAATGAACGTCTTTGATTGCTAGTAAAAGATTAATCAACTTTTGTTTCTGTGTATTTTGGTGATCTTTTGATACTCAGAGCCAGTGGGTTAGGTAGGAGAAGAGGTTAGCGTTAGGAACGTCTTAATGATTTCAGAATAGGTGTAACTTTTTTTGCTGTTGTTGTTTAGTAATCCTCTAGCCCATACCTGTTGCTCAGGTATCCCGCCAAATGTACTGTCTTTGAGTACCCACAATTGTGATCTTTTTGAAAAAGAGGACAATTTGTTGAGTTTGTTGGACTCCTACTGCAAGGTGTAGTAAGTTCTTTGCCTCCTTCAGTTTCAGTCTGTGATGCCTTTGGCCCTTTGACCACAGTTGAGCAAATTTGTTGGTTGTCAAGATCCTTTCATACTACTTTCAGCCAGCCCCTTCTGTAGCAGTTATTAGATGGTGAAATCCACCCAAACAACTAATTGATTGATCGTGAGAGAGTATTCTAGCATTTGTGAAAGGAAAAGAGGTTTGGGTTCACATCCCTCAAGAGACTCCCTTGAGGAAGGTAATTTCTTAGGTATGTTTACAATGCATTTCTGCAAAGGTGGGAAGTTACCTTAGCTGTAGTACCTACCTATTGCCATTCATCTAGGGACTCCAAGGGACTTGCAGCAATCTGTCTTCAGGTGTTTATTGGTCCAGCCCAGGTTGTTTCCGGTTGCAGCTCCAAGTGACTCTCCATTTTCTTTTATCATAAATGAGGCCGAGTGATAGATGAGCATAAGTAACATTTAAAAGCCTGAGGTGCACAGAGGAAAGCCAAATGGCCGTCAGGTACAAGGAGAACAGTCACCTATGTATTATTTAGGGGGGAAATAGAGTATTTCACAATTCAAGATTGATTCTGTGATAAAACAGGCTACTGCCATCCCATTTGGCCCATGAACTGAGGTGAGTGCTGTTACGACAAAAAAAATAAAAGACAAGTAGCTAAGATGTGGAATTTAATGAAGGAGGGAGGAAGAAAGGGCCAAGTATTAATTAATTAAGTGCTTACTATATGCCAACCATTGTGCTAAGTGCTTTACAAATATTCTTTGATTGTGGGGAGGGTTGGAAAAGAGCATATACTTTGTTTATACCTGAGGACACTCGAAGACTTCTCTAGGAGTTCAAATTCTTTAAAGGCAAAAACAAGCCCTAAACATCCGCTTTTAACTTGGGGAAATAGCATTACCTTCACAGAATTCTCCAAGTCTGCCAATAGGCGTTTATTAAGTACTCAGTAAGTAATTTTAATTAATTGAGATGCTGGACTTTCTGGTCATATTTTGAAGGACACTAAAGATGCCTAAAGTTCTTTCAAACCAAGATAACAGAGTTTGAAATAAATGCTTCTTGTTGTCACTGCCCATTCTCCCTAAAAAAAAAAAAAAAAAACGCTTTGAGGTAATGAAGAGTAAGTAACCACGAAGGAGACCCATCATCACATAAAAATCTCTCCAGGTTCTCGATTCTTTATGAGTAGCAGCCTGACCCACCTAGAAATTTAGAGCTAAAAGGGATTGTAGATCATCCCCTGACCAGCCAGCCCTTCCTTTTATAGAGAAGAAAAAGTGACTTACCTGAGTTCTTATAGTTACTACTTAAGTTAATAAGCATTTATTAAGTGTCTGCTGTTTACCAGGCACCATACTAAGCACTAGGGGTATACCAAAACTGCTCCCCAACCCCCCAAAAGTAGCCAAACCCAGGTACTGATTCAAATCAAGTGCCCTTTCTACTGGACTACTGTTTTGCAAGGTCTGTCTTTCAACCCTAAAAGCTAAAGGGGAAGATTTTTTAGAAAGAGTTTGAAACCCGTCCAGGGCAAGAAAAAGCATATGGTTTCAGCAGGATTTGATGGTTTTATCCCAAATTTGTGTGATATCCTCCCACTAATTGGAATAACTTTCTTAAGTGTCACTCATCCAAAATGTAAGTGGATGGTAAAGTCTTTACTGGGTGGATCACTTAAATAGTTGTCTTATCTGTCTTTTCACCCTCCCCTTGGTGCCCCCCCATGCTTTCACACTCACCCACCCACCCAACCCAATCCTTCACAACTTAGTGAAAGTGGGTGTTTATTGAACGAATGTGTTTTGAAATTGAAGCAAGGAAATTTGATATTAATGTTTATTCTAAGAAGTAGGATTTAAGAGGTCTCTCACAAGGAAGCCTATCTTTGTCTAGAATCTAGATTCTCATCGGTTATCCTAATACATAGTTCTTCATTCTCTAATGTATGATTAATAGAAAAAGTAAGGCACAATATTCCCAAACCAATTAAAATGTGTGTATTTCACACCTCAAGTGAAAAGCTGTATCAGAAGAAGAGGTCTGACAGAGATAGTGTCATATAAAGAAACGTTTAGCTTTTTGGGGTTAGACAGAGGTAACTATCCAGATCCTCATTTAGTAAATTTTGATAGAAATCCGTTTTCTTTCTAGGAATTTTCCTGTCCTTCACTTTATTCCCTCGATCTCCAGCATGGAGAGTACTCTACTGTAGGCATGGAAACGTAATCAAACATAAGGCAGAATCTGCTAAATCTATTTTAGGTTTCCTACTGTTCTTAAGGCTGAGGTATATATTTATTTGTATGAGCACATGAATATACTTTTCTTACTTTTAATGTGTCTTGTGAGGAAGCAAAAGCCATCAAATTGTATGTTTGTCTAAACAAGTCAGTCACCAGGCTGCAAAGCAGAAATATTGGTCAGACTTCAGTTGCTGAAGAAATAAGGGGCTTTTGAGATTTTTAAGGGAACCCTTCATTAAGTTACCTGGGCTGAATTGACCTTGGCAGTTGAACTTGCTGGAAACATATCTTTAGGGTCTTAATTAAGGAGCCTTTAGGGAAACCTCCTGGTTGTAATTTCTTTGCAATGTGCAGCAGCATGGCGCCCCCTAACTTCAAGTGTGGTCCCTGCTCGGAGACCCTCCCTGTATTCATTTATGGGACTGCTCTCTCCTTTTTCAGGAATGTAGGAAATCGCCAAGACAAATATTGGTCACCACTTTCTCCTTTTACTTTACTGCATAAATCTTAGGGAACTGGGATTTATTTTCCACCGGGATTGTAATTTATAGAACCAGGAGTTCTCTTGCTCAGCAGCAGTTAGTTAGATGTCTCACAGTAACTCACCAAGTAAAAATGTCACTAACTCACAGGAATGGGTATATACATATATGTGTGTATAGACACATGCATGCACATATATTCTTATGTATATATGTACATATTTACATATCATATATATTTTTGTACTGTAGGCCCAATTCTAATTCACTGTTCACTGATTGCCAAGCCTTTCCCTTAAACAACCGTAAAGGCTGATTCTGAGTTCTTGGAAAACTCAAAGGCAAGAACTTTACTGGTGTTTCCCACTACTATTTTTAGAAAATCCACTTATTAGCTGAGTTGATCACAAATAGCCTTAACTGAACTAGCTCCAGACCAACATGTGTTCAAGGACACTGAAGAAGTAGCTTCCCTATACCCGAGGGATTCTTCTGTGAGCCAGCCAAACAATCCTTGGGCAAACCTCTTCATTTCTCCTTGAATTACTCTTGGAGAGCAATTAAATTAAAAAGAAACTTATATAAAATTAAAACAAAAATAACAACACCACCCAACAACCCAGGTGTAGATTTTTGTGGATTTTGTTTCTGTGCTAATGAGTGACCTTTCCTATCTAGCCGTGACTACTTCTTCGTTGTCTATAGAGGAAGACTGAAGCCAGTTATAATGGGAGAGGGTCAGGGAAGAGAGTTGTTTGCTTTTATTCTTGGGATCTGTGAATATAGGCTCTCCAAGGTGTAGATAAGAAGATCTTGTGGCCCAAACCTCTGTTTCTTAACCTGGATAAACAATCCAATTCATGTAGAGGCTTTAAAGAAAAAGGTTTTGGTTAAAAACTTTTGTACTTTCTTCAGATAGTATGTGTCATCCTTATGTACATATATCTGCGGGATTTCTAGTCCATGTTAAGTTTTTCTCAAGAAAGTGCTTTGATCCAGCTGAACTCTGAAAAAGTCTTAAGATTGGCGTTTTGGAGAGTGACTTTTGGCATGAGAAGGCACTTAGAAGCTTCATATTTGGGAACTCTTAGTTCTAGTTGTAATGCACTGAGTAGCAGGGATAGAAGTAATTTTGAATAAGCACTTCCTTTAGAGAAAACCTGGTGGTTTTTTTTTTTTTTAACTAATACAGACTTGATCAAGTCTCTATTTTTCTTCCATGAATTGGGTTGAATTGTACTGGATGAATAATCTTCCATTACCTTAAATGCCATAGATAAATGGCTTTTATAAGGTAATGCTCTGCTATTAATGGCTACTTCTTATGGTTAAATGTTGAGATCTTTTAATTAATAGATCTAAATCTTCCTCTAAAACTTTCTGTGGTTAGCACCTTGGTAGTTTGAAACAAAACAAAACAAATTCTTGGGTTTTGGGTGGAACACACCCAATTTGGAAATTTCCATCTAGGGAAGCAAAGCATCTCTAGAAACTGATCTCACAGCCCTCTTTGCTTTATCCATTTGCAGTGTTGAGTTACCTTACTAGACTAGAAGTGTGTGTATATTATTTATTTCACTCTCTTGCCTAGTTTATAGCCATTTCCCTACGTTCTCTGTTCAGTGAAGCTAGACCAGATGGCAGCAGTTTGTTTATAGCTGCCAACCCTGTCTTTTCCCTAGACTTAAAGAAATCTAATTTTATTAATTTCTCATATATTCTTTAATCTAATTTCCTCTCTGAACTTGCTTAAGTTTTAGGAAGAGAAAACCTGTAGGCTTAGAAAAAGGATCTTAGAAATCCTGTATTCTACCCAGCTAGACTTAACTAAGCTTCTTTTGTTTAGAGAAAAAAACAAGTTTTAAGCAGGGTTTTTAAGTAGCTGAAGGACATGAAGTTGATAAGAGGTCATTACTTTTGTAAGTAAACTGTGTTGAGAAATCTTAGAAATGAGGAGGAACCCAGAATTGTCCAAATAGGTCATCAAGGATATAGAAGATGAATTAGCGAGGGTGGAGTAGTCTGTTTGGAATATTTGAGTGCTCTTTTGCATTTATTTTTATTCATTTATAAATTCATTTATTTGTTTTGAGTGAATGAAACTTTTATTAAGCACTTTCCTTTTTATTAAGCACAGTGTTGAATATCACAAATATCACAAACAGCTCTTGATTGAATGAATTCATATTCTAATGGAGGAGACAATATAAATGCAAGGTTTTAGCCACAACTCCCTTGGGAAAGTCCCTTATGGTACAGTGTCAAAACAGATGGCTAATGCCTCTTCCTTAATAATAATTTTTGTCTGGAATATTTGAAATAAAATTCTCTTTCGTAAGTTCATTTGCATCCTAAAAATGGTAACCGCTCATGGGATCATAAATTTGGGGTTTAGAGGGATCTTAAAGGCTATTGTGTTGAGTCCAGCTCTCTCATTTTGCAGATGAGGAGACTGAGGCAGAGAGATTGTGACTTGCCAGAGCCAAACAGAGCTAGTCCAAAACAGGACTCTTTCTGACGCCAAGGCCAGCCTTTTAACCCTTTCATCACCTAGGTACTTCCAGCCATCTGGTCCCTCTAATCACCTGTACATAGACCTTTTCCACGTGTTCCTTATCTTATTTTTCCCTCCTCCCACATTCTTCTTTCCTCTGGTGAAGCAAAACTTTTCAACTCTGACCTCTCTTCTGGAATTGATGGTGGCCATTTCAAATCTGCTCTGCACTCTTCTGTATTTTCCTATTTGAAGACTGTATCTTACGCTGTTGACACAGAATTTGTATAAATTTGAATCCTTAAGCATTTTTTGAATCAGTCAACAAGCCTTTATTTAGGACAACTGCAACTTGGTACCTTTAATCTTTTAACTTTTAAAAGCTTACTCAAGTCTCTGTCCTATGAAAGATTGAGGTGTGAATAATTTTAAATTGTTCATTTTTAAAGTGGGGGGTGTGTGTGTGTGTGTGTGTGTCTGTAAGGGGTAGAGGCAGGGTTTCATGCTGACTACTGGCAACACAAATAAGAAACCATTGCTGAATTCAAGGAGTATCCTTTTTAATAATGGGGGGAGATTACATGCAGATGACTTAAAATTTTTGGGGACGTCCTAGACTTTGAGAGCTGTATTTCAGTATATTTGGTTTCCTTTGTATTCTATATTTTGTTTTGTGTATTTAAAAACATTCAGAGAGAAGAGGCCCAACGAATGGTCAAAAGGATCCATGCCAAAAAAAAAAAAAAAAGACAAGAACCCCTAATGTGGTTAGAAGGTGGCCCTCAAGGTGCCTAGGAAGAACTCTAGGGTTCCAAGGGATACCAAGCCTTGAACGATTTAACCTTTTTTCTTCCGGTCCCCTGCTCTGGGGCCCCACAGTTTTGATTGTGGAATTGCTTCCTCCCTTTGGCTTCTACACCTATGCTGCTCCCAAACACTTTATTCCCTGACCTACTCACCATTGACTTTGTACTTGTACTTCTCTCCGGTTATGGAGCCATAATCAAATTGATACTATCTTCGCCCTTAGAAAGGGTTTGCCAGTCCCTTCTATGGGCCACCATCTCCATAACTTTCCAACCCAAAGACCTCTCCTTCCCCTCCACCTATTCCTACTTAAGTAATGTATGTGTTGTCTTCCCCCATTGGTATCTTAGCTCTTTGAGGAAAAAGGATTTGTTTTTTCTTTTGCTTTTGTTTTTGTTTCTCTAGTACTTAGCTTCTGTACTCGGCTCACTTCTTGTTGCTGTTCAGTTGAGTCTGACTTCATTGACCCCCAGACCATAGCAAGCCAGACCCTTCCACTATCTCTAAATCTGTCCAGGTTTGTGTTCTATTTCACTATCTATTTCATCCAAGTGTTAAATAAATGCTTTTTCATTAATTCAAGGTAAGGAATCACCTATAAATAGGCAGTGATTGGGTAGACTGGTAGAGTATCTGAGTACCCATCTATGAATTAGGCTGTATAAAGAGATCTCAGAGTCAATGGAAGGGAATAATTTGTAGGAAGATGACAGATTGTGAGGTGATTTAAATGCCAGAGCAGTTTATATTTGATTCTAGTGGTAATAGGGAGCTACTGAAGTTTCTTGGGGGAGGAAGATGATATCATCAGAAGCTTGTAGTACAAACAATATGGCTATATATTTTAAAAGGGATGGCTTGGTTTGGAGGCCACTAGCCATGCTGTTCAATACTCTGCCACTGACTCACCTTTGTGGCTCTAGGTAAATCAATTAACTTTCTGATCTCAGTTACTGAAGTTTAAAAAGTAGCTTCCTCTGTAATTTGTCTGCAAAGGTGGCTTCTGTTTCAATAGGCTTTGGAATTCTTCTATAGCAGCATTTGTTACAATTAGCTGACAATGAGCTCTGTTACATATTTCTTCAGTAGTGGTACAGTAACTATCATTTTTCTTTCTCTAGCTCTAATCACATGGTATATTCTGGCATAACCATGGATTCAGATCTGTTCCCCTGGGCAACTGCCAGGGTGCCCAGTGTGGAGTTGAGTCTACAGCCACTGGAACTGTAAATACTGAAGACATGTCATTTTTATGATATCCAGCTAAGGAATTTAGTTTTGGCCGAGATCCAAAGAGCCAGTGATTTGGCATAGATTCAGAGTTGATGTTTTATATCTGCATTAGTCAAACAAGATTAGTTAGCTTGGTTAATTATACATAGAATTTGTTGGATTTTTTTTTTTTTTACCTTGTCTTGTTATTTACATGGTTGAGAGTTTTGGTTGTTCTTTCTGGAAATGTGTGATCTCATATAAATGTGTACTCATACCCTTCTCTCCCCTCAACTTTTTTTTTTTGCAAGGTATAGACTATAATAAACTATGGCATTCTTGAATAAATATTCAGTGAACATATATTGAACATGCTTTAAGTGTGAAGCAATGTGAATACAACTTTAATATCTTGTCTTGAAATGGAACCCTTTAAAAACCATGATGTTTTACTATTATTTTGGTCACGATTTACAATTTTATCTGTGTGGAGACCTTCCAGTGTAGAACTTACAGTCATAGTGATTTTCCTGGGTCATTGTGACTTGGTCACAACTCAGTATGTGTCAGAGACTGGACTTGAATCCTGGTATTTCTAGCCCTCTATCTAAGGTGCTTTTTGGAATGTTACACACACACACACACACACACACACACACACACACACACATACACGCACATAATTTTACATGTTATAGAATGTTATATATTATAGAAATTATATATTATATATAGTATATATATTTAGATAATATATATTATAGAATGTTATATATTATATAATAGAAATTATATATAGAATGTTATGTATTACATGTTATATATGATATATTATAGAAAATTCAAATTTAGTGATTCATATTTTTCAAGATCTAGATAGGTGTTTCATTTACAAAACCTTTCACGCTTAATCAGAATGAGACTAAATAGCATACAGGACATAATTATAATGCAGTAAATATTCCATTTGCTATGAATAAATTTATGCATAAAATTCAATATAGACAACTTTAGGGCCTCATTTTTCCCTCTCATTTACACACACACACACACACACACACACACACACACACGTATATTAGAACGTAAGCTCCTTGAAGGAAAGAACTGTTTTTACTGCTAATATTTGTAAAGTGTTTAGCACTGTGTCTGGCAAATAGTAGGTGCTTAACAAATGCTTGTTCCCTTCCCTTCTTTGTATACCCAGCACTTGGGTGAAACATCCATTCTAATAGCAACAGATTGCCTCAGTTTCCTTATCTGTAAAATGAGCTAGAGAAGGAAATGGCAAACCACTCCAGTATCTTTTGCCAAAAAATCCCAGATGGAATCACAAAGAGTTGAACACAACCGAACAACAACAAATTATAAAAGAAGGGAAGGAAACGGGCATTTATTAAGCATGTCTGTGTGCCAGACACATTGCAGGTACTTATGTACTAGGCGTGGTACCAAGCTTTGGGGATGTGAATGTAAATAGTTCCTGCCCCTCCAGAAGTTTACATTTTAAAGCAGGGGAGACATCATATAAAGAAGAGCTGGATGCTTGTGGAAGAGGAAGGGGGGAGGGGGAGGGGGGCAGAGGGAGGGTGCCTCTGGGGATGGAGGATGACCCTAATGAGAGGATAGCCGGTGAAGAGTTGGAGAAGAAATCTGGAGTGGAGCATTCTGGGTAATACATTGATGTTTTGAATGATCCTTTTTCTGAATTACTGTGCAGAGAATTATTATGTAGGGAATTTTGCATGTCCCGATGAGCAGTCTACAGTGGAATCTGGTGTTTTAACTGAATAAACAAAGATTATGCTGCCGGAACTCTCAATTTACTCTTCCCATGACAAACATGATATACCTAATCATACCTGGTGTGATCAAGATCCATAAAATTGAATATTCATATGATTAAATTCCAGTTCATCTGTATTTTGATAGCTGCCTTCCCATTTCTTTTCTTTTTTTTTAATGACTGTACCAACACTCTTCCTTTGC
This sequence comes from Pseudochirops corinnae, assembly GCA_028646515.1. Taxonomy (NCBI): domain Eukaryota; kingdom Metazoa; phylum Chordata; class Mammalia; order Diprotodontia; family Pseudocheiridae; genus Pseudochirops; species Pseudochirops corinnae. The sequence goes on along the minus strand of CM053589.1, from coordinate 45,540,053 downwards.
AGTTCCTTGGGAGACAGGGATTCATTGTAGGAATAGGGGTAGGAAAAGACTAAATTTTACCTACTCATCCAGTTGTCAATCAATGAGAAGCATTTACTGTAACTAGTATTCATGTGATAATTCTTTAAAGTTTGCAAAGTGCTTTACAAATATTATCTCATTTTGTCCTCATAACAACTCTGAGAGATAGGTGCTGCTATTATCCCCATTTTGCACATAGGGAAACTGAGGCAAACAGTCAGATTCTTTCCCAATGCCACACTGTTACCAAGTGTCTAAGGTAGAATTTGAACTCAAGTTTCCTGATCACAGATCCAGTAGCTCAGTCTACTTTACCCACTAGCTCCCAACACCTTTGAACTCTTTATGGGGAATGTTTGGGAGGAATGTATAGAAAAATAGCTAAAGGTTTGAGGCATTCAAGAAGCTTAGAATTTTGCTAATATTTGTCTCGGTGACAGATAAAACAAGCACTTTAATCATCAGTTTTTTTAATCATAAAATGATCCTTGGTGTATGTTGAATGAAAGAGAACTTTTCACAATCCTCTTCCATTGCAAACAATCCCAAGTAAATTTTTTACGTGTAAAGGTATCAAAAACCCCACTATAACAGTTGTCATCATTGTTTCAGTATGTAATTGATAATTCTCTAAGGTGGATGGAGTTTTTTTTTTACAGGATCTGATTGGAGCCTCCCAACAATATTGTGGGTCTAATTGTTGTAGGTATTATCCCTATTTCATAGATAGGGAAACTGAGACTTGGAGTAACTGAAGTGACTTGCTTATGGTCTCAGAATTAATGTGGAGATTCAAACTCAAGTCTCTCCTGTCTCCAGATCCAGAGGTCTTTCTGCTACCTGTATCTGAATGGAAGACTAGTAAAGAACTGTGGTATTAGAGACCTTGGAGAGCCAGCCAAGGGTAGGATAGTGGAGATAGGTTATATATAATTAATAAATTATATATTGGCCTCAAGATCTAGAAGAGCTGGGTTCAAGTCCTGCCTATGAAACATACTAGCTGTGTGACCCTAGGTACAACACTTAACTACTCTGTGAGTCCTGGGCCATTCTGTAAAGACTCAAAATGGCAGAGCAGCTGCTAGTCTGCACTGGTGGAGGGAGTATCCTCATAGGAAGTTCCTCACATGCATAAAATCACAGGTTTGGTTTAAAAAACAAGGAAGAACAAAACTCAATTACTTTGGATTTGGATTTTTTTAATTAAATGTGCAAATTAAGTGACTAAAATATCCTTGATCTTTGAGATCGAGACTTCATTACTAGACTTATACCCCAAGGAAAGCCACTGATAAGGACAAAACCCCCATAAACTCCATGATTTTGTAGCAGCACTTTTTATGATAGCAAAGAATTGAAGACAAAGCAGATGCCCATCCATTGAGGAATGGCTGTACAAACTGTGGTGTGTGAATGTAATGAATATCATTGTGCTATAAGACATGATATGCGATGAATATAGAGAAGCATGGAAAACTTTGCATGAACTGATGCAGAGTAAAGGAAGCAGAGCCAAGAAAAAAATATACACAGTGACTAAACAATGTAATTGGAAAGAACAATCACACACCAAAAGAAAAATAAATAATAATGAATAATGAATAATAAATAATAAATGAGTTATAAAATTATAAAGGTCAAGCAGGATTTGAATGAAGACATATGAGAAGACACCCCCAATCTACCCCTCCATGGAGGTGGGAAGTCCACAGATGCTATACATTGCATATGTTTTCAGACTTTTTCAATATATCTATCAGTTGTGCTGACTTTTTTTTTCCTCTTACCCCCTCCCCAACCCCCCAAATACTGTTTGTTATATGGGATGGCTCTCTGGAAGGGGCTGAAGGAAGGAAACTTGGGATACTATGATGATGTACAAAACAGAAGATCAATAAGGTCTTATTTTTTAAAAAAAATTGAAGGAAAGATTTTAGAATAATTTCTATTCTTCAAATTGGCAAATTTTAGATGCATTCCTTCATCTGGAAAACAGACAAGATTATCTTCTAAATCAAAGATGATAAAATTCTTTCCTGTTTTAAGTAGATAAGTCCAGCCTTTTGAATCCAGTTTGTGCAGGTCTGCTAAGGATAATCAATAGGAGTGGAGTTCTAACTTCAGGTAGATTCCTAGAACAAACATACACACCAATCTTCCGGAGTTTCAAACTACATTAGCCTTGACATACATGACAGTAATCCTCGGAGCTAAAACCCAAGACTTAAAAACAACAATACTAGAAAAGTTACACTTGAAAAGTTCCTGCCAGGTTTATAACCTAGAGGGTATGAAGAGAGCCAAAGAAGCTTCTTTATTATGGCAATTCTCTAACTTTTGGTCTTAGAGCCCCTTTATACTTTTAAAAATAATTGAGGACCCCAAAGAGCTTTTGTTGTCTATCCATATTTACTGTATCCAAAATTAAAAGTCTTAGCATGATTATGAACATAATTTTGACTTCACAAAGCCCACTTTGAGAACCTGCTGCTCTAGATCATTGAGAACCCTCTTTAATAGTCCCCAATATTTAACTAACTCACTTAGATAGTTATCCTTTCTCCATACTGTTGTGAGATGAGATATTTAGATGAATGAATGCTTGTCGTAATTAAAATTGATGCATTTGCTTAATGGTGAAAAAGCTGCTGAGCAATAGAAGGCTGAATGTGGTCAATTCAAAGAGTCTGCTAGGTAGTAGGACAAACAGTTCAAACCTCGTTAATCTCCTTGATCATATTCTGTTTAAAAGTCTGTCATGATTAATTAAAGTACTAATATTCTTTTGAGTGGAAATTGTCAGCATTAAACATACACCTGGTCCTTGAACTTAGTATTAGCTGTACTGATAAAACTGAATTAATCAGAAGAATGATGCTGCCAAGGCCAGAAGTCTAGGATTGATTTCTCTCTGTGTTATTCCATAGAGGAAAACCAATTTTACTATACAGCCTTAGCTAACCCTAACCAACAACCTTGATCATAGCCCCAATCCTGGCTATTATTGTTGCTGCTGTTCAGTTATTTCAGTCATGTCTGACCCTTTGTGACCCCATTTTGGAGTTTTCTTGGCAGAGATACTGGAGTGGTTTGTCATTTCTTTCTCCAGTTTATTTTTACAGATATGAGGAACTGAGGCAAACAGGGTTAAGTGCCTTGCCCAAGGTCAGAGAGCTAGTAAGTGTTTGAGGCCAGATTTGAACTCAGGAAGATGAGTCTTCTGATTCCTAGCCCAGTACCCTATCCACTATGTCACCTAGGTGCCCTATAATCCTGGCTAATAACCGTGCAATTATGCATTGATAGTCACAAGGGAGAATGGTTGAAAGTGAAGGCTTAGCTCAGTTCAGGTCAGCAGACATCCATTTTGTGCCAATGTGTTCAGAGCATTGTGCTATGTACTGGCATATAAACGGGAAAAAAATAACATTGCTCCCCCTAACAAACTTTTATAGTCTACTAAGGTGGTACCCTTAGTACATAAGTCCAGGCTGGCCTATGATGGAACTAAAGAGAGATCCTATCATAAAGGTTCTTGGAAAATTTCAGGGCATGAGAGAACCTCAAGTTAGAGCAGGGCTGCCAGGTGGAAAAGAGATCAAGAAAGCCCCTCGTGGAGCAGGTGGCACTTGGACTGACTCTAGAGGGAAGCCAAATAGTTTATTAGGTGAAGAGAAACAAGTACGTTCCAGGCATGGGGTTTGTTGGTCAAGAACCAACCCAAAACCTAAAAAAGGTTTTCAGAAAGAATTTCATTAAGTTGCTTTGGCGAAGGAGAGAGCTTGGAAAAAGTTATGGCTGGCTTCCCCGCCCCTCCCTTTCCCCATCCCCCAAGTCTGTAAGTTTTACATTATATAGAGCTCGAAAAAAGAGTATAAAAAATGACCTATGTATGGGTAGTGTCTGAAAGGGGTAAGAGCATATAAATTACTACACAAGGTAGGGAGTTTCCAGATAAGGCACTATTTGAGATGTATACCAACAGGTAAGTATTAACCTTCAATAAAATTTGGCCTACCTCAAAACACGAGCTTTGGGTGGGATCCTAACCATTTCTTGCAGTAATCTCAGACTTCCCCTGGCGTGTCTCTGAGGTCAGCATGCCCTTCATGTCCTGAATTAAATAATATCTAACTACATTAGGCCAGGTTCAGACAATATGATAAATCCTCTTTCCCAAACAATATTGTATTATAAAGGTTTTATGATATTATGAAGTCTTAATAAACACTTAATAAAGTTTTATTATATTATAATTATTTTATAATAAAGACTTAATACAATAGATTATATGTAATACCATACCAATAATGTAATTTCTTACAGTAAAGACAATAAAGTTTTATTGTATTATAATTATTTATTATAATGCAGTTTTATTTATTGTAAGTATTATATTATAAAGTTTTTCCCACACAGTACAGCCTGTGCAAATGTGGGGAGGTGGGAGATGGCATTTTGAGTTCAAGGAACAGTTAGACTACATTTGACTGCATACAGAGTAGAGAGAGAGAGTGATGTATAATAAAGCTAATAAGGCAGATTGGAGGCACCTTAAGGAGGATGCTGAATGCCAGGCTAAGGAGTTTGCATCTTTTTAGGCTTTAGGATAAAATATACTGAAAGTTCTTAAGCAAGGGGATATCATGGTTAGATTTTTGTATTGGGAAAATTATTATTTTTTTGCTTTTTGAAGGGGGGAAGACAAGGCAATTGGGGTTAAGTGACTTGGCCAAGGTCATACGGCTAGTAAGTGTTGGGTGTCTGAGGCCTAATTTGGACTGAGGTCTTTCTGATTCCAGGGTCTGTGCTCTACTCACTGCACTACCTAGTTGCCCAAGGAAGATTATTCTTGACAATTATGTGAAAGCAGGACTGAAGACAGAAGGGATTGGAGGCTGAGAGACTACTTAAAACATTCTTACTTAACAACAATATTTTTTCTTATAATTATACTTAGAATATTCTAGACAAAAAAAAAAGGTGTTAAGGACCTGTGTTAGCATTATAAAAAAGAGGTTATGGAAGTGGAATATATAGGACTTATTCTTGGGACATATGCGTGTGTAATGGGGAGAGGGACTGGGAGAGAGAGGAAAGGTAAGAGAAAAATTAAGCTTTTACCTCTCTTTAAGCAGAAAATTCATTTAACAATCATTTGAGTAACTAATATTACATATGTACTAAGGTCTGAAGAGTTTTTCTGATATGGAGAGAAGTACTTTTGCTTTTATTTGTTAGATGTATGATTTTAGGGACCTCTCTGAATCTTAGTCTCTTCTTCTTTCAAATGGGGACACTATTATCTACCTTTGGCATCAACTCAGACTTAAATACCCATGATAATAACTTTTTATTTTTAAACATCCTTATCATTCCCTAAGTTCTTTAAAAGTCCTTCACTCATGGTGCAATGAATGTACCTGCTGGAAGGAAGCACCAAGTTCATACTCTGCCTTACTTAGTTGTTGTGGAATCCTAGACAAGCTTCCTAACCTGTCTGTGCCTCAGTTTCCTATCTACAGAATGATGACTTGATAAGGTCCTTTCCAGCTCTACATCTGTGATATTGTAATCTCTTGTTTCCTCCATTTCCAGTCTAATGCAGCCAACTGCCCACCATGGTGGTTCCACCTTAGCTCTCAACATTGTCACCATCTATGAAAACTGCCCTACCTTAAAGATACCTTAAACTCTGTTCCTATTGGTTCTACCTTTCCCAATCCCTTAGTTCTCCCACATGCTTATCTTTTACTGTGGACAGTTGGTCAACCCACCTTTAACCTTATTTCCTTCTCAACTATAAGTAAGGTCAGTGCTTCCTTTAATTTCTACCCTTGAAACTTTGGATGCCCTGTCCTTCTTCTACCCTTTCTGATCCTGATTCTGAGCTGCAGGACATGCTAAAGGCCATTTGGACACCAGGTGTCTAATCTTAACCCTACTTTCATGAAAGGCTTTTTATT
>CM053589.1:45517429-45533563 GCA_028646515.1 Pseudochirops corinnae | reverse complement strand
AATAAGGAAGAGTCATCTTCATGTGCTGAAATCCAGCTTCAGGCACTAGCTGTGTGACCCTGGGTGAATCACTTCATCTTGTTTACCTCAGTTTCCTCATCTGTAAAATGAGCTGGAGAAGGAAATGGTAAATCACTCCAGTATCTTTGCTAAGAAACCCCAAATGGGATCACAGAATCAGACACTACTAACAATAAACATTACTGAGGTCATGTGATATGAACTTCTTCAACTCTTCTTCCTCTCCTTTATAGAGGCACTTTATTAAGTCTTTTGTTAAGTGTCTACCATTGACTGATAGACTTTAAACGTGAAAATGGCTTCACCTCCCCTATTTCTCTGGTTTGCTTCTTGTGAAGGGTAGCATTTCCAACATGTCCTACACCTTCTAACTATCCATGATCACCCTCCACCCTGTCTCTGAATCTTTCCTTCTCCATTTGCTCACTTCTCTTCTATCTACAATCATCTTGCTCTTTTTCCTGCCCTTTAAAAACAAATCATTCAAAAAAAGGACAAGCTCTTACCTTGCCTATTAAATCTGCAAACTATCATCATGCTGACCGTCTCCCCTTTTGCTGCCAAATTGCTAGAAAGAGTAATCTGTCATTGCCTTCACCCATTTCCAACGTTACTGTAATACTTTCTTCAAGGTTAACTAGGGACCTTATCATTAAAACATAAGAGCCTTTTTTGAGGGGGGATCATCATCTATTATATTTGTGTTGCATTAGACATTGTGGTCTACCATCCTTCTTGATACCTATCTCTTCTGTCCTTGATTTCTGTGTCACTTCATTCTTATAGTTCTTTTACCTTTTTGACCAGTCTTTGGAACATAGATTTTAGAGCTGGAAGAGGCCTTGGGCAGCTAGTGGCACAGTGGATAGAGCACCAGACCTTAAGTCAGGAAGACTTCTCTTCCTGTGCTCAAATCTGGCCTCAGACACTTATTAGCTGTGTGACCCTGGGCGAGTCACTTCACCCTGTTTACCTCTGTTTCCCCATCTGTAAAATGATCTGGAGAAGGAAATGGCAAATCATTCCAGTATCTCTGCCAAGAAAACCTCAAATGGGGTCATGAAGAAAAATCAACTGAACAACAAAAGAGGCCTTGAAGGTCATCTAATACACTCTAAGCATTTTACGGAGAAGAAAAGCTGAGGTCAAGAAAGAAGTAATTTGCTGTAGGCTGTATAGTAGCAAGGATCTGAACCTATTTTCTCTAAATCTAAGGCTCTTTCTATACCCATGCTGTTTCCTCATTCTCTTCCTGTTCCTTAAACACTTCCTGTCCCCCAGCAGTTCTGTTCTTGGGCTTTTTCTCTCCCTTTTTGGTCCCCAATTCTCATGCCGTCTGGTGCCATTTCTATGCAGATTGATGACTCCCAAATCAATAGTTCTACTCTGAATCTTTCCCCAAAGCTTCCAGTATTTTATTTCCAACTGCCTTCTTTTCCACATTTGTAAACCAAAGCTATTTTCCTCTCCCCAAACTGGCTCACCCTCCCACCTTCTCTATCCCTCTATCCATGTTGATGGCCTTACTTTCCCAGTTTTTTTTTTTGCTTTTTTTTTGGAGGGGGGAGGGCAGGGCAATTGGGGTTAAGTGACTTGCCCAAGGTCACACAGCTAGTAAATGTTAAGTGTCTGAAGCCGGATTTGAACTCAGGTCCTCCTGACTCCAGGACTGGTGCTCTATTTACTGTGCCCACGTAGCTTCCCCACTTTCCCAGTTCTTAAACTCATAATTTCAATGTTGTGACTCTTCGGTTGACCATTTTTCACTCTAAGCAAAAGTATTTAATGAAATCGAATATTGAGGAAAACAGTTCCCTTAGCTTTGGAGTCTGAGTACCTGGATTAAGATCCTTCCTTTGATGCTTATTACTACCTCTGTGACCTTGGAAAAATAATGTCTCTGAGCCTCAGTTTCCTTATCTTAAATGAAGGAGCTGGACTAGACTCTGCCTCTGTAATTCTATCATTCAGATACTTTGTGCAGGCTCTCTCATAAATTACAAGCTGCACAAATGGAGGGAACCAGGACACATGTAGAAAGGCAACTCACAACATCCCTCTCTCCTAACTATTCTTTGACTTTCTGCCTAATTGAGTTTCCTCTCCTCTCATATCCAGGGAATTGCTAAGATCTGCTTATTCTAATGTGGTCACATTTCATCCACTGAGTCCCTTCCACTTAAAATACCCTCTTTTGGTTTTTCCTGTTTGGTTTCACTGAGGTTTTCCCTTCAAGTATTGTAATAAATAACTCCCTAATCTTCCTAGCTTTTGACCTGATCTTTCTTTCCTTTCTGCATACTACTCTCCAGCCAAAGTTAGATTATATCTATATCCCTCCCCCCCTTTGCCTCCTTTCTCTCCCATTCATTCTCTTGCTATTCCCTATGCTTAGAATGTCACCTTCCTGCTTCTTCCCCCTCTGACATCTTTATCTTTTGATATCCCTCATTGTAAGACTCATTTCAGATACCATTTCCTCCATGAATCTTCTGACTTCAAAGTTTCAGTTTAAATTGTCTTTTATTTTGTGAAATTCAGATACATGTCCTTCCCCCTTACCTCTCAACATAACACCTTATTTTGATGCATATCCAACAAGTAGAGCTTGAACTCTCTCTATAAAAGTCACAAGTGTTTTCTCCTTGAAGTGCTACATCAGCCCAGGAAAAACTGAAATTATAAGTAAGACTTTTTTTTCTCCAGGTTGTTTTCATTTTTCATTCCTAGAGGTTTCATCCTTAGAATGGCTTAAGTGTTATGTATGTCCTATGTCACTTTAGACATGTGTCTGATTTCTCATCTATAATGCTCTAAGAGAAATAAAACTAGCTTTTGTTTTTGAATACATGAATGGGACTTATTAGACGTTTCTATCACTGGCCCCTTATTTTAAATTCCCAGAATAATTTGTCCTTCATCCAAGATTTTACTGACCTTGCACCAAAATCAGAATCAGTCTTTCACCCAGGTCAACAGGAAGAGTCACTGAGGGTTGAATGTTTTATAGACTTCCTTCCTATAGGACCAGGAATATGAAAGAGTTGAATACAGCAGCCAGCTTTCCTGAAGAGTCAGCAGAACCAGAGAAAATAGCCCTAAGTTTGGAGGAAAAGGACCTGAGTTTAAGTCCTATTTCTTCTAGCTTACCACCTGTATGACCTTAGGCAAATCCCTTACCTGTTCTAGCTTCAGTTTCCTCCTCTATAGTTGTTGTTCTTTCATTCTCCTACAGGACCCATGACATTTGTAAATGAAAACATGGACTAACTGACCTCTAAATTAGTGAAATCAACCAATCAAGTATATTCAATTTATCTTCCTGACTTGGTCACTGTGCAGACAGGTACAAAGTCAATTTTAAGAAAATTGCATAGTGGAGAAGTCAGGAAGTTGGTTGTAATAATAACAATAATTCACACTTGAAGGTTTGCAAAGGACTCTCCTCACCACAACACTGGAAAAGACAACTATTATTTTCCATTTTACAAATGACGAAAATTAAGACTCTAAGAGTCACTTACAATGTTCACACAGTTGCCTAGAGAAAACTATTTTCCCAACTGAGGAACTCACTAGTTATTCTAAAATGCCGATCTGCATGTTTTGAGACTTTTACTGTATCCTTTAGGCAGATGATATTAGTGAAGGCCCTAGGTCAGGTCCTTTATGCCTTGTAACAAAAGTTAAACTGTTTAATGTTGGATTTTTAATGTTAGTGTAGTAAATAGATTGAGAAATTCAGATGCTGGACTTGATAAAACTAATTAGAAAATACTCCTTGGTGAGTTAAGAATTAGTTACAGTTCCTCCTCTATTCTAGACTTGGCATTTGTCATCATTTTTAATCTCGGTTTTTTAAATATGTTCAGTGAAAAGAGACACTTTGGATGGGAAAAGGGACAACTGGGAGAGAGATGATAGGCATCTAACACTGGGGACACAGCGAAAACAGAATTTAAAAAAATAATCCAGGTTCCAATTTCTGAATTCTTAAGGTTATTTTATGGTGATAAATTTGGATAGTGTTTATGGGAGTCACCAATTAATGAACATTATTTGGAAGTATTTAATATCTAGCCTTTGTTACCACATTTGTAAAGTAAGGTAGATCATGTATTGGATGACTTTTGAAACCTATTCCATTTTGAAATCTGAGAAGTTACGAAACTGGTAAGAAGCTATATTTAATTAGCAAGACTTGAGAATCACCAATAAATGGAGCTATCTGTCCATTAATTGGCGATTCTCAAGTTCTGTTAATTTCATTGCTGTCAGAGTGCTCTTCCAGCATGCACTAATTCTATTTTTTTAAAAGCCTTTATTTATTTTTTTTTAAAGTGGCTTTTTGGCTTTGTTTTGGTCCTTGTTTGTTTGGTAGCTTAGATCAACAATAAAATACGATAGTTTATTATTTTGAAGGTATTTTTGCTCTTTCAGTAACAAGTTGGTATTGGTTTAAATTTCACTTGTGAAATTGTTTTTAGTAAGTTGACCTGAATAAAGGCAGGATGGCATAGAGCCATCCTCAGAGTTCCAAAGACTATGGGTTCAGGTCTCATCTGTGACAGCTGGGTGGCTTAATTTCTCAGTGCCCTGACACAGTTCTCTGGAATTGCAGGATTCTGAACAATTGGTGATCTGCATCAGCAGAGAGTTTCCTCACTGGGAGCTAAGTCCAGACCCAAAAAATGGTCATTTGAAAGACCCTCTAGGTAGCCTGAAAGGGACGTCAGAAAATAGTATTGTGCGGGGTCAGGTTCTTGGTTTTTCTGATTTCTCAAATGTAACTAGGGGAGGAATCCAGAAGGATATGGTGAAATCCCTGATTTCAGTGTAACTCAAAGCTGGGGAAACCCAGAGTTGACAGACTTTAAAAGAACATAAGGAATCCTAAATGAGGAGAATGACGGCGTTAATGGACTGTTGACTGTTAGAGGGGCAGGTGAAAGCCGAACTGAGAAGTACGTGGAGACTGCCTCAGTCCTCCCCATCCCCCCAACAGTTTCTCTCTGCTGTGTTCTCTGGAACGAAGTTGGGTGTTTGATTGCTGATACACTCACGCACTGCACGTAGCCCTGTCATTAAGCCATCATCCCGCTGGCGGGGAGCCAAGCCTCCGTGGCGAAGGGGCTGACTTCCTAAACCAAAACAGCTTTTATTGATAAATCGATCTTGCAGTGGCTGTTTACAGTTGCTAATTGGTGGGTTGTAGCTGAAACTCCTCCTAGGAAAGTAATTAACCAGAATCTGAAAGTAATGACAATGGCCTTTTAAATTCCTGGTCTCCCGTGGTTTCTTTGGAGGGGTTGGGGGTGGGGAAGGATGAAAAAGAGTTAAGGGGAGGGGAAGGTCTTGGGGCCAAATAGAAAGGAATCCCCCTGAGCTTCTTCTTAAACTTGGAAAAACTGAATGCAAAGTTCTGTAACCCGGAGGCTTGGGATGCTACTGAACCCCAGACCAAAGTTCACGGTAGAGTCATGGTCCTGAAAAAATGTCAACTCTGAGATACAAGTGTTAGAATAAATTGGGAGGAGGTCACTGGAGCAGTGGTGGCTTAGCCAAAACGTTCTTCTGTCTTCCCAACACATTCAGCTCTAATGCCAAGAGGCCGGCACATCCAGTATGTTCAGAGTGTTTGGGAATCCCAGTAGTCTAGTGACTTGCTGATTTTCATTTTGATTTTCTCACTTGCCTTCATACTTTATGCTGAAACTCAATTATTTTTGCTGTTGATGGATGATGTTATTTCTGTTTTAATGGGGGATATTGTTGATTCGATTTGGGGGGGGGGGGGAGCTGGGACCCCTCCCTCATTTTGCCCTCTGGATATACTGGAAGAAAATGAATGAACGTTTTTGGGGAAGTGTCTGAATTAGGATAAAAGAGGGAGATGGAAATAGAGCTGGGTTTGTCTCAGTGTCTATTTATCTGAAATTTTCAGTGGAATTGCTGCCAGAAAGTTTTTCCGTAGAGATTAGAAAGAAAAAAAATTCAAGGTGGTTTTAATGAGTGGTTTCATGAGTTTTAGGAGTGGAGGAAGAAGGGTATCACTGGGGGATTACAGTGAACATGACTCACCTGGAAGACATTTGTACCAAATGGGGGTGGATCTGCCCATATACTGGACTTGAATAGTAATATTAGGGTAATTTTTTTCTTTGGGTGTTCACAAAAAAGAGTAAGTAATTTACTTTTAAAAACCACCCAAAAATTAAAAGAAGGTGGTGGTGGGGTGTTCAAGTATTTTATATCCCCAGTCAAAAAAGGTTTTCTATTTTGCTGGTAGGTGGGTTTTTTTTTCTCATTCCATTTGTTATGTCACTCTTCAATAGGAGCAATAATGAAAGTTTAAATATATATGCTTTTCTTTTGAGCTTGTGTACTTTCTAAGAAACATTGACATGTGCCTCTTGGTTTTCCTGACTTACATGGCATCAAGGGTGTGGGGGGAAGAAAAATGTTGCATTTATGCAAGGTTTAGATGGAGTTAATATTTACCATCCTCTTAGCTGAGCAGTACCTAAACACCACTCAAGTAGTAATAAAAACCACATATCTAAAACCATTTTAAAGGTTTACAAAGTACTTTTTAAAAACCACCATTTGGAGTATAAGAGATGCTTGAGCATACCTTGCTTATCTTACAAGTAAGGAGATTGTTCCGCAGAGGAATGAAGTGATACCGAGGTGACATTGCTAACTCTCGTTGTTCAGTCATTTCAGTTGTGTCCAGCTCTTTGTAACTCTATTTGGGGTTTTCTTGGCAAAGATATTAGAGCAGTTTGCCATTTCCTTCTCCAGCTCATTTTACAGATGAGGAAACTGAGGCAGACCGGGTTAAGTAACTTGCCTTAGGGTCGCATAGCCAGGAAGTATCTGAAGACAGATTTGAACTCAGAAGATGAGTCTTCCTGCCTCCAACCCTGGCACTCAATCCCCTGTACCACCAAGCTGCCCTGACATTGCTCACTAGTGGTGCATTTTTATATTTGTCTTGTGGGTACTTCTATTCTTATTTAAATACCGAGATTTTATTAACAGAGTGGTGGGTTTTTATAAGCTCATCCTCAGTAATTCTTCCATTTTCTCCCATCTAGCTTGTAATAACAGAATAATAGACCTACACAATCACCAAGTAGTTCAACTCAGTAAACATTTATCAAGTTGTCTACCTCACCCACTGCTGGGTACTAACGCTACAAAAGCCCAAACAATCTCTAATCTTTAGGATTTCCAGGAATTTTGTTCTTGGGGGAAAGGAGGGGAAAAAAGGAAGGTAGAGATATAGTGGTGGAAAGTAGATGACACTGACATTCACAAAAAGTAAACACTAAATTATTAGTAAATGCTAAGGGAGAGAACTAACAAGGGTGGTATGTGGGAGAGGAAGGGAAAAGTGAATAAGATTCAGAGACACAGTCTCATACAGAGAGAAGAGACATAGAAAGAGACTAGGGATGGCTAAGTGGTGCAGTGAATAGAGCATGGACCCTGGAGTCAGGAGAACCCGAGTTCAAATGCGACCTCAAACACTTGACACTTACTAGCTGTGTGACCTTGGGCACTTAACCCCAATTGCTTTACCTTCCCCCCTCCAAAAAAAAAAAAATTACCAAAAGAACGAGTCAAGAGACACAGAGAGACATATGCCATCATAGAGAGAGCTTCAGCCCATGAACTGAGCCTTGAAGGAAAATTCAAAGAGCCTGAGATGTGGAGGGAGATCTACTCATAGGTGGGCATTAAAATGTCTGACCTAAAGCAGTTGTTTAGAGTTATGAGCAATCTTCGTTAATTATCCTGTTTATATTTTGTTTTTTCATTTCATTATGTATAGATTATTTATGGGAAGGAACTCTCAGTTGGATGCCAGACAATTTTTGTGCCAGTTTGCCTGCTATGTGAAACCTAAGAAACAATAATACCTTCCCCACTACCCCTTCCCCCAAATACTTGTAGGAATTATTAGTTTCTCTTAGTGTCTGTTTTGAAGGCATTGAAGAGAAAATATTGGATTTGTAAAAGGATTCTTGAAGATAAAGTACCACCCTTTTCAATGGGAACCTAGAGAAAAGAAAAGGAGGGCAAGAAGAAACTTACATATATATATATATGTATATGTATATATATGTATATATGTACACACACATATCTATATATCTCTATATCTCTCTCTATATCTTATTTCCTTTCATTTTCCCTCTAGATCTAAGTTGCTTGCCCTTGCAAAGGATTTCAGGAGGTTATTTTTCACCCTTCCCCTCCCCCCCTTGACAATATTCAAATGGAAAATAACTGACATTAATATTTTGGTTTTATTTTGCCATTAAAAGACCTTGCCTCTTTCAGGAATTCTCATTTTACACAGGGCAGTTTGGTTACTTAATTAAAATTTTCTTTTCAAAGAGCCTCAGTACCTGGGCTAGTTAAAAATTTAACTATAGGAAGAGAAGCATTGTAAACAGTTAAGCATGGTGATAAAGAGAGGCTTAATTTGCTTTTCTTCCAAAATTGTTGTGCCACATCTCTCCCTTTTTATTCCAGAGTCATTCTGGATGTTCCCAAACACCTTGGAATCAGTACATTTCCAACACCAAAGTTTTGTGTCCATTCACATGTCCTTGACTTTGAACACTGCCTGTGACCCGCCATACCTGAAATGTACCCTCCCCTCACTTCACCTTATTAGTCCCTGGTTTCCTTCAAGAGTTAGACTCAAGTGTCACCTTCTTCTGAGTCTTTTCCTGGTCCTCCCCAGATGCTCACACCCATTCTTCCCAAGGTTATCTTATCTGTTTTGTATGACCCTTATAGCTGAGGATGGGAGGTGGAGCTCCTACGTGTTCCGCAAACAACACGTTCCATCTCTCAGCTCCAGGCATTCTCTCTGGCTGTCCCACATGCCTGGAATATTCTTCCTCCTCTATTCAGAATGCAGACCATTTCCTTTAAGTGGCTTCTTTAAGTCTCAGCTAAAATCCCACCTTTTGCAGAAAACCTTCTCCACCCTCTCTCAAGTTCAGAGCCATCCCTTTGTTAATTATACTCTGTTTATCTTGTATATAGCTTACTTTGTCTAGACTTGTTCCCATGTTGTCTCCCTCATTCAATTGTGAGCTCCTTCCTCTGCCTCTGATTCTCTATCTCTTAGCACAGTTCCTAGCTCCTAGTAGGCACTTAATAAATGTTTATCGATTGATGAATTGATTGACTGAAAATGAGACCACTAGTAGACATTGTTACAAGGAATATGGTATTCTCATGTAAGAGGTTAAAGCAGGAGGTAGAAGAAATGTTGACTGACAGGTTTGATGGGGGTCCAATAAAAGAGCAGAAGTTCTTTCCAGGGGAGAACTTAAAATTAATGTTTGTGTTTTGGTGCCTCACCTCAAGTTTCTACCTTTCAATTATCCCTTGTTCTTTGACTAAAAGGAACTTGGTTTCTATGTTGGGAATGGAGAGTGTGGACTCCAAGACATTTCTTCCTTAGCTGTACAAGAAAATGTTTTCTCCATTGAGCGTTCTCCTTTTCTGTTGTTCGACTTACTGGATTGGGGACCTGAGACAAGGCTCTGGGCCAGCCCTGACACTAACTCTGAATTGGATAGCTTCTGTTCCCTTAACTAGAAAATGAAGCTGTTGGGCCAGATGGTCTCTGAAGCCCCTTCCACCTGTGATCCTAGGGTATTTTGCTCTCTTTGGGGTTCCTGGAGCTTCTTGTTGGTGTCTTGGTTCAGCAGGCCACAGAGAAGGGGAACCCATGGCAGTAGATCAGCTGTGGAGCTGCATTCCAAGAGGCTTAGTCAAAGGCCCTTAGTAGTTATAGGCTGGAGGCACATTATATCACAAGGAAGTAGTCCCACATCTTATAGTCATGATTGTGGTTACCATCTCCTACTCCTAATTAAGTTATTTCTTAGAAAGGTCATCTGGCATAGTCAAAGAAAGCTAGTCTGGGAGTAAGGAAGACCTTACCTCTGAGTAAAGAAGTCCCACCTCTGTCACAT
The DNA here is from genome assembly GCA_028646515.1 of Pseudochirops corinnae. NCBI lineage: Eukaryota > Metazoa > Chordata > Mammalia > Diprotodontia > Pseudocheiridae > Pseudochirops > Pseudochirops corinnae. The sequence goes on along the minus strand of CM053589.1, from coordinate 45,523,532 downwards.
AAATAGATAGAGCATTTATTAAGGAATTACTGAAGATACAAATAAAACCAAGCATGACAATCCATGCCTTAAAGAGATTGCCTTCTAATAGGGGAAGAAAACACATAAAGGTAAGCTGGGAGGAAAAAAAAGGATGGGGTACCATGTGGTGTGGAGATGGCCAGGAAGAGATTGGGAGATCTGGTTCTGGGCAAGATAAAGCCAAAGCTTGCCCAGCAGAGCCAGCTTTCCCATGGTTGGTATTTGGGGTTTCAGTAGAAGGGAGATGAGGATGATGGGCATAGTGTAGAAGACATGATGTAGAGATGGCTAGGAAGTATAGGGGAAGTCTATTTGCAACAAGATGGAAATGAAAACTTCTCTGTCACACTTCGGTATCCCAGGGTTAGAGTCCAAGGTTCCAGTTGAGGGGCAGATGGTGATGATGCTCAGAGTTGAGAAAATATGGTAGGGAGATGGTTAAGAGTCACATTAACTGAACTATGGTTAAGAGTCACATTAACTGAACTGTGGGCAAGTCATTTACCTCTCAACATCCCAGGAAACTTACTGAAACTGCAAGTTTCAGGGAGGAGCTTACCTATTGAGAGTTCCCTTGGCCAATAAAATCAGGGATATGGTTAAAATCAATGTGAAAATTTTGTAACTTAAGGCCATTTCAAGAGGTTGTAGCCTGGGATTTGGGGAAATTAAAAGTCGGTAGCATCCTTTTAAGTATTGCTTTGCACATTTGTCTCACTGTAATCTAGACACTTTGGCAAGACTCTTGTTGTCTTGAAACTGTCTTCTCCCCTCCTTCCTCTGATCCAGTACCCCTACACCCAGCTCAAGGAAGCAGAGATAGCAACTCAGTTGACCTGCTCCGCTTCTGGTGTTTGTAATGGTCTCTTGTTGAATACTGGCAGCCACCATAACCGGTTATAAAAATAACATTCAGCCTGCTTGTTTAGGTTTCTCAGGTTACTTTGGAACGTGTTGGGAATTCCAGGCAAATAGTTGGGAATCCAGACCTCTATCTCCTATGGCACTGAGCCAGGCAACACTGATAAAATTGGATATAGTTTCAACAGGCTCTAGGAGACTCACAATGATTTCCTTTCATTGTTTCAAGCTTTAGGCATATGACATCAGGTGCAAGCCAGAAAGGATGAATATTTTACCTTTGCGATTACTGGTCCTAGGAACTTCCTCTTTCTTCCCATAAAACCCATGGAGATTTAGCCAAAATTTTAAGTTCTGTAGCATGCCAGTTCTTTGTAGTTCAAAAAAGTCAATACTTATGTAAAGAGCCTCCCCATTGGATTGCATATGTATGACCCAACCCTATCTGATTGCTTGCTGTCTTGGGGAGGGGAAAGAAGAGGGAGGGAGAAAAATCTGGAATTCAAAATCGTGTTAAAAAAATGAATGTTGAAAACTATCTTTACATGTAATTGGAAAAAAATAAATTACTATTTACAAAAAAGAAAGGATAATGAAATAACTTAGATTTCTGCATATTGGTACTGGGCAATTGCAAACTCTTGGGTGGTGGTGGGATATTCTGATTCCACACAAATTTCTCAAAAAGATTTGTAAACAAGGCAAAACATCATTAAAACTAGGGTTTTCAGCTTGATTCTAATTGACCATGGCAAATAAAACATTTAAAAATTTTTAAAAAGAGTTTCCTATTTGGTCATAGTGTTCCTAGAAGATGTTATATTCTATTTTTCAGCCTAGATTAGGTCGTGCAATATAGCATATGATATACTAAATGATATCCTGAAAATGTTGGCTAACTTATACAAAAAACCAGACTGTTATAACTGGAAGGGACCTCACATCATCTCATCTCATCACTGTTATTTTCCTAGACAGAAGACTAGTACAAGTTCATGCAGCTGATGGGTGGTAGAGTTAAGGCTTTATGTTTCCTGACTCTTTTGTTCAGTGTTTGCTTCTCTACATAATCATACCTCGAGAATTTTGAGGGTTTTTTTCCTTTTCTTTTATTCTGTCCCAACTCCATATAATTATGATGGGTGATTATGATTTATTTTCATTATTTGTCCATAGTAACTTCTGAAATGCATTACTTAGTTTTTTTTTTAACCTTTGTTTTTGTGTTATGATTTGTTTGACCCGCACCCCCATCCCAACACACAAAAAAGAAGGTCATTGAGGTGTTTTTTTAAAAAAGTGAGAACAGAGACACAGACAATACCCTATGACCTTTTACAAACCTCAAGGCCTCATGTGGCCCTTTAGGTCCTCAAGTGACTTCCATCAAAGGGCTGTACTTGAGGACCTAGAGGGTCACATGTGGCCTCTAGGCTGCAGGTTCCCCATTGCTATGGACCCTTTCTCAGATTGTTTTTAATTGCATAAAATAAAATGCATAGGATTACATGGGAAACTATCCCATCATATTAAAATATAGTTACTAAAATAAAAAAAAAAGGTCAGACCTCAGCTTAATGTCTACAATTACGGAGTAAAGGGGTTGAAGAGGTAGTGCCTACATTAGTGAAATGTAAGAGCTCTTAAAATATTGAAATCTATCACCAACTTCATCAAGAGAAAAGTTCTTAAAATGATGACTGTCTTCCAGAGGTAAGTAGTAGCTCTTCTATATTATTTATCTCTTTACCTTATTAGGCATGTTCAATAGGGTTGACCCCCACCCCCATCCCAACACACAGAAAAGAATGTCATTGAGGTGTTTTTTTAAAAAAGTGAAAATAGAGACACAGACAATACCCTATGACCTTTTACAAACCTCAAGCCATCTTGAAAAGCATTCATTCACATAGATTCTAAAGTCTTATCTATTAAAGAGGTACCACTTTCCACTGCTCCACAGGTAACTCCAAATCCATTTCTTTTTTATGTTCAAAGATACTAATAGAAGTTCTAACAAAGCAGAGAACCCCTTCTCCCCTTAATTGATCATAGAGTGACCCTAAGATTTAGAGCTCACCTATGGTCCTTAGGAATCATCTGGTCTAATTGTTTCACTAAATGCTAAAGCCCAGGTCACACAGATAGTCACAAGAGCCTGGAATCTTTCCTTCAGCAGAGTTTGATAAGCGACTATGGAACACATGAATTGTAATCACTATCTGTGTGTTTGTGATTCAAAACATATGTGTGTTCTGTGTAGCGAGTGAATGAGAGATCAGCATGTTCTCTGGATTGTGAGCCATTCCTGTAATTTATAGGGGATTGCTTTTGGACAGTACTTTATTCTTCTCGCACTACTAACCAAGGCTAGGAGGCTTCATGAGAAACATTGACTTTATTCTTCACTGGGGCAAGGAGGGGGCTCTCCCACTTTGAAACCTGCACAAGGATTTTCTGAAAGGGCTGTCAATTTAAACCTCTTCTGTTACTGGCCATGTTGTTTTTGCTCTGCGCAGCTCACCCTGCCATACAGTGCAAAGAGTTCCGGATTTGGAATCAGCGGGCCTGGGTTTAGATCCTGATTGTTACTTCTCTTCTTGTTTTTGAGTCATTTTCAGTTGTGTCTGACTCTTTGTGACCCCATTTGGCGTTTTCTCGACAAAGATACTGGAGTGGTTTACTATTTCCTATTGGGAACTGAAGTAAACAAGGTTAAGTGACTTGCCCAGGGTCACACAGCTAGGCTGATTTGAACTCAGGAAGATGAGTGGGAGGTGGGACCAGGTGGTATCTAAGCACCCATACCAGCCCCAGATCTGTGATAATGATGGGCATGAGATCTGAATCCCTAAAGGGAAAAGATCATGTCTTTGAGATCTGCACCCCCAAAAAAGGAAAAAGCCCTGAACTTTCCCATGTGACCCAGAACCTTTTTTTTTATGACTTATAGTGTCCTTCAAGGCCTATTTGTTCAAGCAAGTATGACCACCTACTTAAAGTCTTTCTTATCCTTTCCAGCTGTTAGTGCTTCAACGGTGCTTCCAAAAATCTTGTATTTCTCTAAGTGCAGAGAAATCCTATCCCTGCCCCCATCCCCCTACCCCAGTAGGATGTAAGCTCTTGCAACACACGGTTTGTTTCATTTTGTACTTTCTATATCCATTGCCTATAACAGTGCCTTGTACACACACTTCGGCAGAGAATAGAAGGGGAATAAAATCCTACTCAAGGCATACCTGTTCTTCATAATAAATACTTTATTTTAAAATTAATTTTCAAATGTGGAATGTAACAAACAGCAACCTAATGTTTGTGGGATTGACTGAATTAAAAGGATGTTAATTTTTTAAAAAATAAAATGGAATTAAAGCCCTGATGGTGCATTGGATAGAGCACCTGACCTGGAATAAGGAAGTCCTGAGTTCAAATCTAACCTCAGACACTTGGCTAGCTCTGTGAACCTAGGCAAGTCACTTAACCTCTGTGTCTCTCAGTTTCCAAATCTGTACAATAGGGATGATAATTAGCATTTACTTCCCAGGATCAACTAAATAATAATTGTAAAGCACTTAGGAAGAGTTATATAAATGCTAGCTATTAGATCCCCTTACTCTTTCTAAAACGAGGTGATACTGTGAAATGATGCATTTAATTCCTTGTATTGAAATTTACGTCCAAGCCAAAATTCCCATTATTACTTTTACTCTAGTAGGAAGAGTAGCAGGAAGTTGGGAGTATTCTAAAAGGCCAGCCTATGCTTTCCAAGTACTCTTAGTGGCAATGATTGGGCAGACTCTGCCAGTTTCCCTTCTGTGACTTGAGCATAATCTTGGCCGTTGTCCCAATAATGGTGAGATTTCATTTGTGAGGAAATGTGACCTGAAGATCCTGCTAGATGTGTGTGCTCAAGGTTTTAAAATCGTTGAAAGAACTACTGATCTTGCTGAATAGAAACTGAATTAGGAGGAAAAGGACTCCAGCCTGTGTTGCTAATCTATGTATTTCCCTGACTCAGGATGTGCAACTTCTTAATGAGATAGGCTTTAGGGAAAAGAAAAAAAAATACCTTCAACATTTTCAGAAATAGCTAACGTGGGAAAGTTTTGCTTGACTGTGCCAATTTGTTACAAGGGTTTTCTTTTCTTTTTTCAGTGAAGGTGAGGGGGCAGCATTGATAGGTTTGCAGAAAGAGAGGAAGGAGAGAAAAAGAAAAAAGAGAAAGGAAGGAAGGAGATGTAGAAAAAAGAAAGAAAAAGAAGGAAGGAAGGAAAAGAGAGTCATGGAAACTTTTTTTAAATGTATAGAAGAGCTGAAGAAAATGACAAGAGTAAAGCTTTGAGAGTTACAGGTTGAATTTATACTGTAATATGCTTCAGAGGAAATTTATTAAGCTGTGCATAATTGAAATTCACAGTTTCATGTACAATCCTGCTTTTTTCTATTCGACTCTTTATTTGGAAATGTTCCTTTTGGTTGATGTTTGTTATGTTTGGAATAAAAAAAAAATTCAAAATACTTAGTATAAGGAATAGGTATGATCCTGAGCAGAATCTTTACAAAATGTTCACGACATCATCAAGTTGGTGTTGTCTGGTAATTTACATTGGGTTTGGTGCTTGGCTTCTACTTCTCTTCCAGTACAACCTTAATCCTCTTGACTGTCTGAAAATGATTAGCAAGGAAAAACCAACATTTCAGAAATGTTTCATTGCTCCTGTGGCTAGTCCTATGACCTACGTAGGACTAGAAGCTGGTGGAGTACTTGGGAGGTGTTGTGCGAAGAATGAGGAAAGAGTGAAGAGCATAGAAGCACAATACTGAGTTGAGCCTCCACTCTGCCTACCACTTAATCTTCCTGGTCTTAGTTTCCCTTAAAGCTAAGGAGGAGCTAACTAGATGACCTCTGAGATCCCTCTGGGTCTGGATCTGTGAGCCTGTGAGATATTTGTGTGTCTTTGCTGCCAACGTAAGGCATTGTTCCTAAATGACTTTCTTACTCTCCTTCTCCTATCTTGATCCCTATTCAGAGCTTCCAATTTATTTATTTATTTATTTGTTTATTCATTCATTCATTCATTTATTTTGCATTTTGGAGGGCAGTTGGGCTTGTGACTTGTCCAAGGTCACATGGCTAGTTTTTTGTGTTAAGTGTCTGAGGTCAAATTTGAACTCAGGTCCTTCTGACTCCAGGGCCAGTTCACTGTGGCACCTAGCCAGC
>CM053589.1:45498135-45516929 GCA_028646515.1 Pseudochirops corinnae | reverse complement strand
TCTGACTCTTCATGACCCTGTTTGGGATTTTCTCAGCAAAGATGCTGGAGTGGTCTGCCATTTTACAGATGAGGAAACTGAGGCAAACAGAATTAAGTGACTTGCCCAGGGTCACACAGCTAGGCAGTATCTGAGGCCACATTTTAACACAGGAATATGAGTCTTCTTAATTCCAGGCACAGTACTCCATTCACTATACCACCTACCTGCCCTGAAGGCTTTTACTCATTTCCATAGTGCTTTTATAAAAAAAAAAAAATTTAATAAAAAAACTCCAGCAAATAACAAGGATTTACTTTTCTCTCTCTCCTACCTCCTCTTCTCCCTCCTCCCAGGTGCTTTATGTGCATTTATCTGAGTTGATCTTCAGTCCTAGGAACACTATTATTATCTTCCATTTTACAGATGAGGAAACTGAAGTTCGACCCTAACCCTTCAGACTAGGAAATCCCACAAAAGTGCCTGAATAGTTTCAGAGTTGCATAAAGCAGTTTTCATAAGCACCCAGGTTCCTATGACTTCAGGACGATGCTTTTTCCTTGTTTTTGTCCTGCCTGTAACTGTATCTCAAACATAACACTCTTACCACCTGAACTTCTCAGAATGCCAAAGACCTTGACCTTTGCAGGCCTAGTACAGTATTCCTTGCTCATCTAGGTATTTCAGTCTTTGACCTTCTTCCAAGATTGCCAACTAACTGAAAAGATACTACTGTTGGTTATGAGTTTAGGAAAGAGTGTTCAGCAAAGTGGGTACAAGAATGAGTTAGATTTTCTTTATGCTGAAAATTCTAGGTCAAAGGAAAATTAATTTCGAAGCCACTACATGCCAAAGACTGCACATAAACAAAAGTTTAAATGATCATGATATACAGGGTGTCCCAAAAGTCTAAATTGGAGCTCCCAATATTAATAGGATTCTGTTTGGAGAACAATTAGCTATGTCAACAACTCTTTACCTGGGTTACTCCAGGTCATCGCATGTACTCTACCACCACCCCACCACTCCCAATAATGCTCCATCTCCCCTTTATATGTTGTCTTTCCCCTATTTGAATGTAAGCTCCTTGAGGGCAGGGATTGTCTTGTTCAGTTTTTATTTATATCCTTAGTGATTAGATCAGCACTGGGCATACAGCAAAACTTTGATAAATGCTCTGTCTAATCTATTAGGCAATGGTGGCTTGCTATCCTGGGAATGGGACTGGATATGTTCGACATGTAGACAATCCCAATGGAGATGGGCGCTGTATCACCTGCATCTACTATCTGAACAAGAACTGGGATTCCAAGGTACTTTGGGTACTTTTTTGGACTATGTATAAATGTACACTGAGCACAGGAAGAAGATTGTGCTGAGATTTGGCTTTGGGGGAGGGGAGGGAGGAGAAGAATTAATATAATTTAGAAGTAGAGAAAACTTTGAAAATACTAAGATGTTCATTGTCTTCCAGCAAAGAGCCTTTTCCTAGTATTTTGGGGGAAAGTGTCCTCCCATCCTTGAAAATCTAGACTAAAATAATGGTTGTAAAGCTGAATTATTATACCTCCCCCCACAAAAAGAAGTCCTACCCCTGCTACTTGTCTTTCAGAGCAGAAGGATCAGATTTTGAGCCCAGTCAGAGCTGACATGACTTAGACTGCTGAAACCTAATTAGTAGCAACAAAATACACTTTTCCTCCCAGCAGCAATATTGAGAGAATTTCACAAAATTGATGCTCTAGGATATAAAAGCATCCTCAAGAGAGAATTTCCCACACAGCCTCTCTCACACAGAATAAAATATCTCATCAGTGGCCACTTGCCATGGTTTACTATATGGGTATGAACTACAGGAGAGTCTTGGCTCATTTAATATATTCTCCAATATGTGTGACTTGTGTGTATGCTTATCCAGATTTTTGAAACTGATGCATATGGATTGAGGTATTTTTGAAAATTCAAGAATGATTTAGTAGTTTAGGAAGTGAGGGAATTATTCCAGCTTACTTGGCTTCTGAATCTTCAGCATCCCTACTCCTATCAGTTGGGGTCAGACACAGGCTGCCTCAGAGAAATTCTAAGGTTTTTGTTTGGGGGCCAGAGAAGCTATTAAACCAGTAAGAAAAACAGCGAGTGGATGAAAACACTAGGGGAAAGTTCATCTTTTCCCTCTTCACTTTCCTTCCCCCAACATGATGAAGCTAAAATGATATCAGATTCTGAAAGAATAATAAAATTTTTTTTTTTTATTTTTGGAGGGGGAAGGTAGGGCAATTGGGGTTAAGTGACTTGCCCAAGGTCACACAGCTAGGTTTTGTGTGTGTGTGTGTGTGTGTGTGTGTGTGTGTGTGTGTTAAGTGTCTGAGGCCAGATTTTAACTCAGGTCCTCCTGATTCCAGGGTCAGTGCTCTATTCACTGTGCCACCTAGCCACCCAAGAATAATAATTTTTAAAAAAAATTTAAATGCCCATTTGTTGCAGTGGATAGATAACTGGCATTGAATACACCTATTGACTTTGTTTCCCCCAAAAGTCATTTAAGCCTTCAGTGTTGTGGTCTACTCACAAAGACTCTTTCAATTGCAGAGAAGGTGCCAACCTTCATTGGTAGGAAGAGTTTCCTCATCAGCCATTGCCATATGCTAATAAAACCACTGGTCTTTTCCCTCTCCCTATCAAATGTATTACTTTTGTGTCTTTAGGTCAAAGAGCCTCAAAATATTTTACCTCTGTTTACTCATGTATAATGTTGCCACTCAGTATGTGATATAATAAGATGAAAAGATTTAGCTGAGGTCACAAATAGGCAGATGGTGTGGCATTCCAATGGAGAATGTGTGTTGTAGACATGCATACACATATATGGGGGCTCCATCTTAGAAGAGAGAGCAGGGGAATCAGACCCCCTTTTCCTCATCAGTAGTAGAGTACACTAATATGTTCATTCCATCTGGGGAATTGTATCTGTGCTCAGGAAATAACTTTTATTGTGTTTTTCAGCTACATGGTGGGATTCTTCGGATATTCCCAGAAGGAAAGTCCTTTATAGCAGATGTGGAACCTATTTTTGACAGGCTACTCTTCTTCTGGTCAGATCGTAGGAACCCACATGAAGTACAGCCTTCCTATGCTACGAGGTAAAACATTGAATGACAAATACCCCCAAGGACAGATTGTCTTCTGGAACAGCCAAATCATTGTTTCCAAACAGCATCACATACTTTTTTTTTTAAAGGGCAGGAAGGGATCTTAGATAAGGAGTCCAATCTTCTCCCTCAACCACCTTCAACTGTTATTTCATAGATGAAGAAACTGAGGCCCTTATTTGGCTTCCTGTGTGACCTTGTTCTTATACTTAATGTGTTTAAAGGGAAAACCTTGGATAGATAGATTTGAGGAAACCAGAGCTTTCAATGTGAACTATTCATGAACTCTATTACTTTAGGTAAACTGGAATTAGTTTCCCTCTAATTTCTTGCCCTCTCCCCCATCTTTTTTTGGAGGGGGGGAGGAAATTAGCCCAAAGGGAATATCAAATATAAAGTTTTTTTAAAAATTATTTCATTTTGTTTTTTTATTTTTATTCTATATATTTTATTACATTTTCATTTATTTAAACAATACAACTCCCCAACCCTGACTTGTACCAAACATATATTTAAGCAAAAGACTCGCTTTATTAGCCCCATTCTCATCTAATCTAATCCCCCTTTAAGAATCAGAAGCCCAGGAAAGTTAAATGTTGATGGTGTACTTGGGCTTCAGCTTGGAATAGATAGTAGGAGAATCAGATTCCCTGTTCCTTGTCAGTGATAGGTTGATATATTCATGGTTTATACAGTATGCTATGGCAGAGCCCGGGGTAAAAAACCCAGATTTCCTGGTTTCTAATTGTCTGATGTGCTTTTTTTTTTTTTTTTTTTTTTTGGCAAGGCAGTCAGGTAAGTGAGTTGCCCAGGATCACACAGCTAGTAAGTGTGTGAGGCTGGATCTGAAATCAGGTCCTCCTGAGCCTGGAGCTAGTGCATTAGCCACATAGCTTCCCCTCTAATGTGCTTTCTATAAATAGGTAGCAAATATTTCAAACCACTACTTTCCTGGTAATAAACCAATAAAAATAATTTGTGAGTCCTTTTGGAAAAATGATGATGTAGAAATGATAGGAAAAAATGGTTCTTAAACTGTCATCTCAGAAGTTGGAAGCACTTTTAGTCATGATAGGCTATTCCATTATGTGTTGAGAAATGACAGATTAAATTTGCCTTTTGTCAGTGCTAAAGCAGAAAGCAGGATTGAGAATTTTAAATTTGTTATAGGAAATAAATATAAGTAAACCTGAAAAAAATCTTTCTTAAGGAAAATTAAAATAGTCCTTTGATACTGGAGGGAAACATTTTAGGGTTTGGTTTTCAATGCATGTGAATATTGTTACCTTATTTCCCTCCACTTTTCATCTAAACCTCATTTCCCTTGTCTTTCCCAGATACGCTATGACTGTTTGGTACTTTGATGCAGAAGAAAGAGCAGAAGCCAAAAAGAAATTCAGGAATCTAACTGGTAGGTCTTCTCCCAAATTTCTCTGAGGAAAAGTTGTCTTGGGTCTTTTTAGTTAAAAAAAAAAAATCATTATTTTTGCTTACACAATGTCAGAGGCAATCATCGCTCTCCTCCTACTCAGCAATAGTTTATTATGACATTTATATTCTCATCCTGTTTTATGACTTATAAAGCATCCACTCATTAGAGCCTCAGAATAGACTTGCAGAAAACAGCTCAAACACCAAGTGAGAGCCACACTTGTCTGAGGTATTTCCACCATCAGTCAAGGCAGAGTTAAGTCTGTGATTTTTTTTCTCCTAGAAATCTAACATCTCTACCTAAAGGAAATAGTATTTCCCACTTTCCTTCTTCAATGTAGGGGCAGGAAAATGAGAGAATTCTAAGTAAGATATGAATGGGAACAGAGAAGGTGTTCAGAGAAGGGTAAAGAAAGATCATAAGGGTGTGGCGAATGGAGGCTTCCTTCAGGTTGGGAAAAGTATCCCCTCGTACAGTAATTTTTGTTGTTTGTTTTTTGTTCTCGAAGAGGGCCGTGATAGGAAGATGGTGCCGTGACTTGCAAGTGATTGGATTTAAGTGAGGAAGGGCTGTGCAAGGTCACCAGCCTCACTTTTGCCTCCGGAGCCATCTGGGTCCAGTGGTCAGATATAGATCAGGATGACTGGAGATGCCCCCTTCCCCCAGTACAGTGATAAAGAACATTTCACAGTTAAAGCTGGAGTTAAATGTGTGACTTCTGTAACACAGGCAACGGGAGCGAGACTGAGGTAGCAAGGTCTGACCAAAATGTTGGTTAGGAATAAAAGGGGGGGACAATGATAATTCACATTTATTATGTAGTCCTCTGAGCTTGGCCTTATCCCATAAGCTCCTTTAGAGGAGGGCTTGTTTTTAATCTCTGTATTCATTTCCCTGGCACCTAGTACAGTGCCAGGCATATAATAAGTGGTTAATAAATGCTTGTTGATTTAGATGTCATTTCAGGGAAAAAAAAAGTCAAAGTATCTTCATGGTTAAAAAATTAGCTGAAGGGCCAGCTAGGTGACGCAGTGAATAGAGCACTGACCCTGGAGTCAGGAGGACCTGGGTTCAAATTTGACTTCAGACACTTGACACTTAACTAGCTGTGCGACCTTGGGCAAGTCGCTTAGCCCCAGTTGCTCAGCCTTCCCCCTCCAAAAAGACCAAAACAAAAATGACTAGAAAAAACCTTAACTTCATATTTACTTTAGTGATCACTTAGTCCTATGAAAATCTAGTAAGAATGACTGTATCACAAGTCCTTGTGGATTTTTGTGTTAACCTTTTTAACGCTTAAAATGAGACAGCTTATAACACAGATTACACTGGTTAATCTGTACACTTCTATTCCCCTTTCTCCCATATAACTGTGTTAGAATCCAGCTTCTTAACCCCCAATTCTTGTTTCTGTCTCCAATACAGGGAAGACAGAAACCTCTTGAAGTGAGGACTGACCTGGAGATTGGTTGGCACTATTCTTTTTTTTAGAAACGCCATTTCTGAATTCTCTGCAAGCAACAAGATCCAAAGATGACCTCTTCATTGACTCGGGGAAGGATGATCTTCCCCACGTGCTAGAAATTCACTGTTCATGTCTCTTATCTTGCCTGTGGTACTCAGCATTCTTCTGCCTGGACCCTATTCATCTTCAGACACTCTCTGTGACTTTGGAAGAACTTGAACACTTGCCTACTCCAGAAATACCATTGGGCAACGACCCATTCAGCATGTTTAGCAGATGACTTTTTGGCTACATCAGTTGTAAAGATGAAGAACATGGAAACAAAGGGGAAGGAACAAATCTTATTTGCACTTTATGTAAACTTTTTGGATTGAAAGAAAGCTTTGCCAAGAATTCTGCCTCTGAAAGCAACTTAAGGGGTTGGCTTAAGGAAAGAGTTTAGTGTTCCTAGTGAACTACTCAGCTAGACATCACAGAACTGACTTTCCATAGCATTAGCTCAAGTGTATGTTTTCGCCATTTCTACAAAGGGCTGTCCTTGTCATTGTAGTACTTTCACATATGCCTTGTTGGCTGAACACTTCTTATTTTGTTCTTTCTTCCTGGTCCTGGAAGAAAGACTTCTTGCCTCTGCTCAAGATGGGTGAAAATATTCAGGCTGTATGAGATAGAAGTCCCATTTACTTCCCTTTTAAATTTTCTTCCCTCAAGAGGTTTGTTCCCAAGCAGTCTAGCCAAGGCAGGAAGTTCACATTGTCCTACTACTTCTTCAATAAGGTAGAGTTGTGAATCGAAGAGTAAAAATCTCATCTGGACCTTAGAACCAATCTATAATTATGTTAAAACAAAACAAAACTAGAGCTCTGGTTAACAGTATTTTTTTTTAATTAAAAATTTTCTCTCCCCTTCTTCCCCTCTATTCATTAAAATTAAAAAATAAAAACAAATACTTGTATGCTTTGTCAAACAGAACAAATTGCTGCATTGGTTATGTCCAAAATGAAACTTCTCTTCCCTGAGCCATCATTTCTCTGTCAAGAGGTTTGATAGTAACATGGTTCCATTGGACTTCAGACTTCATATGTGCCTCCACTGGTTCTGGTGGGAAAGAGGGCTCAGAAAAATGAGTAATGTCTTCTCCTTTAAAATAAACAAGGACATCGTCCTTTGAGAAAGTGGAGTAAAAGATAAAGTCTAAATTTTTGAAAGAAAATGGAAATAAAAAATTCATGGAAGAAAAAACCTATGCTGAGTCACTTGACTCTGTCTATCTCTACCAGCTTACATTCCCACAACCAGGATTTTGGTTAGATCTTGCTCCCTCAGTCTCACTCCTATTGTCAGTGTTACAGAGGTCCTATGTTTGCTGAGGTGTAATTGTGAAATTGTGGGGGGAAAAATTGTGGTCTCTGTGACTGTCTGAGGGAACACTTTCCTTCATCCTAATAATTGATTTCCCATACCATTGTGGCCTTTCTTTGCCTTTCTTGGGGACACCTTCTTGTATTCCCTTTTGTATCTTGTTTGGAATGGTTTCATTTCCCTTCCCATATGATAAAGAAGGAAAATGGAAAACACTTTCATTTTCTTTAGGTAGAAATGTTGGATTTCTTAGGGAAAATCACAAGTTTAACTTTGCCTTACCTGATGGTCAAAAAGCCTCAGACAGGTGTTGCCATCTCCACCTGGCCCCACACCAGGCTTTTATCTATGTGTATCTTTGGACACGTACAAAATGTATCCCTTCCTTTCTTCCCTATTTGTGTGTGTGTGTGTGTGTGTGTGTGTGTGTGTGTGTGTGTGTGTGTACAACTTTCTGCCATCATACATTTGTGAACCCAGGAGATAAATTCTAGAATCCTTTTGGTGTCATGATTGGTTTGGTGAATGAAACTGAACTGACTATCCACCAAATGTCAGTGTTGTAGAACATTCTGTGAACCACTCTTAGCTGGAAGACTGACAGGATTTCTCTTCTTCTCTGCCTTGGATCATTAAGAATATAAACAGCCCTGATGAATGTAGTTTCAGTTACACTAAGACAGGATTCTTGATGATAAACTGAAAGATCATAGTGAGAGAAAAGAGAATTTACTAGCTACTCTGGTGACAAGCAGCAACTATGTATTTTGAAGATGGCTATTTTGCTTTGGGTTTTTTTCCTTCCTTTTCTTTTTTTGGGGGACTCAACCTGTGATTTCATCAGTACAGAGAACTCCTAGTGAGAGATTTCCTTTACCAATGCATCAGTATTTCTCTTGCAGTTTATAACTTTGGTTGCCTGGGGGCACCAACAGGTTAAACTGCTTCCCCGTGGTCACAGACCCCTCCATTGCCTATTCCAGAGGTAGCAGATAAACCTACAAAACTCACTCAAAGCTTTTCACCAGTCTTCCTCATGTATACTAATGTGGCATCTGATTACTGGGAATAAATTCAGATTAATTGATTGAGTACCTGGCTATTAAAACAATATAGCCCTGGTACAGTGAGTTGACTTTCATTTGGGGGGGGAAGGCAAGTTTTTTTTAAACTCATCCAAGGTCTGACTTTTCTTATATCTTACCTAAACCCTTGGGAGAAAGGTACTATACAACAAATGTTTAAAATAATCTATTTTATCCTTGGCTGATTTGTTTGGTTGAATTATCCTGCTAGAAATCAAACCCAGAACAGGTTGAAGATGAAACCATCTACCCAGGGACTGTTTTTTGATATTCCCTTAGACCCCCTTGTTTGGGAAGGACTGTAAACTGCCAAGGGAAAGTCATTTGGTGAATAATCAGATCAATTTCATTTGTATTCCTGGCATTGGAAATGTTAAGAGCCTTCCTAACCATTACATCATCTAAATAGTTCAGGGTCCTTAGCAGTAGATTGAATTTTGATCCAAAGATCCAATTTCATGAGAGTAAAAAGTCTTACCTCAGTTCAGTAAATAGATCTACAGTAGAGTAGTTAATACCAATTAAATGCAGAGCTGTCTAAATTATGGATCATCTGTTTGAACCTGATATCTTCTCCTTTTTAAATTACTCTGGCTTCTTAGTAGTAGAATTGTCCTTGTTATGTCTGATCATTTAGTCCTAATATTTCCTTTAAAAGAAGTAGTGATGGGAAGCGCCCATGTAGGGTCAGTAGTCCTTATAAAATAGTTTGCAAAATATAGATGTTTAGGGTGTTTTCTTTTTAAAGATTTGCTTGACCACTGAAATGGTCAGCTGTGATGAAGAGACCCCAAAAATGGCATGTTTTTTTTAGTGTTAGAACTCTTGGGCTGACAGAATGATCAGCTATGTGGCTCTAGAGAATCTCAGAATTAAAGAAAGATGAGTCTTAAATAATTGCTTTAAGATGATAATTGCCTACCTGATGATCTCTTCAGTTTAAAAAGCAACTGACATATTTAAAGAATTCATAAAAGAATCTTTTAAACTCATTCTACCATCTCCAAATGTGCTGTTCCTCAAATGTGAAGGTCTGAAGCTAATGTGAGCAGGGCAGATGATTCATTTTTCCAGTAGTGGGAACAGGTTTAGGGTTATCCATCCATCAATTCTTGCCTGATAAATGGCCAGGATTAGTTTAGGGCAGCGCAGTATTTTGCCATAGGGCCAGTTCTAGCTGAGAGAAGATGAAAGTGTTGCCTGAGTCCTCAAATGTTAAAGCTGGAAGGGGGTACCCTTGAGATAATACAGCTCTACACACTCATCTTCAAGATGAGAAAGCGAATACCTATAGGAAGTTTAAAAGGGTCCTTCTGACTCTGTAGACAATTTTAGAATGACCATTTTCAGTCATAAAATAGCAACAAAATGGTTGCATTTTAAAAGGCACTTGAGCTACCTTTTCCTTGAAATTATCTTTTTAAGGTTGACTTTGGAACGTGGGTGTTGACTTGAGGTCCACAAATTTTTAAAAAGTATTTTGACAACTAATTCAGTAAAACTGGTTTCATTAGTAATCCTATATATTTTTACTTTATGCATATAAAAACATTCTGAGACAAGTCCTTATGGGCAATCCCAGTCTGCCAAAGGGGTCCACAAGACAATTGCATTAGAAGAACAAGGTCATATCTATTTGTGTATTAAATATTTCTACATTTTGTATGCACATCAACAAAAAAACTACAAATTTTTTTGGTTTATTTGTTTCCTGAGAATCCCCAGTGCTGCTGTGGAATCAGAGAAAATCTTATTTGAAAATAACAACAACAAAAGCCCCTTAGTTTTAGAGTTTGAAAGAAAACATAGAAGTTATCCAAATCACCCTTGCCATTTGACCTATAAGGAAATTGAGCCTCAGAGAGGTTTAGTGACTTCCCCACAGTCACACAGGCAGAACTTGGGATTCAAACCCAGGTCTAATGACTCCAAACCCAGCAGGCTTTTTTTATGCAGCATTCCATGCTTTCCTCTTGACAGTCTTTGGAGGGAAGTGGATGTAGTTACATTCTACATTGCTATAGGGCTAAGATTTCTTGCCCAAGCTTACACACTCACAAGTAAGCAACCCCCATACTTAGCACAGTGTTTGGCACATACTAGGCACTAAATCTCTGTTGACTGATTGATGCCAATCTAGTGAGCTTTTAAATATGCTCCATGCCATTCTGTGTCCTAATTTAACTCGAAAAGCTATAGGAGACAGTGGATAGAGTGCTATGCCTCGAGGCAGGCACTCATTTTCCTGAAGTTCACTAGTTCAAATTCAGCCTCAGATACTTACTAGCTGTGTGAGCCTGGCCAAATCACTTCGCCCTGTTTGCCTTAGTTTCTTCATCTGTAAAATGAGCTAGAGAAGGAAATAGCAAACGAATCCAGTGTCTTTGCCAAGAAGACCTCAAATGGGACCACAAAGGGTCAGACACAGGACTGGAATGCAACCATAAAACTACCAATAAGGGACCAACATGAGACTTGGGGGAGGAGAGAGTGGGAAGAAGAAATGTTCAGTGGAAAGCAGATTATCCTCGAAGAGATAGAGCATCTCTTGGCTGGAGCTGAACATTATTAGCCTTGCTCTCTGTTGGGTCCTGGGTATTAGTTGTTAGGTGTGAACACACACACAAACACACACACACACACACACACATCATAGCTAAGCAGTACTTGCCATCTGGAGTGAAAACATTTGTGGTTTTCCTACTGTATTGAATTTAGAACCCTCCCTTAGGCACTGCAATGAGTTTAAACATTGGTTCTGGCATATCACTATTTTTTGTAAGAGTATGCCTGATATGAGTAAAGGATTTATTCCTCCCCTCTTCCACCCCCCCCTTTTTAAACACATGCCTTTCTGGCTAGGATTTACCTACACATAAGTTAGGAAGAGAGATCTATAGAACTTAGTTGCCCTGAGGCATTATTTCCCCTTCAGGTGGATCCTACAAGTAGGGAAGCCTCAATCTTTCTGAGCCTTTGTTTCCATCACTCCAGAGACTATTTTGGAATGACTGAGTTCAGCTGAGGATGGAAAGCTGCAAACACTTGTTTTTCAAAGACTGCCTTTTCCTTGCCATTTTGTAAGGCTGACTTTAGAGTAAAGGTTGTTCACTTTGGGTCCACGTATCCCCAAAGAGTCCTTGGATAGATTTCAGTTTGTCTGTGACTTGTATAGGAAAAATGTACATCTTTATTTTCACTAACCACTAAACTTTAGAATTTCCTTCAGTAATGAATTTTAAAAACAATTCTGTGGATGGGCCCATAGCCTCTTCACTAGACTACCATTGGTGTCCATGACAGCAAAGGTTAAGAATCCCTGGATTAGAAGAATATTTAAATATTCTAGTCAGTTATTTGAGTTTTTTTTGAGACCATTTGTACATTCTGAAAGTTGAAGTATGGTCTCCAGTTGGTTTTTTTTCCTTTTAGAATTTTCCTGACCTTGCTGTAGTAAAATGTTTTGGAAAATAACTGTTTTTTTGTATCACTCACAGGTAAATAATCTTCCATTCATTTCAGTGCTTGAGTATTTTCAGAAAAATCTATAAAGACCACTTTGTGATTTCAAAAGGGACAAAGCCTGCCTGAGGCTCTGTGTGTGCTGGTCACCGCTACCTTTGGATTGTGGCTGATTAAATGTGTGTATGTTGTCCTTGCCAACCCCACAGGTCGACTTAAATTGTGAAATGAAATCACTTCGGTACTGCAAGAATCAATAAACACTGGGTTATGTTCAAGTCTGTGTTTAAGCCCTTTATTTTTAATGCTTATTTCTTGAGGGAGAAATTGGACCTCTTTAAAAAAAAATTTCATTCTCAATTCCAAATTCTTTCCCTCTCTCCATCCCCTCCCCTACCTACTGAGAAGGCCAGAAATGATACCCACTATAAATATAAAGATGTGCAGTACATGTTCACATTAGCCATGTTGCAAAAAAAATAATAATAAATTAAAGAAAAAATAAAGAAAGTGAAAAAAATGTGCTTCAATCTACACTTCATCAGTTCATTAGTTCTCTCTCTGGCAAGGAATAGCATTTTTCATCATGAGTCCTTTGGAATTGTCCTTGGATCATTGTCTTGATCAGAGTAGCTAAATCTTTCACAGCTGATCATTGTTACAATATTGCTGTTACTATATACAATGTTCTCCTGGTTCTGCTCACTTCACTTTGCATTAGTTCATATAGGACTTATCAAGGTTTTTCTGAAACATCTTTGTCATTTCTTATAGCATAATAGTATTCCATCACAATCACATATTACAACTTGTCAGCTATTCCCCAATTAATGGGTATCTTTCAGTTTCCAATTCTTTGCCACCAAAAATGCTATAAATATTTTTGTGCATTTGGGATCTTTTCTTTTTTTCTTTGATCTTTTTTGGGATATTGACCTAGGAGGAATCCTACTGGGTGAAAGGGTTTAATGACTTTTTATAGCTAAATCATGTACCCACTGAGAGCTTATCTTGTTGGGTTTCCCTTTTAAAGGTGAACAATAGGTGGCAAAACCAGGGAGAGGGAAGACCAGCTGTTAATAGAACTGTTGGCACATGCATTGTCAGCTAGCATTTATTAACTGCTTACTATTGGCCAAGCATTGTAGAAAGACAGTCCCTGGCCTCAAGGAGCTCCCCTTCATAGTGGGGGGGAGGGGAACACAAAAAAAAGAAACTGAAAAGGAATGGGGAAGGGCAGGGTTTCCAGTTTGAGAGTATGGTAAGGTCCCGAGTGCAGCTCGAAGAACCATTAGCCAAGGCTGGCCAGAAGAATTTCTTTACATGGAGATTCTGGGAGGAGTCATCCAATCAGAGGGAGAGGCTGTAGGGACAGACTGTACTGTGTGAATTCCAGGGCTGGAGTGAAACTTCTGAAGGAAGAGCTGAGTCATGGTGAGGTTTCAGGGTGGTAGAGGAAGTCTAGAGTGAAACCTGGAGAAGATGAACTATGTCCTTAAAACAGAAAGGAAAAGTTTTATTGAATTGTCAAGATCAAAGATTAAAATTGGGATCTTAGAGGTCATTGAGTTTGGAGATATTAAATATGGGGCCCTTCTCTCCAGAGTACTGCCTAAGCTAGATTAAAATGTAATTTGAAAATGTTTGACAAAATAAAAATACAATCAAAATGTTATTTTCTGGTTTTCTAAGTCTATGCATTACAGGGATCTGTTTCTATTAGAATCTGACACCACTCATCTAGTTTACTACCTCCCCCTCCCCCTTTGTACAGATGAGTAAACCAAGGCCCAAAGAAGTTAGTTAAGTGACTTGTTTCTGAAGTCACACAGACAGGTGGAAGAGACAACATTAAGATTTGAACCTGGGTTATCTGACCCTGTGTCTCATGAATATTTGCTTTTTGAGTTCTCCTGGGAAATGTGGGTCAAATGAGCATAAATTATATTGGGTGTGACACATGTACATCACCTGGCACATAGTAAGTACTTTATAAGTGGTATTTGGTGAAAGAGGTCAATAATATTATAGGGAAGAGTATACCGAGAAGTAGGAAGCCAAGGGAGCCACGCCAAGCTCTGCCACGTGTGAGATACTTCTCGACAAAATTTCATCATCTACAAATAGGTCATGCTTGTTCTCTTAACCTTCCTGCTCCAGCTGTCTGGATTTGAGAAATCCTTGCCATAGTTAGAACAATGAAATGGGAATCTTAGAGGGATCTTTCCCACAAGTCATATTTCAATTTCAATATCTAAGTTGGTTACTGAATTATGAAGATCAAAAGATCAGAGATTTGAGCTGGAAGAGACCTTAGACCATCCTTTCTCCCTTCCCCATCTCCTCCCCACCCCCCTTTTCAGATGAGAAAAGAAGACTACAGGGTTATTCTTTTTGCCCTCAGGCAAAAGCGGTGGTTGTTCAGTCACTTTTCAGTTGTGGATGACTCTTTGTGACCCCATCTGGGGCTTTCTTGGCAAAGATACCAGGGTGATTTGCTCCTTCCTTCTCCAGTTCATTTTCCAGGTGAGAAGGCAAACAGGGTTAAGTGACTTACCCAGGGTCACACAGCTAGTAAAGGTCTAAGGTGGAATTTGAACTCATGAAGATGAGTCTTACTGACTCCAAATCTGGCACTCTATCCACTGTGCCACCAAGAAGTGGTAGAGTCAGGATTTGAACCTAGATCTTCTCACTTCCCAAGCCATTGAGAATCCCGGCTGGAGCAGTCCTGGAAAGGCAGCACCTTGAGAAAAGTAGTCGTGACTCCACTTTGCAGGTTTGGCACCTACTTTTGGGCATTTCCGCCTATTTTTACAGTCATTCATCCTGTGGACTAGGCTCTCCTTGAAGGGCCTATTTTTTTTCCACTCTCCTGTTGGGTGAGATAACATTTTCAGAATTTAATCCTCATCTGATAAGTTTATTTTTAACCAACCCTACATCCTTTCCTCCTCGCTTTTCATTTTCTTTAACCCCCCATCTCGTCCTTTACTGACTTTCTCAGGAGGTGCCAGTGCTAACAGGCTTCTCTATGGCTACAATAACACAGAAGAAATTGAATGGGAGCCAGGGTTTTCCCATACAGTAGCAGCTTAGAATGCTGGGAAAATCCACCCCAGGTTCACAGCGGCTTTCTCCTCCGCACGTGTTCCTGTTTTCAACTGAGAAGTTATAGTCATCCTCTGCCCCTCCTCTGGGTGTGTATGGGGAGTCCAGAGTTTGGCCATCAAAAAGTTTGTATCATCCCCAGAGAGGAAGCTTGCATTAAAAAAAAAAAAAAACCCAACAACAACAAACCAAAAAACCTGTGTGAAACAAAGGTTTATTACCTTGAACAAAGTCACGCAGCTGGTTAATGACTTTACAAGGCAACTGCACTTTGGCTATGGCTGCATGATTGAGAGATAACCCATCTATTAAGCTCTTATAGTGTGCTGGACCCTCTGCATAAAAACTGGGCCGCCTCCTTAGGCTATAAATGTTTCTTGGTTTCAGGCTAATGAAACTGGCTGCTTTCCATTTAAATGTAGGGAAGGTTTGTGTTTTTCATGTGACCTCTGACCGAAGTTTTCCCCAGATAAGCTTGCCGAGAGTAAATGATTATCTTGCAGCTTTGGGGTCTAATTTTTTTCTCCCATATTTTTTACCCTTTCCCTTACTTCCCTCTTCCCTAAAGGATTACAGCTAAACAGGGTTATGAGAATTCCTATGAATGAGTAAACTTTTCCAGCTACCACTTAGGGTGAAGTGAAATTTGAAAACCTGTGCAAAGAAATGAGCTTTAAGTGAAGATATCAATTCCTTAGAGTTTGTTGTACATGGGCATAATTCTTTGAGACTTGCTTCCAACTGCATTTTAAACTATATATACATTTTGACATTTCCTCAATGGGTCAAATGGCACTGAAGTATGCCTCATTGTTCTATGATATGTGGGATCATGGATTTAGAACTAAAAGGAATTTTAAAGCTCATCTAGTCCAATCCTTTATTTTATATCTGAAGAAACTGAGATTTAAAGAGGTTGTGACATACCCATTGTCCCAGAGATCATAGATGTAAAAGTTGGGATTTGAAATAAACAAGTAAGTAAATAAAAACTTTTTTAAAATAAGAAAATGTTTTTTTTAAAAAGTTGGGATTTGAACCTACGTCTTCTATTGCCAGATCCATTATTCTTTCCACAGCATTAAGTTGGTCGGCCAGCACTTATTAAGCATTGGCATATATTGTCTCATTTGAACCTTACAACAATCCTGGGAGGATTGTGCTCTCAAGGAGCTCATTGCTTAATGCTGGGGGTAGGGGGGGGTGGGGGGTACATAAAAACAACCACGTACAAATGAGTTATATAAAGGATAAATTGGGAGTGGTCTCAGAAAAGACACTGAGATTAAAGATAACTGGGAAAGATTTTCTGCAGAAGGTGGGAAGTTAGGAGGCAGAAGATGAAGAGGGAGAGAATTCCAGGCATGAGGTTCAGTTAATAAAAATTATCATTTGGGAGATTTAGCATCTTGTTTGAAGAAAAGTGAAGAGACCTGTGTCATCGGATCTCAAAGTTTGTAGAAAGGTTGTTGTTTAGCCATATCGGATTCTTTGTGGCCCCCTTTTGGGGATTTCTTGGCAAAGATTCTGGAGTGGTTTGCCATTTCCTTCTCATTCCAGCTCATTTTATAGATGAGGAACCTGAGGCAAACAAGGTGAAGTGACTTGTCCATGGTCACACAGTTTGTAAGTGTTTGAGTGTGAATTTGAACCTCCTGACTCCAGACTCAGCACTTTATACACTGTGCAACCTAGCTGCCCATGTAAATAGACAATGGCCCTCATAGATGCCTTTGTCTAGGACATGTGTTTTTACCTGCTAGGACTATGCCATGATTCCTTTGCTATTCAAAAGACCTTCACTGCCAGTCACATAACCTCCTTATTTCCATATTCCTTCCCCTCATAGCTTCTCTTATCCACCCATAAGAAGTCAAGTAAAATGTTCTGCCTGCAAAATTCCATCACCTTCCTTGCAATTTTTAACAACACCTATAACTGCTCTCAGAAGCTCCTTGGGAATTTAAATCATAAAATCATGCTGACTTCATCTTCTATAAATGTATAGTGCATAACCTCGGTTGGACTCTGCTAGACAATCCTTCTATTCTGCTATGACTAACTTACTTTATCATTCTCCACAGTAACTGTTCCAAATAATTTTCTCTGTCCTTTAGATCCTAGCTTTTTTCTGAAACCTAACACATATCCCCTCTCCATTATGCATCTTTACTCTCCACTAGCTCCTTCTCCATCTGCTTCAAACTCCCCAGTTGTGGGGAAAAAAAAAAGCTTTACTTTGACCTACATACTCCATTTGAATACGATTCCAATTCCCTCTTCTACTTTGCCTCTGAATTTCTATTAAAAATATTTATTTTTAACATTTTCTTCCCTTTAAATTTTGAGCTCCAGATTGTCTCCCTCCCTGCTACCCTTCCCCTACCCATTGAGAAGGCAAAAAATAATGATATTGATTATACATGTGAAATCATGCAAAACATATTTCCATATTAACCATGTCACAAAAAAAGCAAGAAAATTATGCTTCAGTTTGCACTCAGAGTTCATCATTTGTTTCTCTGGAGGTAGATAGTACTGTTTCTTCATCATTTCTTTGGGATTGTCTTGGATCACTAGTCTTGATCAGAGTAACCATCTTTTACAGTTGGCCATCATTACCACATTGCTGTTACTGTGTGAAATGGTCTCTCAGTTCTCACTTCACTTTGCATCAGTTCATATATGTCTTGCCATGTTTTTTCTGAAATCACCTCCCCTTTGCCATTTCTTATAGCATGATAATATTCCACCACAATTGTATACCACAACTTGTTTAGCTGTTCCCCAGTTGATGAGTATTCCCCCAATTTCCAAATCTTTGCTGCTACAAAAACAGCAGCTATAAATGTTCAGAGGTCCTTTTCCTTTTTCTTCAATCTCTTTGGGGTACACACCTAGTAGTAACATTGCTGGATAAAAGGGTACGCACAGTTTTATAGCTGTTTGGACATAATTCCAGGTAGTTTTCCAGAATGGTTGGATCAGTTCACTACTCCACCAAGAGTTTATTAATATACCTATTTCCCCTTATCTCCTTCAGAATCTGTTATTTCTGATAGGCGTGAGGTGGCACAACAGCATTGTTTTAATTTTCCTTTCTCTAATCAATAATGATTTAGGGCACTTTTTTTGTATAGCGTTGTTTTCTTCTTCTGAAAACTACCTGTTCATATTCTCTGACAATTTATCTATTGAGGAATGACTTTTATTTTTATAAATTTGACTCAGTTCTCTATATATTTGGAAATGGGGCCTTTAGAAGAAACCTGCTATGAGAATTTTATATTATTTCATAAAGTATCTGATGTGGCTAAACAACAACCCTTCTACATACTTTGAGATCCAGTGAATCCTCAAACAAGATGCTCCATTTCCCAGTTCTGGAAATTTTTATTAACTGAACCCCATGCCTGGAACTCTCTCCCTCTTCATCTCTGCCTCCTAGCTTCCCTGACCACCTCCAGCTAAGAGATGGAATTTGAAGCCAGATCTTTTGACTCCAGAGATAATGTTCTACTGAACTGTATGTATTAGTGAAGGCCCCACCTTCTGCAGAAAGCCTTTCCCAGTTATCTTTAATCTCAGTGCCTTTTCTGAGACCACCCCCAATTTATCCTGTAAATAACTCATTTGTACATAATTGTTTGTATGTTCCACCCCCCACCCCCACCCCGCCCCCATGAGGCAGTGAGCTCCTTGAGAGCACACTCTTCCCAGAGTTGTTGTAAGGCTCAAATGAGACAATA
>CM053589.1:45481667-45497635 GCA_028646515.1 Pseudochirops corinnae | reverse complement strand
ATACACAAATGCTTAATAAGTACTGGCTGATCAACTTGATGCTATGGAAAGAATAATGGATGTGGCATCAGAGGTCTACATTTAATTTATGTGTGCAAAGATATGTATAGCAACTCTATTTGTCATAGCAAAATATTGGAAATTGAGGGGATGCCCATCAATTAGGGAACAGCCGAACAAATTATGGCATCCAAATGTAATGGAATGTTATTATGCAATAAGAAATGATGAGCAGGCAAATTTCAGAAAGATCTGGAAAGACTTGTACAAACTGATACAAAGTGAAATGAGCAGAGTCAGGAAAACACTATACATGGTATCAGCAATATTGTGTGTTGATCAGCTATGAATGACTCAGTTTTTCTTAGCAACGCAATGATCCAAGACAAATACAAAGGATGCATGAAAAAAAAATACTAACGATATCCAGACAAAGAACTGATGGACTCTGAATGAAAATCTAAGCAATTTTTTTTTCACTTATTTTATTCTTTCTTGTGTTTTATTTCCCTTTTGATCTGTTTCTTCTTTCACAATTGTAATGAATAAAGAAATGTGTTTCAAATGATAGCACATATATAAACTATATCATTTTCATAAGAGTGGAGGGGAGGGAAGGAGGGAGAAAAATTTGGAATTCAAAATCTTGTAAAAATTAATGCCAAAAATTTTCTTGATATGTAATTGTGGGAAAAATAAAACACTATTTAGAGCAAAAAGTACCAAGCTTGTATAACATATAATATTTATATGACACATAAACAAGTGGTAATACAATCTTTGTTTGAAGATATTCAGTGAGAAAGAACTCTCTGCTTCCCAAGACAATCTATTCAACTTTTGGATAACTAATTCTCAGGAAGTTTTTCTTCAAACAAAATTGCTTCTTTGCAATTTTTGCCCTCTGGGGCCCAATAACAGACTTAACATCTATCACAAGTAAATTTCATCTTATTAAATTCAGTCCAATGCTTTGTTTTGTCAGAATCTTTTTGGCTTCTGACTCTGTCTTTTGGTGTGTTAGTTATCTCTCCCAGCTTGGTGCCATCGACTAATTTGATTTGATTTAAGTTCCAAATTGTGCTACCATCTTAGCCATATAATTCCATATTGTCCTCAAGAATAGCACAAGAGACTATATTAATTGTTGTTGTTCAGTTATTTTAATTGTGTCTGACTCTTTGTGACTCTATTTGGAGTTTTCTTGGCAAAGATACTAGATTGGTTTGCCATTTCCTTCTCCAGTTCATTTTCTATAGATGAGGAAACTGAGACAAATAGGGTTAAATGACTTGGTCAGGGTCATATAGCTAACAAATGTCTGAACCTGGATTTGAACACATGAAGATGAGTCCCCCTGACTCTAGGCCCAGAACTCTAACCATTAGGCAACCTAGCTATCACAACCAAATGCTTTGCTAAAGTCCAGGCAAATCATACCTATAATACAGAATTTCTGTGACCTGCCAGTTTACTAACCCAGTGAGAAAAGGAAAAAAAAAAAGTTACTCTGGCATGACCTATTAATTAATGAATGACAGATGGTTGAGTTGCTTAATTCTTTTTTTTCCCTCTCTGGCAAAGAGAATGACCTTGGGGCAGGAAAAGACACATCAAAAATGACTCAAGATACAAAGGGCTCAACATTAAAAACTCATCCTTTGGCTGTGATGAGTTTGTGTCTTCAAAGAAATTCATCCCAGAGCACCGAAGTAACTGGTGGATAGAATGACTGGCCAGCAATATTTGAAAGATAATGGAGAACAGGAGAAGTGCTAATGGACCAGAGAAGGGCAAGTATCCTGGTCTTCAAAACAGGAAAGAGTTTGGAGTGTGAAACCCAGAATCATCTGAGCTTGACTTTGATTATTGGTTCCAAATTTCAAAGGGATTTTCCACATAGAGAACAGGTTTATGTCTTATAGCAAGATGGCTTCGCTTGATCCATTAAAAGGATATCTAATCCTTTAAGTATTGAATAGAAGTGGTCCTCAGGAAGGGAAATGTTGATTGGATAATGGCAAATTTAGAGTTGGGAAAGAAACAAAGAAGAAAGAACCAAGTGCTTCCATTCATCTCCAATTTAATTCAATTCCATAAGTATTTCTTAAATAACTTAATACCTATAAAACAAGGCACCGAGCAGCATAGTGTCTAGGATAGTGAAGAGAATTCAATAAATAAATATTTCTTGAATTTATTGTAAGTTTTTTATGGGTAGAGACAATATTTTATAATTGTTTGTACCCATCAAGTGCTTAGTTCACAACTTTTAATGTTGAATGAATCAATGGAAGGATGGATAGATGGATGGATGGATGAATGAATGAATGGATGGATGAGAAATAATTCATTTGGACCCCTACTCTATTCCAATCAGTGTTAATCAGTTTGACATTTTACATAAATCATATAGGGATAGATAGGTTCTTATAACGGGCCTCAAATTTTAATGTAATATTCACTACTTGTTTACCAAGTTGTGAGGCTCACTTGTGCAACCACAAGAATTCTGACAAAGACATCTCTATCCCATTTTACTCAAATTCCATGTCCAAACCCAATATGAGTGGGATGCCTGGGTGCTTTGGAAAGTCCTCCAACTTATTTTTGTTCCTTCAGACCATTCTTTCTTGTCCAATATGAGCAAGTGACCATTTTATGACCATTTAGTCAGTGCAAATGTCCCATGCTTCACCCAACCGGTGACCCCCCCGCCCCTTGCCAATATGTCATTTTTGGCCCTCTAATCAAGGTCTATCAGCCAATGAGTTTCTGTTTTTCACCCTACTTCTTTTGTGTATTTGGAAAAACTATAAAAACAAGGTACTAGAAGAAAGGGACATCTCAGATGAGGAAGACCTGTGGTCCACCTCATTAGAGGGGACCATGGACCCTTTATTAAAGTACCATTGACTCAGAATTCTGCCTCATTTTCTTTTATTGTAGAGACTTTATCCATGGATGGATGGATAAAAAGATTAGAGAGACCCTCAGGTCACATTTGATTTTCAATACCTTCCCTTTAACATGGAATAGTGATTGTTCTGTACCAAGATTTGTCCCTAAGTGGTTGTGTGACCTTGGTCAAATCGTTGAGCCTCTTTGTAGAGCCTGCCCTACAGAAAAATGATCCCTGTTCCCTCTTCTCTAGTTTTCGTAGGTAATGTTGCCAAACTCCCAATAAGTTCAGTGAACAACTTTATAAAAATTACTCCCAAGTCTATATATAGGATTCTAATCTCACTCCTCAACTCTTCTCCCACCACACCAATTACTCATCTTTCCCCAGATCTTCTGCTAGCACTTCAAACTCAACATATTCAAAAGAGAATTCACAATCTTTCTTCTTTTAACCTACCATCTCCCCTAATTTTCCTCTTTCTTCCAGGAGTCCCATCCTCATTTCAATCAACTGGCTCTCATCCTTAATTTTTCCTTCAGGAAGATGAGGTAAGTTGTTCAGTACAAAACAAATGTTTAGCATCAATAATTAGACTCAAAACCAGGACACCTGATGTCTTTCCACTAATAACCATTTTTTTCCATAGAAAAAACACTTTAAATTTCATCATGTGCTTTCCTAAAAATAATCCTTTTTTAGTAGGAGTATGTTATCCCCAGTTTAGTGAGTGAACAGACTCAGGAGAGGTTCAATGACTTGGGACCATAGACTTCCAGTTGGAAAGGATCATCTGATCCACTGACCTCCTTTTACAAATACAAACACTGAGGCACAGAGAGGTTCAGCCATTTGCTCAAGGTCACAAAAGTAGTAAGTAGGGCACCCAGCAGTTAAACCGAGGTCCACTGACTTCCAGTTCATTATGTTGATGACTATTTTACAGAAGAGTTGTTGACCTGCACTGGTGAAGGGAGTTTCCCACACCTAAAAACAAACTCAGGACTGGGATAAAATTGTACATTGGTTGTTGTCCTTTGTTCTCGAAGAGGACCAAAATGACAGTACTATGTTAAGAGTCAAGTTTCAATGTATCTGACTGTGACTGACTGATCAGACCAATACAAGCTTGGAATGCTCTACTACAGGTGGGGCACAAATAGTCTAGGTGAACATTTGGGGTAGATTCTTCTCTAAATTTGCACATCCTGTGTTTCCTTTGAACTGTTTCAATTCTGCTTTGCTCATAGAGCATGGCACCTTCTCTGATGTGGGCACGCCATACTGAGCGATCCTTGCCAGTGTCTAACATGTCACACAATCAACTCCTAAGTTTTTGAGAGAGACCTTGAGAGTGTCCTTATATCCCTTCTTCTGACCACCATGTGAGCACTTGCCCTATGTGAGTCCTCAATAAAACAGTCTTTTTGGGAAGCATACGCTTTGCATCTGAACATTTTGCATTCGACCAACATGGCCAGCCCCTCAGAGCTGCTCTCTCTGAAGCAGAGTTTGAATGCTTGGCAGTTTAGTTCCAGTAATGACCTCATTGTCTGATACCTTATCCTGCCATAGGGTCATCAGAGTCTTCCTAATACATCTTAATGTAATACATAATATATTATAATTAATATAAGTATAATATAATATGTGACATAGCAATATAATATACTATGATTTTATTACATTAATGATAATAACTAATATTTGTAAAGCACTTAAAGGTTTGCAAAATGCTTTATTTACATTATTACATTCGATCCTCACAACACTATATATAAGTGCTATTATTATCCCCATTTTACAGATGAAAAAACTGAGACTTAAAAAAAGTTAGTAAGAACAATAGGGCCTCTCTCGTATTTGTATCCCTAGCTCTTAATTAGTGTAGTACTTGGCTCATAGGAAGTCATAATGAATGACATAGTGAATAGAGCGCCAGACCTGGAGTAAGGAAGACCCTAGTTCAAGTCTAACGTCAGATTCTTACTAGCTGTGTGCCCTCTGCGCAAGTCACTAGACCACTGTCTGCCTCAACTTACCAAGATGTTATGAAGACAAAATGAGATAATATTTGTGAAGCACTTAACACAATGCTTAATAGCGCATTGGAGGCGCTGCATACACATTAGCCATTATTAATAAATCTTTGGCTATCTACTATTTAATAGTAACAATGACGATGATGATGGTGATGACTTTCATTTGTATTTCACCTTCTGCAAAGCACTTTAATATGATTTGCCTTATTTGGTCCCTGAGGCAAATCTTTAGAGGTGAGTGAAGCAAATTCTGTTACTTTCTCTTAGGTCATTGGTTCTTAACCTGTAGGTAGCTACCCTTTTGGGGGTCGAATGATTCTTTCACAGGGGTTGCCTAAGACCATCAGAAAACACGTATTTCCGATGGTCTTAGGAACCGAGACACGGTTCCTCTATCTGTCTCCAGGTGGGTCCGCCCACATGCAGATATGCCCACATACAAGTATTAAAGGGTCATAGCATTAGGAAGGTTCAGAGCCACTGTCTTAGGTGAAAAGGCTGAGTCTCTAGAGTAGTCGGAGTGATTTGCTTAGGGTGATACACCAAGTAGCTGAGTTAGGCCTTGAAACATACGTCTTCAGGTTCTAATTGAAGGATTCTTTATCAGGGATTCTTAACTTAGATTTGTTGAAATTAAAAAAAAAAACTACTATTTTCTATTATAATTGGATATTTGATTTCTTTCATAATCCTTTTATTTTATTTTATTAATTTCAAACCTTATCCTGAGAAGGGATCCCTAGGTTTCTCCGTGACAAATCTCAGCTTTGTACTCTACCATGCTTTTTACTTATTTTCCATAATATAGAGTTTACTTAATACAAATAATCTCAGATCATTAAAAAGAGTTTTAGAATAAAGTACATCTTATATTTAGTTGATCAATTTTCAGTACATGTAAAACTTAATAAGACTGTGAAATGTGTCAATATTTTTTTAAGGACAATGATTTTTTTTCCAACATCCACTTTTATAAGATTTTGAGTTCAAAATCTTTTTCTTCCCCCTTTTTCCCCCTCCCCCCTCCCTATGTGTCAATATTTTTAAAAAATATATCACTTTTAAGACATATTTTTATTGTTATTTTATTTTTTATGAAAAAATGTTGGAGCTGGGTCTTTTGTGTGTCACCCTAAAATAGATTTGGATAAAGAATGATTAAAAGAAAGAAAATCAGTTTCATAAAATGAAAAAAGGATATACTTAAGTGGAAAAAGAAAGGAAATTGAAATTTGGAAAAAAGCAACAGTCTAAATAGTGATCCCTATCCTTCTAGAACCTACACAGAGTTATAGGATCACAGCATCTCAGTGATAGAAGCCACTCCAGAAATGTCAATGGAAAATTTATTCTTATCAATGGCTTCCTTAAGCCTAGTACTAGAATCTCTGGGTCAAAAGGTCAAAATATTTTAGTCACTTAATTTGCATAATTCCAAATTGCTTAACAAAAGAATTATGCTGATTCATAGCCTCATTGACAATTCACTAGTGCACTTACTTTTCCACAAGCCTTCCAATACTGGCGATCCCCAACTCTTGTCATCTTTTGGCAATTTGTAGGGTATGAGGTCAAACCTCAGGGTTATTTTGACTTGCATTTCTTTTATGATTAATTATTTGGAGCATACTTTCATATGACAGTTAATAGATAGCAATTTTGAGGACTATTTGTTATTATCATTTAACCAAAGAAATTATTTCTTACATTAAAATAAGATCTCTTTACAACTTTGTAACTTTCATCCTTTGCTCCTAGTTCTGATGTCTGAGACCAAGCAGAAAAAAACAAACCAACCTAATCATTGTTCCAAATTGATAGCTCTTCACATACTTAAAGACAGGCTATCATTTGTTCCCTGAGTCTTTTCCTTTCCACCCTAGCTCCTTCACATGGTCTTTATATGGTATGATCTCACCATCCTGATTACTTTCCTTTGGAGACAAGTTACTTAACCTTCCCAAGTCTCAGTTTCTTCATTTTAGGGGATTGAACTAGATCATTTCTGAGGTCCTTTCCAGCTTTGGGTCTATGATTTTATAACATCCTCCAGTTTATCAATGCCTTTTTTTAAATGGGGCATGTAAGAACTCTACACAATATTGCAAATGTTTTTTGACCAAGATACAGTAGGACTGTATTCTCCCTCATTCTTTTCTTTGTTCTTGAGATCAAAACTTTGGAGGGGAGGGGGGGTGGCTATTGACTCTAATCAAGCTTATAACATACTTCACAACACCGAGATTGTTTTTAGAAGAACTACTATCTAACCAAGGATTCCCAATCTTTTACTTAGGAAATTGATTTTCTCCCCCTCCCTTCCCAAGACAGCTTGCAATCTGATATGGGCTCTACACATACATTCTTATTAAACACATTTTCACATTAGTCATGTTGCATAGAAAAATTATGACTAATGGGAAAAACCATGAGAAAGAAAAAAGCCCCAAATAAAACAAAATAAAAAAGAAAATAGCCTGCTTCATTCTGCGCTTTGACTCTATAGTTCTTTCTGTGGATGCTGCTAGCATTTCCATCACATGTACTTTGGAATTGTTTTAGGTCCTTGTATTTCTGAGAAGGGCTAAGTCTATCAAAATCAGTCATTGCACATTGCGGCCGTTACTGTGTACAGTGT
Source organism: Pseudochirops corinnae (assembly GCA_028646515.1). Classification (NCBI taxonomy): domain Eukaryota; kingdom Metazoa; phylum Chordata; class Mammalia; order Diprotodontia; family Pseudocheiridae; genus Pseudochirops; species Pseudochirops corinnae. Next base: position 45,490,053 of record CM053589.1, on the reverse strand, counting down.
TCTCCTGGTTCTGTTCCTCTCACTTAGCATCAGTTCATAAAAGTCTTTCCAGGTTTCTCTGAAGTTGCCTATTTATCAGGAAATTGATTTTTTTAAAAGTCCAACTGTAGAATTTTATATTCATCCCTATTGTTATTGATCTTATGGGATTCAACCAAATAGTCCAGTTTGTCATTATGGATCCTGGATCCTGATTTTTTGCATCCAATGTATTAGGTCTTTCCCCACCAACAATATAAACATTGGCATTTGGGCTGCCCAGTGGTGGTAAGCTAAGGAAAAGTTTTGCCTACTTTATAATTTTCCCCATGATGGACCTAACTCTTCCTTCCTTAGTTTACTAATCTATAAGATGAAGAGACAACTAGGTGACACAGTGGATAGAGCACTGGACTGGGAATCAAGTTCAAATCTCTTATCAAACACTTATTAGCTAAGTGACCTGGGCAAATCATTTAACCCTGTTTGCCTCAGTTTCTTCATCTGTAAAATGAGCTGGAGACAGAAATGGCAAACCACTCCAGTATCTTTGCCAAGAAAACCCCAAATGGGGTCATGGAGAGTCAGACAAGACTGAAACAACTGAACGACAATGAAATGAAAACAGCAAAGGAGTAATATCTGACTTTGACTGATTTCTTAGAACTTTGTGCATTAGGTTAATATCTCTTAAAATCTTTACTCCCACTCCCCTAGGATCCTGGTTTGGGTAGTGATCTATATAAATGAAAGGTAATATTATTATGAAGTTATGTCTTCAAGTAAAGTAATTAAATCATGGCCATTTCTTCCCATATTAGATTATGGTTGGCTGCCTCTTTATAGTCTTTATAAAAAATTACTCTGCATTTACTGTAGTTCCTAGTTAATGCTACTGTAAAATTACAGCTACTTCCCCCACCTTCATTACTGTGTCATGGAGGTCATCATAAACCCAAGACCTTTGAAGGCTATATACCATCACCTTTTGAAAATAGACATCTGGAGTATTAATAATACGAATCACTCATGATACCTTGGCGGTGGTGGCTTCTTTTCCATTATGAAACCTGCATCAGTCCATTTGGACTTTTCCACAAGTACCAACATAATCATCATTAGTTTAGAATTTATTATTCACACAAATCAGAGTTTCCTTGGAACTATGATATATATTTTAAAAATTCTATTTTATTTTCTTATTAGCTTTGAAATCTCTCCCTTCCACCCTCCCCTACTTCCCGTTAAGAAAACAAGAGAAAAAACCCATTACAAACCTGTATAGTCAAGTAAAATAAATTCACTCATTAATCATGTTCAAAAAAAAATACCTCAATCTGCAGTTTGAGTACATCACCTCTTTATTTGGAGTTAGGTAGCATGTTTCATCATCAGCCCTTGGAAATATCAAGCTGGATATACATATGTACGTATATACATACATACATATATATATATATATATACATACATTCACATGTGTATTTGTATGTACGTATAGATGGACAGATAGCTGGAACCAAATTTATTATGCATTTAGTGAATCAAGATTCATGCTATCAAATAAAGCAAAACTATAATTCATTATACCAATAAAGATAAAAGAAATTCCATGATGCATAAAGAATCATAGACAATGAATCAATATCCATGTTAAACACATTATGCACCAAATGGCATGGCCTCTAAATTCATAAAGGAAAAATCAACCGAATTGCAAAAAAAATATGGAAAAATAATTATAGTAGGAGACTTTAATGGCCTTTTTTTAGAGGTAGCAAATCTAAAAAAAAAGATAAAAAAGGGAAGATATACACCTGAATAAACTCTTGGATAATTTAGAGTTAAAAGATTTATAGTGTCTTCTGAATGGGACTGCTAAGTAATATAATATTTTTTTCTGCAACATATGGCAATTAAAAAAAAAAGAACCAGGTATTAGAATGTAATGTTACAAATAAATGTAAAAAGCTAGAAATCTTAAACTCATGCTTTACGGACCATAATAAAATACAAATAATCATCAATGAAGGGAACAAAAGACAGAGAACTAAAGACATCATGACATCCTTTAGGATGAGTGGGTCACAGACTAAATCATAACATGAAAAATAAATAATTCTGCAAGTTACATGAAAGGCAATAGGACAAGATAATCCAAAATTTCTGAAATGAAGCTAAAGCAATCTTCAGAGGAAAAAGTATATCCCTAAATAATACTTACATATATATGTATATACATACACAAATATGTGTGTATAGGTGTATGTATATGTATATATGTAATGTGATATATATATATATATATATATATTAACACAGAAAAAAAGGTCTACCAAATTGAATATGCAACTTAAAGTTAGAAAGGCAACAACTAAACAAATTTCAAATAAGTTCAAACGGGGGAGTCTTGGAAATTAGAGGAGGAATAATAATAACAATAATAATAGCCAACAGTTTTATAGTACCTACTATGTGCCTGGTGTTGGGCTAGGAACTTTACAAGTATTTATCTCCTTGGATCCTCACAACAACCTGGCAAGTAGGTGCTGTTATTATTCCTATTTTATAAATTAAATTGTTATAATTATGTAATTATCATATTATATTATATAAAATTTCTATTTTACAAATTAAAGGAAACTGAGGAAGACAGACGTTTAATGACTTGATCAGGGTCACCCTGCTAGAAAGTATCTGAGGCCATATTTGAACTTAGGTCTTCTTGACTCCATGTCCAATGTTCCACCTCCTATGCCACCTACCAAATGAATTGAAAGCCAAAAAGAATTTAGAACTCATAAACAAAACTGAAAGCTGTTTCTTTGTAAATATTAGCAAAATTGACTCACCTCTAGCCCATTGTAATTTCCAAAAGAGAAAGGAAATTACAATTGATAAAATAAAAAAATGAGGGAGAAATCACAACAGAAGAAACAAAAATAATTATCAAAACCTACTACGAAAATTGAACATTTGAACTAATACTAACAATATTATAACAGTTAACATTAATGTAGTATCTACTATGTACCAGCACTATGTTTTCTTAGCATCCACCTCTTCTTCCTTTCTTTCTCTTGAATTGTATGCACAGTGTTTTCTTCCAACCCTGGGTTTCTGTGCAAATCTCCATGAAAGTCTCATACCATTCCAGGATAGGAAGAAGCAATCAACATTTACTCTTTGAGACTATATTTCCCACAAACTCCTATTCTAAGAACCTTCTTTTTCTGCTTGAAGAGCAATTAATTTTTCCATATAAACCTCATTACAGAAAGAACAAGATAATTAATACTGAATGTTATAATTTTAATAACTAAGACTGATCCCAAAGAAGACTCATGAGAAAATATTTTCCTCTTCTCCTCTACAAAGGTAGGAGATCATGGGTGTGGAACACTGCACAATGTCAAAGTTTTTCAGTATCTTGGCTAGTTTTGCTGAATTTTTTCCTTTTTTATTAGAAAGGATGTTTCTTTGCATATTGTGGGAAATGTAGATGATGTCAAAATGGCAATAACATTTATGTGAAAACAATAAAATTATGGCCATTTTTGTCTACATCAGATTATTTTTAAAAAATCACTCTACACTTACTCCAGGTCCTGTTAATGTTTCCTTGGAATTCCACATATTTTCCACTCCCTTCTCACCCCTACCTACCTCTCTCACAGTGATGCTTTAGCAATTATTGTATTAGAAAATGGTCACCTCATCTTAAAATTTATAATATGGAAACAATAGCAATCAGCATATCAGACATGTGCCCTAGAATTTAGGAAAACTGATTTTTCAAAATTCAGAGAAAAGATTGTTATAATGTTAGGGCCAGAGACAATAGAGGAATGGAAGGCTTTAAAAAAAAAAAGAAATCTGACTACATATTAATGAATACCCCCTAAGAGGAAGAAAAGGGCCTCTAAAGAAACCTATAATGAAGCAGTTCTCTAATTAACCCTAACTCAGAAATACTTGAGATGGGTAAAACATTAAAAACAAAAAGATGTTTTTGTTTTGTTTTGAAATTGTAGTTGAATAGAGAAGGAACAAGCAAGAGAGAGATCCCTTTGGGGTGTGTGTGAGAGAATCGACATTTGTATAGCACTTTCAGGTTTATAAAATACTTTACATATGTATTATCTCATTTGATCCTCATTTTTCCTTCATTTTCAAAAAGGAGCAATGATATCACAAGTGACGTCTTGACTTGCATGTGAATTGGCAGAGTTGCACAAAGTCATCAGCCTCACTCTCTCTTCCAGAGTCATCAAAGTCCAGTGGTAGGACAGAAGTCAAGACAACTGGTGATGGCCCAGACGACCTTGGCATCTTCAATGTCTGACCAAGCTCAAAGAGATCTACAGTTAACCACCTTCATGGTCATTGAAACAAACTGTTCTCATCACCCGTTCCACCAGGGGAAATCTTCACATGCTTGCTGTAGACATCCTCCTACCTTACCAATGAGTTTGAGGCCCGCTATTTACTCTCAGCCTGGTTTAGCCCTTCTGCAGAGATGGTTTACCAGGATGTGACTTCTGCACATGCTGCAGTTTATGGAGCCTCAGGTGAGAGACACCAAAGGTGGATGAGCATCCTTGCAAAGGGTTCAGTAAGCCCTTACACAAAAGGGCTCTCACATCTCACACACCCATCCTCAAAACCACCCTGTGAGGAAGGTACTGCAAGTATCACTCCCGTTTTACAGAGAAGGGAACTGAGGCTCAGGGGAAAGAAAAGCTTTCCCTTGGTCACACAAATGCTAAGTATCAGAGGTGGAAATTGAACCTAGGTGTCTCTTGACTCTATGTCCAGTATCTTTTCTATCTTATTACATGGCCTCTTACAAAAAAAAATGGTATCATGTTACTATAGATTGTATAGAATGTTAGAACTAGAAGGGATTTTAGAGGTTATTGAACCCAACACACTCATCTTATAGATAATTAAACAGTCCCAGAGCAATTATATGACTTTCCAAAGGCCGTATGGCCGATTAGGCTGAATTGACCATATAACTGAAGTCTTTTGATTCCCAGTCTTATACATTTTCTTTTATGACAAAGAAACTTTTGTCTTCTCAGTCAGGGATGACAATATTCAACCCAGAAATACTTGAGATTTGGGGATAGGGAGAGGGGGTCTAAACCTATGATTTCATTCGCGTTAAGAACTCAGCAGAAGCTTAAAGTGTTTGAGACTTGCTTGGGACATTGAGAGGTTGATAGGATTATAAATTTAGAGCTGAAAGCATTTTAGGAGCCAAATCCAATTCCCTCATTTTAAAGATGAAGTAATTGAGTCACAGAGACTTGTTAAGTTAATTGACTTGCCTAGGGACACATAGTGAGTAAATGTCTGGGGCTGATCATGGGGCAGTCCCATAGCTAGTGGAGGCAGGATTTGAACACAGATCTTCCTGCCTCCTAGGATGACCCTCTATCTATTACACCATTGTAGAGTTACATTCAGGAGAAAGGAAATTGACATGGGGTCTCAGGATCAGGTGCTCTAACTCAAAACTTGTTCATCTTATTAGACTTCAGTTTCCCCTTCATAATGGAAAACATTATTAGGAGGGACCTGAAACCCCCAAATAGTCAGGTATTAGATCACTCGAGGTACTTTAAAGGCATTGAAGTCTTCAGGTTCACTTTAGTTACATACCTGGATACTTAAAGCTGCAGTTATGACAATAGAATGATACGGTATTCTCTGGAAAATCATGGAAAGATGCCAGGAAGCTGGAGGAAAAGAGGAAAAATTTAGATTCAAGAAACTAGACTAGTAAGCTTGATGACGATAAATAAATGATGAATTTCCAGGACAGATTATTTATCAACTGTTATTATTAAAAAATAGATGTTCAACGAACACTTAGAGAGAATGAATTAATCCTGTGCATTCCTCCATCTTGTCCTCAAGCATAGCACAAGAAATTTTATCAAACCCTGTGCTGATATCCTGGAATATGATGGTTAAAGCATTCCCTTGGTCTATCAGCCTAAAGTCCTCTGATTGTGATACTTCATTTCTTGGTATTTCGAGTCCCAGGAAAATGAATGACTCAACAAAGGAAGAATTTTTTTGTGGGAAACTCCAATATGAGAGAAGAGATTTTGAGTGATTATCTTGCATTATCTCCCTGCCTCTAATAGATGGGTAGGTTGAGGCATATAGTGTATCTTGATTTTCACAAAGTATTTGATGAAGCCTCTCCAGACACATCTTATGTGATAAAGCATACTCTTCTTAGCTTGGCATAGAGTTAAGCTCCATAATCTGACACTTAACTACTTTTCTGGTCTCATTTCACATTATCCTTATTTATATACTCTTTATTTCAGTCAAAGGGAACTATCAACTGTTCCCAAACTTGATACACTTTCTCCTACCTTTTTGCTTCCTTCTTCCCTCTGTCCCTTCCAGATGATTGAGCTTAGATTGAGCTTAAAAAAAAAATCACTATAATTTCCCAGTACCTTTGCCCTCCACCCACTAACCCAGAGATCCCTCCCTCCCTCATAATACATAAATATTACCAAACAAAACAAATTAACTCATTGTCCATGTCTAAAAAATATATATCTCACTCCATACCTAGAGTCTACCACTTATCTTCTGAGAGGTGGGAGAATGTTTTGCTTTCTCTTCACTGTCTTCCAAAGCCATGATTATTCATAGTTTGAATTAGTTTTGAAATCTTTTGATGTTATTTTTTGAACACTATTTTCTTTCCATTGTGCACATTTTTCTCTTTTTTTCTATCTGCTTCACTTTGTGCCAATTTATATAAGTCTTCTGAAGTTTCTCTAAAATTTTCATATTCATCATTTGTTAGGTGCCATAATACTTCATTGCATTCATAAACCACAATTTTTTTTATCCATTATCCAATAAGTGGGAACCCGCTTTCTTAGTTCTTGGTTACTGTAAAATGATTGCAATAAATTCTTGTGTATATATATTTCCCTCTGCATTTGATCTCCTTGACTTGTAATGTTGTATAGCTAAGGACAACATGCCGGTCCAGTTTATGGACATTTTTCTATATAATTCCAAACTTTTCCAGATTATTTTGAACAATTAACAACTCCACCAACAGTGCATAAGTTGTGCGCCTGTGTAAAAATAAATTTTCTACTATCATAGCCCATATTCTCCTTTGCTCTACTCTGAACAGCAATTCATGAGCAGGAGTTGACTTTTTGAAGTTCATGAAAGTTGACATTCCTAACACTGTCTCCCTTCACTTACGATAATACCTCAACAAGAAATCTGCCACATCTCTACAGTCAGTAATAGATACTGAGCAGTCTTTGCTTCTGAAAAGTTGCTAGGCAGCAAGGAGATAAAAGTATCTAAGAATGAGACAGTCGTGGGACTCTATGTCTGTCTCTGCATATACAGAGAAGAGTCTATTTCCTCTGGGAATTTATTTGTAGAGAAAATTTCTCTTCCTACTCTATCAGTAGGGCTAAGAAAACAGTCAAGTGTCACTGCTTTCCTTCCTTAGGGTGTTATAAAACCTATGGAAACTATCATGGCCATTTAGCTGTCTGTACTCATATGTAAAGCAATTTTCTAGCCATAAAGTACATTATTATTATTATTATCATTGTTATTATTATTATTATTATAACCAAAAGGGTTTTAGAAGGTTGCAGAATATCCCTAAGGTTTAAGATTGTAGCAGTTTTGGTGATGATTCAACATTAACAAAGACAGAGCGATTACCTATTATGTATGTAAATTTTAAAATGTATGTCTAAGATTGTCCTTAGTAATTAAGTAGTTCAAAAGAAAGATTGGGGTAGACCTGACTATGATATGACTTTAAAAAATGAAACCATTTAGGAACATACCTCTTCCAGGCACTAGCACTGGACTGTAAAACCTGGCACAAACTCAGACTCCAAGAAAGTTCCAAACTTTTCCAGATTATTTTGAACAATTAACAACTCCGCCAACAGTGCATAAGTTGTGCGCCTGTGTAAAAATAAATTTTCTACTACCATAGCCCATATTCTCCTTTGCTCTTTCCTATATCATTATTCCTCTTCACATACTTTACATTCCAACCAATCTAACCTTCTTGCTCTTCTCCACACTGGCATTCCATCTCCCATTTCCTACCTCCATGCTTTTGCCAAGTTACTCTGCTCCTCATGCCTGCAGTGCACTTTCTCTTCATCTCCACCTCTTTGAATCTCTAGTTTCCATCAATACTCAGCTCAGTTTTCACATCCTGCATGTGACCTTTCCTGTCTCCTCTAGATATTAATAGACTCTACTTCTCAAATTTATCTTATATATGGTATATTCCCCAAGAAAATGCAGACTCTTTAAAGACAGGAATTTTTAAAAATTTCCTTCCTTTCTTCCTTCCTTCCTTCCTTCCTTCC
>CM053589.1:45409103-45481167 GCA_028646515.1 Pseudochirops corinnae | reverse complement strand
GGGAAGGGAGGGGAGAAAATCTGAAACTCAAGTGATTGTGGAACTGAATCTTGTAAATTAAAAATAAATGAGTAAATAAAAAAAAATTAAAAAAAAAAAGGCAGTGTGTGAAGAGATGAGAAGACACTCTACTTCTACCCATGAAGGTAGGAGGTGCATAAGTGTCAAACATTGCACATGTATCAATCAGTTGTGCTGTTTTTCTTTCTTTTCTTAAAAAATACTAATTGCCATATGAAATAACCCTCTGGAACAGTGAGGGGAAAAGACACACGGAATACTATGGTGATGCAAAAACCAAAAATATCAATAAAAATGTATTTTAAAGAGAGAGAGAGAAAAGAAAGGAAGGAAGGAAGGAAGGAAGGAAGGAAGAAAGGGAGGAAGGGAAAAAGAAAAAAAGGAAGAAAATGTAATGTCTTGGGAAACAGCATGCTTCCTTTGGCAAAAGGAAGAGGTTAGGTTCAAATTCAGATTCTCTCAGTTGTGTGACTTTAGACAAGTCATTTAAACTCAATGGGCCTTAGTTTCCTCATCTGGAAAAAATGAGGGGACTGGACTAAATGAGGTCTAAAGTCCCTTAGAATTCTAAATCTGTGATCCCTTGGGATCTCATTACTACTACCTCTCTCACAGAAGTCAGCTCCAATTCTCTTACAAAAGAGGCAAGTATAGCACCCATCTGGATACCAGTCCACAAAAGGCACATTAAACAGGCCCTAAAAACTTTTTGTGTTCCCTTGGCAGTACTGAGATTGAAGTGCACAGAGCTCACAAAATGCCCTTTAAAATCTTCAGTTGCCATTTCAAAAGTAGCCAGCAGAGAGCAGGGCAGCAAACTCCTCCAGTTCTGGCCCTGATTCCATGCAGGAAGGGGAGGAAAAAAAGTCTGGGCCACAGAAGCTCTGTGAAGCTCACCCTTTCTAACTCTGCTTCTACCCCTCTACCTAACATAAAATAAGAAGTGGGAATGAAAGTAATTTAAAGAGACTGTGAGAAATCCAGACCATGCACCTTCCTATCCTGCCCTCCAGAAAACTGTTAACCCTATTTCCCTTAGACTGTTCCTAAATTCCTGCTCAGGGAGCTGTATGTTGTTCATTGCCTATAATCTATTTCAATATCCTTCACCCCTTATTAAAAACAGACAGAGAGATCTCTTTGAAAACAAAGGATATTAGAGCGACTAGGTGGTGCTGTGGATAGAGCACTGGCCCTAGAATCAAAAGGACCTGAGTCCAAATCTGATCTCAGGCACTTATTAGCTCTGTGACACTGGGCAAATCACTTAACCCCAGTTACCTCCCCAACCCCAAAGCAAAGAAAGGGTATTTATAGCAAGCACAGTTTTTGATAATACAAACGAACTTTCATCACACATTCTCATTGAGTCCACCACAAATTAGTGCTATCTAATCTCAACTGGGTCCTTCCTACTGCATGGCAAGCCTTTAATTTTTTCCCTTTTGACTTTCTGCAATATTTTCCACAACCACTGTCCCAGACCTTCTTTATCCCCTAACTGTCAATATCCCCTCGCCCCATAACATTTACCTCTTCTCCTTACTAATCGACCAATCATTCAGCATTAATTAAGCATTTTCTATGTGCCAGGGACTTTGATAGATAATTGAGACAGAGACAAAAAACAAATAGTACCTGCCCTCATGGAACTTACACTCTATTAGAAGAAATATTATACACATAAAATTGTAATATTTGTATGTACCCACATGTAAGATATTATTGGGGTTGGGGAGTGCTAAATGCGCAGATACAGTTCACTGGTGGTAGGGATAGATACAAGCTGAGGTCTAGCTCACCTCTGCAGAGAGAAAAGTCAAGGGCTGTGACTGAACCCCAATGTGCTCACTAAAGGGGTGTAAGAAGGGGCAGGCATGCCCCAGGAACATCAACAAGACTGGATACACTTTCTTTCCTGTTTCCAAGAGGGACACTGGGCTAGAGTTATATCTTACCTGTTCTGTTCAAGTATTGGTAGTCTGGGTGGTTATAGGTTCAGAACAAAAGTTGCTTCCCAGATTGCTCTTAGTGGGGAGGGTAGCCCTTAGCTCACCAGTGGGAAACCTGTGGTCTCAAGACTACATGTGACTTTCCAGGTCCTCGGGTACAGCATTTTGACTGAGTTCACACTTGAGGACCTAGAGGCCACATGTGGCTTCAAGGCTAAAGATTTCCCACCACTGCCTTAGCTTATACTCACCAACCTACCTTCTTCACATCAAATGTTGGTTATATAAGAGACCTTCACAAATAGCAAATAGTGAGTAAACATATTTATCCAAGCAAAACGCAAACAGAAATCAGAGACATTATACAGATTATAGTACTCCAAAGAATAATGAGCTCTTTAGCTGCAAACAGATCTCATTCCAAACCAAAAGAGAGTGAACAAGCTGTTGCAGAAGAGTCTGTTCTCATTAGTCTAAAACTTCAAGGAAGTTCAGGGACATGATGGGCCCAGCTTCCCAGGAATGTCTCTCAGGAATGTCCTCCATCCCCATGGACATCTCTGGAACCAAACCACTAAAAGCTTTACAAAGGTAAGTAGAATCACATTCAGCATTCTCTTGTCTAGTCCGGAACCACCTTTCCCTCCACATGTGTATCAGCAAGCAAAACACTTGAGTTGTAGCAAGATAGATGCGCATGCATGTCTGTATGTACATATACACATGTGTATGTGGCAGTGAGGTAGTTCAGTGGGTAGAGGGCTAGGGCTGGAATCAGGAAGACCTGAGTACAAATATGGCCTCAGACACTTGCTAGCTGTGTGACCTTGGGCAAGTCACTGTTTGCCTGTTTCCTCATCTGCAAAATGGAAATAATAATAGCACCTACCTCCTAGGGTTGTTACGAGAATCAATTAAGACAATAATTAATAAAGTGCTAAGCTCAGTGCCTGACACATAGTAAGTGCTATGTAAATGTTGTGGCTGTTATTATTAAAGACACACATATACATGTGTACATGTATGTGTACATGTGTGTTTGCATATATGCATTCTATAAAATGAGTGTTTTCCACATGCATGCCATGTATAAGTGTGTCCAGACAAGCACATACAGAGGAACCTCAACCTATACACATACATGACTATGCACATGTATATGCATACACATATGAAAGCATGTGCAGGCCTGCATGTTTATACACATATACATGCATATACATTGTGCGCTTACACAATATATTGCAACATGTGTACATGTGTGCATTGCATGCGTGTGTATACAGATGTGTATACATGTGCACATACATATATACATACACATCTTACAACACATAAATACATACATGTCTTACAACACATACCTAGATATGTACATGCAATACAATGCAAGCATACATATGCATATGTGCACGTGCATGTGTGCATACATACATGCACTATGCATGTGCATTATGTGGACCTAGATATGCACACATACGTGCAGTGCATATACATGTACACATACACATACACGTGCAATTCTCATCTTCCTCGACCACCCACTGCTCCTGGTTGCTGTCTCCTTCCTTGGTTTCCAGTTCTCTGCTCTCCTTTTCTCTCTTGATTCTCTTCCTACACGTCTATCCTTAGCCTTCCCATTACCCTTAACATCTGAGTGTGTTACCAACATCAGTTTGCTCTGCCTTTCCCTCTTCACCACAATATTCTGCATAGTATCAAGTTTCTCAAACATCAGGTGAATCTAAGTAAATATTAGATGAACCAGTAGGATTTACCAAGCACCACTGCTCAGATGCACAGACTTTTGGTAGTCACTGGCCATCAGTCCCCTGTGTCCTGTGTACTGACCTGCTCCCTGTTGTCTCCTTTCTCCTTTCTGACTGTGACAGGGACTGAAAGTCGCCTTGATATTTCCTCTTTATCAGGGTTATTTAGACTAGGAGGGTCAAACCCAACTAGAAAAGAAGGTCACTAATCCTTCCGTAAGGATCCCTACAGGCAGTGTAGTGGTTTAGTATTAAAATGTAATGTTATCTATGTTTTATTCTGTTTGTATTTCTTTTGCTAACAATTTCCCAACTACATTTTCACCTGGCTTAGGCAGTACTTCTGAATGTTGGCTTAAGTTGCATTTGGGAAATGTGTTTTATGCTTCTGGATTAGTCACTGGCATCGAGATTAAATGCAGAACACAGGTAGTCACTGGAAAGATGGTGTTTAGGGGCTGGAGGGGTGTTTCGGGAGCATCATACTTACCAGGTTAGGACAGGAGAGGCCAGGCGAACAATCCAGGACAACCTAATCAGAGCATCTGGGAGCTGTCCCAGTACAAAGAAGTCCCAGTTAATAATACCTTCTTTCTTGGCTTCTGTTCTGTCTGCCCAAAAGGATAACTTTGGACTAGAAAGAATGAAGTAAAAAAAAAATACCTAACAGGGAGCTGATATGCAATACAAATGAGGAAGTAGTAGAAGAACACCTAATTGCCTTTAATGCTCTCGGATCGTTAGAGCAGAGGGAAAGAAATTAAATTGATTCTATTATCATTTAACAGGGCAGCTAGGCAGTGCAGTGGATAGAGCATTGGCCTTAGATTCAGGAAGACATCTTCCTGGGCTCAAACCTGACCTCAGGCACTCACGAGCTGTGTGAACCCTGGCAAGTCACTTAAGCCTATTTGCCTCAGTTTCCTCATCTGTAAGATGAGCTGGAGAAGGAAGTGGCCTAAATGGAATCAAAAGAATCAGTCATGAGTAAATATCCTTTAATAATTCGTATTCTATAATTGATTCTATTCTGTATTACTGCCCTATTTTGTATGATTGCTCAAGGTGAATTTCTGCATCCTTGAGTTAGACTCAGAAGTCCAGCTTTCCCACTGAGTTAGTTTAAAGGTCTAATTAAAAGATAAGTTGTTGTTGGCCATACCATTAGCCCCCGGGATATTTGTCTATTTATCTGTAAGCTCCAACAAGCTTAACCTGGTGCCATCCCTCAAAAAATATGTTGTCTTTCTTTGTACAATTAGGGGAGGTTTTATGTCCTCCAAGGAGACAGCAAGTCTGGTAGTTGCTCAGCCCTGCCCAACTCTTTATGATCCCATGCGGCAAAGATACTGGAGTGGTTTGCCATTTCCTTCTCCAGTCCATTTGACAGATGAGGAAACTGAGGCAAACAGGGTTAAGTAACTTGCCCAGAGTCACACAGCTAGTAAGTGTCTGAGGTTGGATTTGAACTCCAGAAGATGAGTCATGTTGACTCCAGGCCCAGCCCTCTATGCACTATGGCACCACCTAGCTTGACCCAACTTCAAATCCCATCTCTCTTACTTAATAGCTTTGCAACCTTGAGCTAGTCACAACCTTTCTGGGCTTCAATTTCCTTATCTATAAAATAAAGAATTTTAATTAGATGGCCTTGAGGCCCCTCCTAATTCTTCATCTATGAATTCAAGTTACATTCCTCAGCAGAGCTACATCCTCAAATACTAAGAGAAATGTCAAGTCCCATTCCAAAAGTCCCAGAGAATGGGAAAGTGAGTGTAGGACGTGCAAAAGAAAAAATATCATTATGATTTTCAGAAAATAAAGTAAAAGGCTTCTGAAAACTATAAGATCGTGATGTTGACTTTGACCCCAAACAGGTATCAACTAGAAAGCACAGTGAATAGAGCACCAGGCCTGGAGTCAGAAAGACTTGAGTTCAAATTTGGCCTCCTCCCTTAACTGTGGGACCCTGGACAAGCAATTTAACTTCTGCTTGACTTAGTTTCCTCAACTGTCAAGTGGGAAAAATAATAGCACCCATCGTACAGGATTGTCGTAAGGATCAAATTAGATCATGTTAGTAAAGCATTTAGAGCCTGGCACATAGCGAGTACTATATAAATGGTGGTGGTGGTGGCGGTGGTGACAGTGGCGGCGGTGGCAGTGGTGGTGGTTAGGAGCAGCTAGGTGACAAAGTGGAAAGTTCATTGGGCTTAGAATCAGAAAAGTTCATCTTCATGAGGTCAAATCCAGCCTCAGAAACTTACTAGCTGTGGTGACCCTGGACAAGTCACTTAACCCTGTTTGCCTCAGTCTCCTCACCTGCAAAATGAGCTGGAGAAGGAAATGGCAAACCACTCCAGTATCTTTGCCAAGAAAGCCCCAAATGAAGATACAAAGAGTCGGAAACAATTCAGCATTATCATCCTCATCCTCGTCCTCCTCCTCATCATCATCATCTCTGGCAAAATTCTAGAATAGAATCCCTTTAATAATAAGAGATGGCCGGGGAACATCTTAAAAAGAAGGGATGATCAGAAGGAGCCAGTGTGGCTTTATCAAGAATTACTCGTGCCAGATTAACCTTGTTTCCTTCTTTGATTTGATAACTAAAACTTGTTGATCAGGGGGAAAATGAACATATCTATTACCAAGATTTTAGCAAATAACTTCATAAAGTCTCTTACGTTCATGGTATTCTTGTGGAAAGAGAAAGAGCTCTATGAGCTAGACAACCATACAATGAGATGGATGCAGAGTTGGTTGGATGGCTGGAACCCAAGAGCAATCATTATAAGCTTAAGTGTCAGCTTGGAAGGAGCTTTCTACTGGAGTTTCTGTCCTTCACCCTTTTGTATTGCTCTCAATGACTTAAATGAAGGCACAAATGGTATGTTTATGGATTTTGCTAATGACACAAAACTAAGAAGGAAGGAAAGAAGCATTTATGAATTTCCTATTGTGTGCCAGCATCATACTAAGCCTGCTTAATGAATATTATCTCATTTTGTCCCGAAAACAATCCTGCAAGGTAGGTGCTGTTATTATTCCCACTTTACAGTTGTGTAGACTGAGGCCAACAGAGATTAAGGGACTTGTTCAGGGTCACACAGCTAATAAGTGTCTAAAGCCACATTTGAACTCAGGTCTTCCTGACTCCCAGTCCAGTCCAGTGCCCCATCTACATGTTAGAATGCGGGATTACAGAGTAAGGATCCACAAAGTTCTTGACAAGTCAGAACACTGGACTGAGTATAATAAATGTAACAGGGGTAATTGTAAAATCTAATACTTCAAAAATCAGCTTTACAAGTACAGGATAGAAGATGGATATCTAAATAGTAATTTGTCTGAAAAAAAGATCTGAGGGTCTCAAGGGACTACAAGCTAGAATCTGAGGATATAAAAACATTCAACTAGGAAAAGTATATATATATATCACATATTAAAAACACATATATGTATGTACACACATATATGCACATGTGCCTGCATAAACACATGTGTGCATATATGTACAAACCTACTATATACAGACAGTTCAGAGTTTACATGAATTTACATCACACAAATGCAAATTTACAGAAAGAGTTCTAGGGGCAGCTAGGTGGTGCAGTGACTAGAACACCAGCAACCCTGGAGTCAGGAGGACCTGAGTTCAAATCCACCCCCTCAGACACTTGACACACTTAATAGCTGTATAACCTTGGGCAAGTCACTTAATCCCAATTGCCTTGCCTTCCTCCCTCAAAAAAAAGAGTTCTGAAAGAAGTTCCAGCCAACTACCCGCAATAAAGGCTGGATACAGTGGGTATGGAAGGGACAATTTACTACACACCTTTGTTTGCTATACAGTTCTGTGCATACTTTATCATTAACTTTTCATTTTATAATTCTGTTTATTATCATATACAGTATTTAATATATCTGCATTTTAGTACATTTTATGACATATCTAAAGGTATTATTTTGGGCATGCATTTCATATATAGCCTAAATGAAGTGGGTAAGTAGCTCAATCCATGGAATTGTTGAGGTCACCAAGTGAGAATGTGCAAAGAAAGAAGACGGACCAGCATAGAGCCTTGGTACACACCACAGTTAGGAGGCAGATATTAACAAATAAACCAGCAAAAGAGAATGAGAAAGAACAGTCATACAGGTAGGAGGAGAACCAAGAAGATCAGTACCATGAAAACCCAAAGAGAAAATATTCAGGAAGAGAAGGGGATCAACAGAGTCAAATGCTTAGGAAACTCAAAACAGATAAGGCTTGAGAAAAGGCCAGTGGATCTAGCAATTAAGGGACAACACTAACTTTGGGAGGAGCAGTTTCAGTGAAATGACAAACTTGGAAACTGTAAGAGAGAGTGGGAAGAGAGGAAGTAGAGGTAATGAGAGAGCATTGACAAGCAATGTGGTGTAGTAGGTAGGCAATGGACTTAATTGAAGTCAGAAATACCCGAGTTCAAATCTTGACTCACTTACTAATGGTGTGACCCTTGACAAATCACATCATCTCTCTGTTTCTTCATCTATTAAATGAAAAAAAGGAGAATATGATGATTTCTAACTTCACAGGAAATTATTTCCATTTTCTCAGTACAATATGAGGCAAGGTCTTCCCTTGAGAAGGTGGAGGGAGGCAGTATTGTGGGAAATTTGAGGAAAGATGAGAAAATTTGGAACAGCCCTGTATGGTAAGTGGGATAAAATGGGATAAAGAATCAATTAGGAATGGGTAAAAGGATTGCCTTGCTGCAGGCAGCTGAGATTAAATAACATAAATTTGTCATGGACCCAGTTGGCTTCGTGGCGTGATTTCGTCAAGCTCCACTCAATAGCACATGAGTATATAAATAAAAGATAATTTGGGGGACAGGGGAGCCAAAGCACTAGCGATTTGGGGTGATGAGAAACAACTTCATGTGAAAGGTAGTGTCTGAGACGAGTCTGGAAGGCAAATAGGCATGCAAAGGGCAGAAGGGAAGATTGTTTATACTCTGATGAAATCAAAAAGTGCTTTGGTTGTGCTGGGTAGGGGTGGGAAGGCTTTAAAGGGGAATACACAGCATTTTAATAAGCACACAGCCCATCTGCCAAGGTTCCAGTACAAAATCCTATGCCTTTCCCTCTGTGGCCACCTGGCCCTCCCCAGCTGGCAGCCTCAATAGGCTACTTAGGGAAATAGCAAACTTTTCAAGTGACCATCTGCCTTTTTTTTTTTGCATGTTTAGAATAGTTTCCCAAGCCACAATATGTTACAGGCTAACCTTTCTATCCCTAGCCCTCTGAAACCTATGAGCGGCAGATATCCTTAACTTAGTGAGTCGGCATCAGGGGCCAGGAAGGAAAAAACCAGAAGCAGAAGTAGCAAAAAGCAGGAAGAAGTAAGGAATAAGAGAAGTGAAGCTTTGTCAAGTTTATGGATTTTAAGAAGTTGGTTGTTGCCTTTCATACGCAAAGAGGACCAAAATGACAGCACTATGTTGGGGTCAATGTATGATATGTTTGACTGGGCTGATCAGTCTGATACAAGCTTGAAAGGCTCTGCCACAGGTCAGGCACAAATAGTCCATATGAACGTTTGGAATGGAGATGTCTCTAGATTTGTGCATCTCACATTTCTTTTGAGCTGCTGCAATTCTGCTTTGCTCAAAGAGCACAGAAACTTCTTTGACATGAGCAGGCCGTGCTGGGCAGTCCTGTGCCAGTGTCTCCCATGTCTCACAATCACTTCTAAAGTTCTCTTCAGAGAGAATGGATTTTAAGAAGTATGGACTTTTGCTAGTAAAAATTTTGCAGATTGATAAAAGTTTGTTTCAGATCTACTCATCCACAGACTAGTAGTTGGGAAATAGGTTTTTAGATCCCTTCTCTCCAGAGCCACTACTAAGGTGAAGCAGTTGAATCAAGGCTGTTCCCCAACGCGCTGAAATTTAGGGAGTTTATAACACTTTATATAGGCAGGAAGATGGCGCAGCAGATAAAATGCCAGGCCCGAAGTCGGAACGACTTAACTTTCTGAGTTCAAATCTGGCCTCAGACACTTACTAACTGTGTGACCTTGGGCAAGTCACTTAACCCCATTGGCCTCAGTTCCTCATCTGTAAGAGGAGCTGGAGAAGGAAATAGCAAACCACTCCAGTATCTCTGCCAAGAAAACCCCAAATGGGATCGTGAAGAGTCAGACATGACTGAAACAACTGAAAGCACTTTACATCAATTCAGCAGTGTAGAAACAACTGAGCTTAGCATCTATTTAGCAAGAATCCATTCGGCGAGAGTACTTTTAAAAGCATGTGTTTTTCCCTGGGCTGAGCAACCTCTGCATTTGCTCAGGAGCAGTGGTCAGACCGTATCCCAGAGTCTCTCTCCCCAGCAACTCAACCAATTCATTTGAAGACACTTTTCATTTCTCTTACCAGCAAGAACACTTTGTATCTCTTGGCCCAGGCACAAAAAAATGATGAATTACAGCTCTGCTCTTCTCTCTACCCTTCCTCAAATAAAAACATCCTTCATTGGCAATATGATTTTCTCTTTGTTTTTCAGAGTCAATTCAGTTCCATTCAAACATTCATTAAGCACTTGCTGTATACAAGACATTGTTCACAGCAAAAAGCAGCAACAATGATAAATACATGATGAAAGGTGTCAGCTACCAAACCACATAGTTTTTCTATGGCACTTGAGAGAGGAGGAGATTCATAAACTCCCAGTGTTCCCCCTGCCAATGTTTCCCCAATAGGAACTATCTTCCTCATTATTTTCTCAATTTTTTTCTTGGAGACTCAGTTTCTTTATCTCACCTAGGCTGGAAATGCAGTGGCCATTCACAGGGTTCCTTCCTCCTTAGTCATCCCATTGTCTCCCCCCCAATCCAGGGGCTCATAACATTGGTGCCAGACTTAGTGTGAACACCCCCATCAGCTCTGATCCTACAGAAGCTCAGAATTCCTCAGTCTTCACTAGGAGCAGGGATTATAGGAAGGACCAACACCATATGCCTTTTCTCCAAAATTTTATCCACCCTCAACTGTCTAAGGGAAATCACGATCCATCCATCTCTTTATTTCATCAGATAATAAACCAACATAGTAGGATCTGATCAAATCTACCCCACTGTTCATTCAGTCAGTGTCATTTTAGTGAGTTCTTGCTATAGGCAAGCATTGCTGGGGAATTATAAGGAGAGGTACAAAGGAGATAATTCAGGGGTTTCAAATTTCCTGTCAAGTTGGGGAGAGAAGACATGTACTTATAAAAATTTAAATATTATAATACAAGAAAAAATATGGGTCTAATTCCCCACTGGTCTGAACAATTTCCCTCTTACCCTCTTTTTTCCTTCTACTTTTAGCCTCTCTGTCCTGGCCCTTATCCTACTCCTACAAGAATGTTCCACTGTTAATCTAGTTGACAGAACTGAGTCCCCTCAGTATCTCTCTAGTACCAAGAGTCTTAATCTAGGGTCCACAGACACCCAGTGAGTCTCTGGATAGATTTCAGAGGGTCCATGAACTTGGGTGGAAAAGATAACTACATCGTTAGTTTCCCCAAACTTTAATTAAAATTGAACATTTCCTTTAAGTATAAATGTAGGCACAAAAAAACTCACAGTGGTATTAGTAGTATCTGTGACTTCGTCACCAAAAAAAATTATAGATATTTTATATCATATTATCATCACAGCAAATATTTCAGAACAACATTTATACTTATCATTACTTCAAAATTACTTTAGTTATTAGATCCACTGCTAGATATACCACATTTTTTCATATTTTATATATTATTTCAATATAATTGGTTTCCTCAGTAATTTTATGTATTTTATGCTATACGTTTCAAAAGGACATTCTGAGAAGGAGCCCATAGTCTTTTTACCAACACTGCCAAAGGAGTTCAAGAAACAAAAACTGGTTCAGAAGCCCTGCTTTAAGGGTTTCCATACAACTTTGGTATTCTCAATGTGGTTGGTCAATGAAAATGAGACAACCTTGGCCTTTACACAAAATACACAATCACTTTCATCACTAATAGGCTAATATAATCAATGGAGAATGTCTTTGCAAAGCTATAGATTCACTGAGAAATGAAATTATCCTGATGGAAAAGAAAGCAACAGAAGCAGAATAACAAAGAGCACAAAAAAAATGAGAAACAGACAAAACTGGAAGTTTTGAAACTCTACAAATGGACATTTTAGGACAAAAAAGAGAAAGAACAAAGCTCAGGTTAAGGGAATATTATTGTACTGTAAGAAATTATGACTGTGATGATATGGAGAAGTATGGAAAAATCTACATGTATTGATGCAGAGTGAAGTTAGTAAAACCAATAAAATAATAGACACAATGACTACAACAACATAAATGGAAAGAACAAACATGTACAAAAATAAAAAGTGAATGTAGCAAAATTATAAAGAACAAGTATGGCTCAAAAGAAGAAGTAAGAGAAGACATTTCCAACATAGCCCTTTGCAGAGGTGGGGAGGTCCACAAGTGTTGTATATTACACATATTTTTGAACTTTTTTAATACATTAATCAATTTTTATCTCCTTTTTTTGTCCTTAAAAATATGATTTGTTATATGGAAAGGCATCCTCAGAGAAGGAGGAAGTGGATATTTGGAGAAACTATAATGATATTTTTTAAATGGCATCAATAAAAACATTTTAAAAATTAAAAAAAATAAGAATACATTCTCAATTTACAAATCTCATGGCCTTTTCTCAATCCTAATCCTTCTTAACCTCTCTTTGGTATGTGACACTGTTAATCACCTCCCCTCGTGAATATTTTCTCCTGTCTAGGTTTTCATGACATCATTGTCCTGCTTCTCCTCTTATATATCCAGTCTCTCCTTAGTCTTTTTATTCTCTTTCTTCATCCAGGTCAACCCCACTAATCATGGATGTTCCCCCAAAGCACTGTCCTAGACCCCCTTCTCTTTTCACTTTATACTTTTTCATTGGGTGATCTCATCAGCTCCTATAGGTTCAATGATTGTATCTATGCAAGTGAGTTCCAATTTATATGTGTGTGTGTGTGTGCATACTTACTTATACACATATACATATACACACTTTGCTATACATATACACACTTGCCTTATTACATATATACAAGCACATATACATACATATATGTGTGTGTGTGTGTGTGTGTGTGTGTGTGTATAGGGAGAGAGAGAGAGAGAGAAAGTCTCTCCTGGATTCTAGTTCCACATTGTGAATTATTTTTTTGAATATCACATAGATAAATGATAGTTTGTGTAAATCTTCATGAAAAATATATTGGATCGTATGTTCTGGATTGGGGCTTTTCACTCTGTGCTTCTGAATTTATTCTACTTGAATTTTATGTTCATTATCTATACCTAGTTTCAGATGCTCCAGTGGATTTTGTCTTCAAATTTTTGGTGTGTGTTTTAGATGCCAGAAAAGATTATTGTTTCACTTTTTAAGAAAATAGATACAAAATTTTGGCAACTAAATTTAAATATACTTGGTAAAAAGTTGAAATGATCATGACCATTCTCTAGTTATTTCAACTTTTTAACAAATTTCAGTTCATATGCCCAAAGGACTATAATAATTACCCCCAGCGACGTTACTACTAGGTCTGTATCTCAAAGAGATCAAATGAAAAGCAAAAGGACCTGTATGTACAAAAATATTTATAGCAACTATTTTTATGGTGGCAAAGAATTAGAAATTGAGGAGATGCCCATCAATTGGGAAATGGCTGAACAAGTTGTGGTACATGATTGTGATGGAACATTACAGTGCTCTAAAAAATGATGAGGGAAATGGTTTCAGAAAAACCTAGAAGACTTATAAACTGATGCAAAGTGTAGTAAGCAGAACCTGGAGAACATCATACAGTAACAATAACACTATAAAGATGATCAACAGTGAAAGATTTAGCTATTCTGATCAATACAAGGATTCAAAGCAGTTCCAAAGGACTCATGATGAAAAATACTATCTACCTCCAGAGAAAGAACTGATGAACCCTGAGAGCAGATTGAAGCGTATTGGTTTTCACTTTCTTTGTTTTTCTTGCCTTTTATTGATTGACTGATTGCAACAAGGCTACTTTGGAAATATGTTTTGTATGACTTCATACATATAACAGGTATCATATTGCTTGCCTTCTCCATAGCCAGGGGAGAGAATGGTTAGAGAGAATTTGTAACTCAAAAAAAATTTTAATGAATATCTAAAATAAATGAGATTTTTTTAATTGCAGGTCTCTAGAAAGCCAGCTTATTTTATTTACAAAAATGAATGGCATTAAGAAATAAAACATATATGTTATCTTACTACCACAAAAAATGCTTAATATTGCATTTACATATTTCTAATTCAAACGATACAAGCATAACTAGGACTTTTAAAAAATGCTCAGATTAGGAGAAGAGGAATTGTGATCAGGATACTTGTCTCCCTAATGCTGTTTGCCTTTGGAGGGACTCTGGTAGCCAAGAAATTTGGGCTCCAATACCAAAGGGATAGAGGTATAGACCAATGAACACATCTGACATCAGGTGAGGGATAAGGCCAACGGCAGCTACCAGTGAATAATGAACAGGCCAGCTGGTACCTAACCCCCATTTTTCCTTCTATGATCTACACACACACACACACACACACACACACACACACACACACACACACACGTACACGCACGCGCGCGCACACACACACACACACACACACACACACACACTTCAAATTGTCACCACCTGTCTCTGCTGTGAGCCTGGCCATGAGTATCACCAGTTGGGTAAACATGCAACTAAATTTTTATATTTCTCTATTCTGCTGGTTTCTTCAGGCACTCAACTCCTTTCTGTAATGATGTGTACACCCCCACCCTTTGGTTTCAGCCCCTAACCCTCTGAGTGATGTTTTCCTAGTCTTCTGAAAGAGAGTCAACAGATATGGCTCAACAACCAGCTCCTAGAAGTGCCTGTCCCATTTTGTCTGAAAAAGATAAATAGGAGACTATTAAATTGTTTTTAACTTTCCACCTCCTCCTCCTCCTGGACACTCCCTTTACCCTTGACTTTCACGACATTTCTTTCTCTTAATTTTCCTCTTACCTGTCTCTCTATTCCTTTTCAGACTTTTGCTGAATCTTTGTCCTGCTGCTGCCCACTAAGGCTGGAACATCCCCCAAGGCACTTTCTTTTTCTCTCTAGACTCCCTCCCTTGGTGATCTCAACCATTCCTATGGATTCAATTATCACTTCTATGCAGTAGGCCTCCACATCTATATATCCAGGCCTAATTTCTCTTCTGAACTCCAATTCCATTTTCATCTCCACCTGGGTGTCCTGTGAGCATCTCAAAATGAGTATTGTCAAAAATTGAACTCATCATGTTTCAAAAAAAATCCCTTCCCTTCTCCAAACCAGAGGCAGATCTCTGATCTCTGCAAAGGGGTGGGTTGGGAGTTTCTTCTCCCGTCTCATCTTTTTTAAGCCAGATTTATTCCTTATAATTTTGCAATACTCACTTTTCATTTGTGTGTGTGGTTGTTCTTTCCATTTATATTGTAGTAAGGGTATATATTTTCTTGGTTCTTCTTACTTTACTTTGTATCAGTTCATGCAGATCTTTCTGTGCTTCTCTGTATTCATCATATCCATCATTTCTTATAACATAGTAATATTCCATTACATTCATGTACCCTAATTTGTTTATCTATTCCCCAATCAGTGGGCATTTAGTTTCCAAATGTTTGCTATCACAAATAAAAAAGGTGCTAGTATAAACATTTTACGAGGCAGCTAGGTAACTCAGTAGATAGAGTGCTGGATCTGAAGTCAGGAAAACCTGAGTTCAAATCCAGTCTCAGCTGTGGGATCCTGAATAAGTCATTTAACCTCTGTTTGCTTTAATCCACTAGAGAAGGAAATGGCAAACCACTCCAGTATCTTTGCAAAGAAAACCCCATGGACACTATGCTCCACAGGGTCACAGAGAGTCAGACACGACTGAACAACATAAATATTTTGTTGTATGTGGAAACTTCTTAACGGTAAACTCCTTGAGGTATAAGTTCAATAATGGAATCTCTGGGTTGAAGGGTATAGACATATTAGTCACTCAATTTGCATAATTCCAAATTGTTTTCCAAGATAGTTACAATGATTCTCAGCTCTACCAACAATGTACCAGTGTGCCTATGTTCACAAACTCCTCCAATATTAACTATTTTTTTTTGGTCTTTGCCAATTTGCAGAGTATATAAAGTGAAACCTCAGGGTTATTTTGATTTGCATTTCTCTTATTATCAGTGATTTGGGGTATTCTTTCATGTGAAAGTTAATAGTTTTCAATTCTTCTGAGAACTGTTTGTTCACATTCTTTGACCACTTACCTGCTGGGGAATGGGTCTTAAAAATCCATCTTTTTTAATGCAAACTATAAATCTTGAGAAAACAATATTTTCTTTTTTGCTTTTTTTTTGGAGGGGGGAAGGCAGGGCAGTTGAGGTTAAGTGACTTGCCCAAGGTCACACGGCTAGTAAGTGTTAAGTGTCTGAGGATGGATTTGAACTCAGGTCCTCCTGACTCCAGGGCTGGTGCTCTATTCACTGTGCCATCTAGCTGCCCCAAAAACAATATTTTCTATAGTTATTTTCCATTTTCACTTTATAGGATCTTAGAGGTTATCTACCAAAACTTCCTCATTTTAAAGATGAGGAAAAAGAGGCCCAGAAAGGTTATGCTACTTGCCCAAAGTCACACATGAATTGATGACAGAGCCATGATCTGAACCTAGGTCTAATATATGTCTAACACTCTTCCCATTGTATGGCTAGTTAATATTCTTGAATGCATTCATTTTACTTTCATTTTCATCCTAATTATATTAAGGTAAACTAATTATAAAATTATATAGTTTCAGCACATGACTTAGGATCCCAGTCACCATTTTTTTTTTTTTTAGGCAATCAGAGTTAAGTGACTTGCCCAGAGTCACACAGCTAGGAAGTGCCTCAACTTAAATTTAAACTCAGGTCCTCCTTGACTCCAGGGCCTGTGTTCTATCCACTGCACCACCTAGCTGCCCCACTCACTATAACCCTCAAAAAGTTTCTTCTACTGAAAGTAGATTAGGATACACAAAATACTCATGAACATAAGTTAAAATTGAATACTGACAATGCACATGCACTAAGAGTTCTAGGCTCATGGCTCACAATGCACGAGAGATAAATGTGTATCCATAGGCCACTGGTGAATGCATTGCTGCTCTGTTTACCTTTTAAGCCATATGACAAACAGAATTATGCCATGAGACAATTACACAATGAAATGCTATAAACCAGTTTTTGGACTAAAAAAACAGGGTGTTGGGGTAGCTAGGTGGCGCAGTAAATAGAGCACTGGCCCTGGAATCAGGAGGACCTGAGTTCAAATCCAGCCTCAGACACTTAACACTTACCAGCCATGTGACCTTGGGCAAATCACTTATCCCCAAATGTCTTGTCCTCCACACTCCAAAAAGCAAATAAATAAAACAGGGTGCAACAATTATGGAGTGGCGACAATTATGAGGTTAAATATGATATGCCTATAATGAGGTATGGTGGATGCACAGCCAGCTTGCCTGGTTGATGCAACCTCTCCATGTGGAGAGGTTGGGGGTTTGCTTCCAGGAGAATGATGATGACGACACATTAGGGAATGCCTTGGAGAGACTGTGGAGTATGCATAGACATTCTGTAACTAGTGCCAGTTGGCTAACAATGTGGATGGACAAAACCGTTTTCGATTGTCTGCATAGCCAAAATCGTTGGTGTCTTCAGAAAAGACAGTATCAGTCACCTGAGAAATTGGCCTCCATCCTTAGTCTTTTTCATCTTTTCTAGAGAAAGGAAGTAGAGCCTCATGACCTAGTAAGCTGAAAAGGTCATCAAAAGGTTGTACCAGCATCCCAGAATTCCAGAATCTGATCAAATTAACAGTGTACCTACAACCAGTGCAGTATCGATACCTTGAATATTAACGAGAGTGACCTTTGGGACCTCACAGAAGTATTTATCTGACTGTGATGCCAACTTTGGATATGAATTTGGTGTGTGGCATTTAAAAAGTTCAAGAGACATAATTTCTGGGTAATTTAATCACTTTATTAATAATGCCAGCATCTTAATAAAATGATGGTCATTTGTCTTCTCTCTCTTAGAACAAAGACAATCACAGGGTGGACTTGTGGCTTATATGCCCACTGGAAGAGGTGTGTCCCTGAGGGTGGCAATCAACTCACTAGTTAGTAATTAATGAGAGAATAAATATTGCAATGAGGAGCTGAACCTATTCAAATAAACTTTGATTATACCATTTACTTCTGAGTTAAATCCCCACCTGCCCCCCCCTCTTGGGCAATCTATTAAAAAAGTTTGTCCCCATTCAAACCTGAGTAGAGCATAAAGGCTTCCCCACCTGGGTAGGGTCTGAACAAGAAAGTCAGTCCATTATCAGTATGTCCATCAAGACACTGAACTTTTGAAATCAGAATATTAGGGAGAAAAAGGGGAAGTTCTGGATGTCCCCAAATCTTTGGTTATTATTAATCATTTCTCTCAGGTGAGACGAATGTTGTATAGGAACTAAGCTTTGAGCTTCTTCCTCTAGAGACTGAGGTGATATAGGAGAATGTACGCTCTAGAGATATTGGGGGAAATGTTTGTACATCTGTTTGTTCTTGTCATATTTTTCAGTTAAAAATCCTTTTGTAAAAGTTACCTGATGGGATGATTGATTTCAGCCCTGCTTGCATCTCCTCTCCTGTTCTCTCTCCACAGTCATGCCCTGCTCAGAAGAGACCCCTGCCACCCAATTCCCCACCAAGCGGGTCAAGCCTGCACATCACGAGGAGGAGAGCCCCAAGTGTCCCCGTTTGGCTTGGCCCGCCTCTTGGAGCACGCCATGGCCTCCTCCAAGGGGACTCAGACTGTACAGTGCCTATGATTATACAATATCATCCCACAGAGAAAGCCCTTGTGAGAACAGACATTCAGATCGCTCTCCCTCCTCGATGTTATGGTAGAGTTGGTCCATGTTCTGGTTTGGCTGCAAAACATTTCATAGATGTGGAAGCTGGTGTCATAGATGAAGATTACAGAGGAAATATTGGTGTTGTACTATTTAACTTTGGCAAAGAAACATTTGAAGTGAGAAAAGGTGACCAGATTGCATAGTTGATTTGTGAATAGGTTTTTTTATCTAGAACTTGAAGAAGTCCAAGACTTAGATGATACTGAACGTGGAGCAGGAGGTTTTGGTTCGACTGGTCAGAACTAAAGTAATATAAAAAGCAGATATAGCAGCTTTCTCACTAAAACAATAATGAAATGAATTTTCACTTATGAAAAAAAAAGTTTCCTGTTATTAAGTGGATAAAGGGAATTAGGGCACTAGTCACAGGTCCTTAACAATGCAGGAGAAAACAGGAGATAGATGTTTGAGCCAATAGTGCCTAAGGAAGAGACACTCGCACAAGCCCTTCCAAGTATCCTGGAACTCTGACCCTAAGAGAGTAAGCCAGAGCGTACTTGACACTTTCCCAATGTTGTTTTGTTTTTTCGGATTTTTTTAAAGAAATTACACAGGAAAAGATAATGCTACTGGAGGGGGTTTCCACAGACTTACATAACTATATAAAATAATAGAATCCCTGAAGATATTTAAATAGAGAAGTCATGCCAGAAAAATTGGCTAGATTCTGAGATTTTTCTTTTTTTTTTTTTTTGTTTGGCTTAATGATTCATTCATTCTCCTGAAATCTTCCTCAATTCTACTCTCTTTGTGTTTGGCCCTTTACTCTCCCCACCCAGAAAATCTGCTCAGAGTATTTCCTGAGGTACTTAGGGGTAATCAAGACAATAGGGTGCAGTCACTCTAAATGCTTCCTGCTCACTTTACTTTCTCAGAACGAAAACTCAAACCATACCAACCCTGAATGATTCCTTTGGGTTTGTTTTTTTAATTTCTTATTCACCTCCTCTGATAGTTTCCATTTATTGTAACCCAGACTGGTATAGGGCGAGCTAGATGGCACAGTGGATAGAGCATCTGTCGCGAAGAGTAGAACATGACTGAAAAAGATTGAGCAACAACACCGTCTTTATTGGGTGGTTAGATGGGCTTGGATTCAGGAAGACTCATCTTCATAAGTTCGAATCTGGCCTCAGACACTTCCTAGCTATATGACCCTGGGTAAGTCATTTAACTTTGCCTCAATTTCCTCATCTGTAAAATAAACTGGAGAAGGAAATGGCAAACCGCTCCAAGTATCTCTACCAAGAAAATCCCAAATGGAGTCAGGAAGAGTCAAACATGGCTGAAAAATGACTGAGCAGACTGAATAGAGATGTAAGAGTTGCAAGGTACCACAGAAATAATCTCTAATCCTCTCACTTTAAAGATGACAAATCTGAAGCCAATAGTGGGGATAGGAAATGCTTGCACAATTTTACTGGCATAGGAAATTCCCAGGTGAGGAAATCCATTTACCAATGTAGTTCAGAGCCTTTTCTGCATCTTCTATAGTCTTAAATAGATGCCTGGAGTACAAAGAGATTATGACTTGCCCAGGGTCACATAGTGTATAACAGACACAGGACTCGAACTCAGTTCTTCAGCTTCAAGACCAGCTCTCTATCCCCTATACCAGTGGTTCTCAACCTGTGGGTTAGGTCGAATGACCCTTTCACAGGAGTCACAGGGGTCACCTAAGACCATCAGAAAACACATATTTCCAATGGTCTTAGGAACCAAGACGTGGCTCCTCTATCCGTCTCCAGGTGAGTCCACCTACATATGAGTATTGAAGAATCGCAGCATTAGGAAGGTTAAGAACCACTGCCCTATACCATATTGCTTCTCTACCCAAAGTTACAAAGCTAGGAAGTGGCAAAATTGGGACAATGTCTACACTGAGTCTCTTGACTCTCAGACCAGTGATATTTCCACTAGAATAAAACTGTTCAGCATGCCTGAAATCCTCTCCATCCTCATCTCTGCCTCCTGGCATCCCTGGATTCCTTCAAGTCCAGCTAAAAGCTCACCTTCACTGTGTGACCTTGGGCGAGTCACTTAACCCCAATTGCCTTGCTTTCGCCCTCCAAAAATAAGTAAATAACATTTAAAAATGAAAGCACACCTTCCACCGAAAGCCTTTCCCAACCCCTATTAATCCTAATGCTTTTCCCTCTCTTAATTATTTCCTATTTATACTGAATATAAATTGTTTGTACATATTTATTTTCTTATTGTTTCCCCCATTAGATTATTAATTCCTTGAAGATAGGGACTGTCTCTTGACTCCTTTGTATCCCCAATATTTAGCACAATGCCCAATGTATAGTAGGTACTTAATAAATATTTAATGACTGACGACTGAGTTGTTCCCATGTTGTCTCCTCCACTAAACTGACCCATTAAGGGAAAATACTGGGTTTCCTTTCTTTGTAAAGGCTCAGCAACAGTGCCTGGCATATGGTTGGTGCTCAATAAATGCTTCTTCACTGACAGATTTAACTGCAAAGCAAGTGGCCCTGGACTTAAAACTACCTATCCACAACATTCATCTCCTAGTCACTAAAGCTGGTGCTGGAATTCCAACTCACTGTCCTCCAGTACTGAGGAATGAGACTTTTATTTCCAAAGCTTGGCTCCCTAAATGAATCCTAAAGAAAGGCAGAAATATTATAATTGGCCCCCCCCAAAATAATCTCTGTCTACTATCATGTCTCATGTTTTAAATCTTTTCTAGCTTCTCATGCCTTCCATTCCTTCATATCTTCTATTCTCCCTCATTCTCTCTACTCATTTTTCTGCTTAATTCAGCTCTTCCATCTTCTCCAATCTTCATTTGACTAGAATTTCTGGTCATAGCTGCTACAGAAAATTTAATGAATCAGTGTCAACATGGAGTGAGGTTTCCAGTGAAGTTCCACAGGGTTCTGTTCTTGACTTTGTTCTGTTTATTAATAACTTTAAAGTTAGAAACAGTAGTTAACATACTGAATGAGAAAAATGGAATCCCATAACATCTCAACGGGTTAGAACAAAGGGATGGATCTGACAAAATAAACTTTTTTATTTTGTATTTTGTATCTTATAATTTTAATTTTTAATTTATTTTATGGTTATATTTATTTATTATTTTTTATTCATTATTTTATTATTATTAATTGATTTAGTTTTAGTTTTCAACATTCACTTCCATAATATTTTGAGTTCTCTACATTTTCTCTCCCTCCTTCTCCTCTCCCCTCTCCAGTATCCAAGGGGGTACACTTCTTACTCATAGTAGTCGTCTTAACCTGCCATCTCTTTATATCTCTCAGTTCCCCACTGCCACATCAAACAGAATGACCACCCCCGCTCCTTCACCTAACCCCAAGATGACACCCAACCAGGGCGTCATTCCTATGGCACCCCTCCCAAAAGGACTCCAAGTCCAGAATGAGTTGGGGGGGAGGGGCAAAAGAGAGGAAAAAGGCCAGACTCTATAAGGGAGAAGACTCCTTCTCCCAATGTGACTGCACTCAGCCAGAACAGACTGCCTTCTGCCACCACCACCATCATTCAACTGAATTTGCCCCAGGCACAAGAATTCCTAGTTACAGCTATGGGTGTAGCCCCCATTTTCAATTAATAAATTGGTGTCCGGTTGTATTCTTTAAACTTAGATGAGACTAATTTATAAGTCAATTTTCTCAGACCCTGGTCACTCGAACTGATTGCTGAGGTTCCAGAATTTCAGAGGCCAGAAAATAGTGGAGAGGTGAGTGGTGCCTTTGGCCACCTTTCCCCAGGCCTGTGGTAGCCCCACTGGTACCAGAAACTTGGCTAATTACAAATGTGATGCCGGTTCATAACAGCAGTGATCGTCAGCGGTGACCTGAAGAAGTCCTCCAAGTAGGTATTCTTCAACCGGCTGCCTACTTTCTTTTAGGCCTGGCGTAACTTCACAGAAATTCAGCTTTGAAAAACACTTGCATGGCCACCTAACCCAACCAACACCCAGAAGAGCATTGCCACAGTGTGCCCACAAGGGCAAGAACTGTCTTTTGTTCTACCCCTAGGGTTAGCACAATTCCTGGCACTTGTAGGTGCTTCATATTTATTGATGAGGGATCATCTTGCCTTTGCTTGAAGTCCTACAATAAGGGGAAAACTACTGCCTCCCAAGGCACCACATTCTTTTTCTTCTTTTTCTTTTTGCTTTTTGGAGGGGGGGAGGGCAGGGCAATTGGGATTAAGTGACTTGCCCAAGGTCACTCAGCTAGTAAGTGTTAAGTGTGTGAGGCTGGATTTGAACTCATGTCCTCCTGACTCCAGGGCCAGTGTGCCACCTAGCTGCCCCCGACATCAGATTCTTATTTGGGATAGTATTAATGATTTTTCTGTCACTTGACCTAAACACTTTTAAATGTTTGATATCCATTACTCATAGTTCCGCCTTCTGAATCTGAGTAGAACAAAGTCCCCCTCCGCCTCCCAAAAACGTTATCACTGGAAGGGTTCTCTGAAGTCACCTAGAGAGTTGGGTTCCTAACCAGGAGTCAGGGGCAAGACGGAGCCAACTTGTAGGGCTCGGCTCAGGGGAACTAATGATTAAATTTTTACTGTGAGCATTTAGGTCTCAGAAATTGGCTACAAATCAGTGTTTAATTTATTGTTCTGTGGATTGTCTAGACTTAAGAAAGTGGTGCTGAAAATGTTAATAATGCAGATTTAACTTACGAGTTTATCATGTATGCTTTTTCCCCCCCAGCGAACCAGATATTAAATATTTACTAGCACTCTGTCTCTGGGAGCCCATAAACATGATTTTTAAAAAATATTATAATTTATATTTTATGATAATTTTCAATAACTGTATTTTCTTATAATTAGTTTCCTTTGTAATCCTATATATTTGATTTTAAACACTTAAAAATTTATTCTGAGGAGTCCATAGGCTTCCCAATGCTGCCAAAGGGGGTCCATGATGCAAAAAAAAAGAACCTCTGATCTAGCTCAGGCCCTTTATTTTACAGAAGAAGAAAATGAGAACTATAAAATACTTCAAATACTAGAACACAAATGTTGTGGCCCTTTTGAGTTTTCTCTTTTCCAGATTAAATATCAACAAGTTCCTTCAATTGAATCTTACATGGAATGGCCTTGAGTCCCTTCTCTATTCTCATTGCCTTGTAGCATGTTGGGTCTGAAAACAATAGCATTTGCCAGCAGACGAAAAAATGCAAATTTTTTTTTTTAAGGAATCGGGGTTAAGTGACTTACCCAGGGTCACACAACTAGTAAGCTTCTGAGATCTGATTTGAATTCAGATTCTCCTGACTCCAGGGCTGGTGCTCTGTCTACCACATCACCTAGCTGCTCCAAAATGTAGATATTCTTTTTTTTTCATTGACTTGTTTATTTACTTTTAGTTTACAAGATTCAGTTCCACAGTCCCTTGAATTTCAAATTTTCTCCCCTTCCTTCCCCCCCACCATGGTGGAGTGCACTCCAAAATGTAGATATTCTTGACAGAGGCAGTAGCCAATCAGAAGACCTGAGATCAAATCCCAGCTGGCTCCATTGAATTATTTGTTTTGTAACCTTAGGTAAGGTTTTTGAGTTTCATTATCCACATTTTATAGATGAAGAAAGCAATACTTGTGTGCTCTGCCTCCTAGGGTTGTGAAAAATCAGATGAGATCACGTCTATACAATGCTTTGTAAAGTATACTATATAGCACTTTGTAAAGGGGATTATAGCAATGGAAACTCATAGAAGTGGTAATAACAATGACAGAATTGCCGAAGAGTAGATCTCATGCTTCCCAATGGATCTGTGATCTCAGATTTAGAAGTTCCCAATGATGCAGATAACCCCGCCCACCCAATCAATGCCTTCCCATCTTGTGTGGCTCACTCGTACATCCCAAAAGTTCCTCACTAGAAGGCCACCCAATATGCTGGAAGCCTTCTTCCATTTCTCCTGGTCCTGAGGGTGCCAGTGGACAGCACTCTTGTTCTCACTCTTGCCACTTGACCACCTGATCTCTTCCCATCCAACCATTCCTTGACGCTGCCTTTTACTCCTGTTCTTCTCAGGGTCTCTTATTATTTATATGTGATACTCCTTTCACACCCATCATGGACCTCTCCATTGCAATAGTCATTTTTTGTTCTTCAGAGATAGTAATGGTCCATGTCTTGCTATCACAGAGAAATGCCAACAAACGGTAGTGTTAAAAATATGGGACTCTGCCTTCAAGGGAAAGGGAAGAGAATAAGCATTTATAAAGTGCCTACTGTATGTCAGGTGCTGTGAAAAGCACTTTACAAATATCTCATTTGATCCTCATAATATCTTTGTGAGTGTGAGTTAAATACTTTTGTATATTTTTTGCAGTTTACTAAGGCAAAGATTTAAGTGACTTGGCCAGTGTCACACAACCATTAAGGGTCTAGGGCTCAATTTGAATTCACTTCTTCCTGACTTCAGGCCCAGTTCCCTGTCCACTGTGTCACGTAGTTATCTCCTAAAGGAAGTTTAGGGTTAGGAGAAGAGCTTTGCAATTTTCCAAAAGCAATTCAGTCTGCTCTTCTCAATCTGTTCAACTCTGGTTCCTATGTAGGCTAAATATGACGAATAAACTGATTTATAAAGCCAAAGCCAGCCATAAATATAAGCAGAGTAGGTACCTGTGCATACCGTGGGTTTTGAGGGGCAGTTCCCTGAAAGAACACCACCACCACTGGTCCTACCCATATTATTCATAATTCTGGGTAAAAACATTGTTAAAATACAAATGTTATCTGGAGGACATAAGACATTGATGTATTATCAGACATTAAATACCATAAATCAAATTCTTTATTAAACTAGCTTCTGTTACCCAGCAAGACCCCCAGGATCCATAGATCCTCTCTGGCTCTCAGTTTCTGTCAGGGTTCTTTCTTAGAGTGCCCTAACTTACCAGCAGAGGCAACCAGTTTCCCACACAACTCAATGACGCTAGCGTTCCTTTCAGGAACAGAAGAGTCACAGCTCTCAGGTCTATACAGAAAAGTTTATTAAGGTCTCTCCATGGGGAAACCATATACTAAGGCAGGCTTCCAAAGATGCCTCCCAGCTCTAGGTCTTAAATAGACCCCAGATCCACCTACCACACGTGATAGAACCCAGCTGAACAGAATTGTGAGAGGGGGAGTGCAATTACAAGGGTATGAAGGTCCCACGGTGTGGAGACGCCAATCAGGAACAGAGGGTAACCCCACGCAAGAGAGTCCTGAGCAATGCAGTATCCCCTGGCAGGGGACAGTGCGATATGCCCTGACCTCCATGTGACCCAACTAATTCCCGGGCCTCAAACACTTCCCTATGGCATGACACAAATGCTTGCAATGTGAACCTCACAAGTTTCTTCTTATAAAAATAAGTGAGTTAGAAGAGATGACTTCTGAGGTTCTCTGCAGCCATACAATTTTATAAAAGGGCATGTTAGACAGGTAAAGTCTGATTGGAGGGAGAGTAGCTAAAAAAAAGTGGGCCTAGAACTTGAGGGCACTGCCCATAGGAAACATTACAATAGAGATCCCTGAGAGAAATGAGTACAGAAAGGAGGGGCTGGGATGTTTGAAGACAAACATTTGCCAATGTCAGTCTTGCCTTTATGTGCAGTGTAAGTTCTTACCTCTGCCCAACATTATTCCTTGGGAGTTGCCCTGTGCTGTACTTGAGAAGTACAGTAACAATAACTTTCTAGGGTCATATATTGCATGTTGTAAAATAATTTGGGATTTTATTGGTGTAGAATCCTATACTACAGAAGTCAGGGCATTTTTTTAAAAATCAACATTCAATAAAGTAATGTTAGCTTTTCTTAACTACCTCTAAAACCTTTTCTCTCTTTTCCATGCGAGCAGTGAGTTTATACTGTTCCTTCAGAGAGATTACTGGTATCCCTAGTCATAAACAGGAAATCTTTAGTTACAGAAAAATTGCTGCTGTTTCCTACTTGCTCAATTCAAAAAACTTCATCCTGACAAAAGGATTTCACTCCCTTCAATTTGCCCCTCACCTGAAAAGAGGCACCCACAGGGTAGTCGGAGTGGCCCCATTCTTATCTGAGGCATAGATTAAAAGCATGACTCTCATTAGATTAAGGAGAAAAAATGGTATGTTTTCACCTCCCTTTCTCTTGCTGTTAGTCCCCAACTCACAAAGGAAGGCTGCTATACCTCTCTGGCTTTCAATTTCTTTTGTAAAATAAGGAGATTGGACCAGATAAATTCTTGTCCCATCCTAAATTAGTGGTATAGGTTCAAGATCTCTGGAGTAGAAGCATTCTCAGACCATCTGCTCTGACCCCTCCCCCCCCCACACACACACGAAGCCATCAACCCCAGGAGTAATCCCCTTTGACAAAAAGGCCTGCCCCCTCAGCCTCCACCTATACCAGCTGTTGACCACTTGTCACCATAGGGTAGGTAAGCTCAAGAGCACCAGAAATGGCAGCTTCTCCCAAAAAAATACCCCCAACCCTGCTTCCAGTCTGACTACAGCTATTATCGAAGTAACCCTTATGGATAGGTGATTTGGCAACTGTCTCTCCAGGTGCGAGTCCTTACTTCCATACCTACTAAAGATAAAATAAAAATGAAAATAAATTCTCTGTATTAAGGTATTAGGTATTGCCAAATAATTCAGTATCAGAACCTGACATAGTTTAGTGGAATTGACACTAAAGACCATCAGCTGTCCTGCGGCTCCCTAAGGACCATGAGATTTTTCCATCTGACTTATAGCTGAACCCTTATGTGAATTGTCTCCCCCATTAGACTGAAGTCCTTGAGAACAGGGATAGTCTTACATTTCTATTTGCGTCTGGAGCACAAAGTATTCTGTGATTTGCCCACAGTAAGTGCTCAATAAATGGTTTTTTTTCCTATTCATTCATCCATAAGATTTCAAATTTCTCTTTTTCTGAAGTGAACATATTTTTGACCTTTCATAACTGACAGCTGCGACCTTTCATAGCTCACAGAATAGAAGCCAGAAAGAGACCGTTGTGTTTGGTCGTCTTCTCAGTAAACACACGTCCATCTAGCTAACTCTACAACAGACTTGCCCGGATAATACGAAATGGAGTCAGCAAAGTTGACTAGTGCCAAAGTTTCTATTGTAATTTCACTAACACAGAATGATCTAGTGGAAAGAAGCCTGAGCTAGAAGTCAGGAGGGCTGAAATCTGAATCCCAGAACAAACCCTAACAGCGTCATTGTGACCAAACTGAAATTATTCAGCCTCTCTTCATATTGCACACTATTCCTCTCATTTGGAAGGCCCTTCTCTCCTCCCTCTGCCTATCTAAAATTTACTCAGCCTTCAAGGCTCATCTGAAAAGCCACCTTCACCATGAAAGTCTTACATGCTTCTGAGCAATAAAACAAGAACATTTTATGCCAGCCTTTTAAAAATTCACCTTCTAGCATATATTACGGGTATCTGTGTCCATTCCTTATTTCCCCAACCAGACTGTTAGCCCCATAAGACAGGGATTCTATCTTATTCCTCTTTGCATGCCCCTGGAATGCCTTGCAAATAGGAGCTGCTCAAAAAATACTTACTGAAATATCGTGCGATGACCAACTTTGATAGACTTAGCTCTTCCTCAGTAATATAATGATCCAAGGCAACTCCAAAAGACTCATAATGGAAAATGCTATCCACATCCAGAGAAAGAACTATGGAGACTGAATGCAGATCGAAGCACACTATTTTTCCCTTTTTTTTTTTCTCATGGTTTTTCCCTTTGGTTCTAATTCTTCTTTACAACATGACTGATATAGAAATATGTTTTGGGGTTTTTTTTTGGAGGGGGAAGGGCAGGACAATTGGGGTTAAGTGACTTGCCCAAAGTCACACAGCTAGTTTTGTGTTAAGGGTCTGAGGTTGGATTTGAACTCAGGTCCCCCTGACTCCAGGGCTGGTGCTCTATTCACTGTGCCACCTAGCTGCCCTAGACATGTTTTCTTAAAAAAAAATATTTGCCGAATAGACCCTGGAGTCAAGAGGCCCTGAGTTCAAATCCAACCTCAAACACTTACTAGGTGTATGATGCTGGGCAAGTCACATAACTCCAATTAAAAAAATAATATTTGCTGAATAAGTGAATGAGCCTCAGTTTCTCTGTCATGATTGATTCATCTTCTTTTCCAATCATACTTATCCTCCATGAGGTTTTTCCTCTACTCTTCATACTCATTTTTGATGATACCCTGCAGCCTCACTAAAACCCGCTCTTCTTTCCATTTCCCTTTCGATGTCTCCAAATGGTGTGATAGGTAGGAAAGAGGGGATGGATAGAAAAGAGAGCTGAGCTAGTCTACATAACGATCCCCAAATCTCGTTATAACTATTCAACCTTTCCTAGAATGTCTAAGGAGCAATAAAATTGATTCATATGAATATAATCATTATTTATTCCTTGCCTCAAATATTTTAAAATTTATTTGGAAATTGAGGGGATGCCCATCAAATAAATTCCAAATTCCAAAAATATATTTATTTGTTTGTTTTCAACATTCACTTCCATAAGATTTTGAGTTCCAAATTTTTCTCCCTCTCTCCCTTCTCCCCTCCCCAAGACAGCATGCAATCTGATATAGGCTCTACATATACATTCATATTAAACATATTTTCACATTAGTCATGTTGTAAAGACGATTTAGAACCAATGGGAGGAACCACTAGAAAGAAGAAACAAAAAAAAAAAGAGAGAGCAAGCAAATAGTGTGCTTTGATCTGCATTCAGACTCCAGTTATTTTTCTGGATGTGGATAGCATTTTCCATCATGAATCATTTGAAGTTGTCTTAGATTCTTGCATTGCTAAGAAGAGGTAAGTCTATCAAATTTAATAATTACACAATGTTGCTGCTACTGTGTACAATGTTCTCCTGGTTCTGCTCACTTCACTCAGCATCAATTCACATAAAGTCTTTCCAGATTTTTCTGAAGTCTGTCTGCTCATCATTTCTTATGGAACAATAGTATTCCACTACTCATATATCACAACTTGTTCAGTCATTCCCCAATTGATGGGCATCTCCTCAATTTTCAATTCTTGGCTACCACATATGGGTCCTTTTCCCATTTTTATGATCTCTTTGGGATACAGACCTAGAAGTGGTATTTTTGGGTCAAAGAGTATGCAGAGTTTTATAGACTTTTGAGTATAGTTCCAAATTGCTTTCCAGAATGGTTGAATTAGTTCACAACTTCACCAACAATGCATTAGTGTTCCAATTTTCCCACATCTTCTCCAATATTTATCATTTTCCTGTTTTGTCACATTAATCAGTTTGATAGGTATGATGTGGTACCTCAGAATTGTTTTGATTTACATTTCACTAATCAATAGTGTATTCGAGCATTTTTTCACATGAATATAGATAGCTTTAATTTCTTCCTCTGAAGACTACTTGTTCATATCCTTTGACCATTTACCAGTTGGGGAATGACTTGTGTTCTTATAAATTTGACTCAGTTCTCTATACATTTTAGAAATTACTTGCCTCAACTTCTTGGTGGAGATCTGAATGAACAGTTCAAAACATCCAGAAAGAGAAATGAAATTCTTCAGAGGCAACTAGTTGGTACAGTGGATAGAACACTGGGCCTAGAACCAGAAAGACCCAAATTCAAATCCAGCCTCAGACACTTACCAGCTCTGTAACCCTGGGCAAGGCACTTTGCCTCAATTTCTTCAAGTATAAAATGAAAATAGTAACAGCACCCACCTACTTTGCAAGGTTGTTGTGAGGCTCAAATGAGCTAATATTTGTAAAACACTCAGCACATAGTAAGTGTGATATAAATACTTATTTCATCCTCTCTCCCCTCAGAGGCAAGCCACTTTATGCATATTTCTTTGTTGGTGTTCAGCAACACTGATGTAATCAATACAAGGGGCTCCTGATGTGGGAACTTTTCCCATCCACATAAATGAATAATTCATCTGGTGTTATATATATGTGACTTATACACTAGTCTTAGATGAATCCCAAGATTTCAAGACCTAAATAACTTGTCACAGAGCTGGTACATTCCAAAGCATGACTTAAAAGAGAGATCTTCTATCAGTGGTTCTCAACCTTCCTAATGCCATGACCCTTTAACACTCGCATGTGGGCATATCTGCATGTGGACGGACCCGCCTGGAGATGGATAGAGGAGCAGTGTCTCGGTTCCTAAGACCACCGGAAATATGTGTTTTCCAATGGTGTTAGGCAACTCCTGTGAAACGGTCATTTGACCCCCAAAGGGGTCTCGACCCACAGTTGAGAACCACTGAACTAGGTTCTATGGCTAGACCTCTATTCATTATCTATATATGTACCTGTATACAAAGAAACATACACACACACACACACACACACACCCCAGAACCAAACTTACTTTAACAGCACACTCCACTACAGAAAAGGTATTAAGCCAAATTTTCTCATTTTTAATCTCTCTGTATCTACGGGTTCCTTCCCTGCTGTCTAAAAACTTATCTAAGTCTCACCCACCCTTCAAAAAACTCTCAGTAGACATTACCACTCCTGTGATCTATCATCTTTATGACAGGTATCATATGATATCACCTTTATCATTTAAACTCTTTAAAAAAAAAAGGTGCTAACACACATCTCTTCCACTGCTTTCCCAATCTGCTGAACTCTCTGCAATTTGGCTTCAGATTTCAAAACTAAACTGAAATTGCTCAGGATTTCTTAATTGTCAGATCTAGAGGACTTTTCACAATCCTCATCCTTATTGACTTCTCTATGGCATTTCTCATTATTGACTATCCTTTCCTCCTGGATACTTTCTCTGGTCTGGGTTTTTGTCTTATTCGGGGTTTTTTTTGGGGAGGAGGGTCTTTTGGAGGGGAGGAGTGTTTGTTCACATTGCTCTCTTCCTTTTCTTAATTTTTTCTCTTTATTTTATTCTGCTTTCACAGTCTGTTTTAATGCATGATCATCAATGCCTTCTCCCCAACTATAGCCATGCCCCATTTTCTGCCCCAGGCCCCTCTATCTTTTCTGCCTATACTTTCATACCTGGTGACCTCATCAGCCCCCATAAGTCTGATTATTATCTTCAAGAGTCAAAGCTAATGGCCTTAAGTGTCTTAGATTGGGTTTAATTTGGAAATGAAATGAGCCATTTATATGTCACTAATCAGTTAACAAAAAGGTTTACTTTGCCCTAACACAGCAAGTATATGCAACAGGGATACAGTAGGACTCATTTAATTTTGGTAGGCTAAGCCTACCTGTTCTCCTCATGAAAATGCATCTGGTCAGTAGGTCAGCAGGGCAAGACATGATAACTCTAGTGGTCTCACACACCTGCCAAGTCTAAGAAGCTCAAATACCAAGTGGCTGGGACTTTTTATGTCCTTAAATGACCAGGAAGCTGCATCAGGGAAACAGGAACCAACTAGGTGCCAGGACTACTTTGTTTCCTTTGGGGAAAGCTAATTCCTATTGCAGGAAGAAAGAGAAGTAAACCTAACCCATGTTTTGGGAGGAAATGATGAAAGATATTTGTCCTACCACACTACCTCTATAGAGATAACTATGAAATGTCAGTATCTAGCCCTCGTCTCTCTTCTCACTACATTATGAACTTCCTATTGGACATTTCGTCAAACTAGACATCCCATGGGCAATTCAAACTCGGCACATGCAAAACAGAACTCATTATCTTTCCCTTAAAAACCCATCTGCTTCCAAAATTCTCAATCTTTGTCAGGGGTGCCACCATTCTTCCAGTCCCCTAGGTTCATAATCCTGGTATCCTCTTAGACTCATTCTCCCTCATCCCCAAATATCCAGTCAGCTGTTAATTAAATCTTATCATTTCTATTTCCACAACGATTCCTGAATCCATATTCTTCTTTCCACTTACAGTTACCACCCTAAATCAGATCCTTATTACCTCTCATCTGGACTGTTATAATAGCCTCCTAATTGATCTCCCTGCCTCTAGTACCCCTCAACTCCAATCTATCCACCACCACCCCCAGAAGACAAAATGATTTTCCTAAAGCACTGTTCAAACCACATCACCACTAACCACCCTTCCTCAATAAACCCCAATGGCTCCCCATTACTTTTAGGATTAAATATAAACTCTTCTTTGGGGCATTTAAAACTCTTCAAAACCCGACACCATCTTAACCTTTCTAAACTTGGGATACATTACTCCCATTCATATACTTTATGGTCCAAAAAAAACCATATGCTTCCTGTTCCTCCTCACACAACACTCTGTATCTTTGCATCAGCTGTCCTCCAGATAGATAGATTAGACAGATAGATAGATAGATAGATAGATAGATAGATAGATAGATAGATAGAGAGAGAGATAGATAGATGGACAGACAGATAGGCAGACAGATAGACAGACAGACAGACAGATAGATAGATAGATAGATAGAGATATCCCCTCCCCATCTTAGCCTCTTGAATTCTGTTTCCTTTCAAGACTCAGCTCAAACTGTATGAGACCTTTCCTAGTCCCCTCAGCAACCAATGTCTTCCTTCCCAAGGATAATATGTACCTGTTGGGTATGTAAACTCATATGCATGTGTGTACCCCCAAAATGGGGTCACAAAGAGTCAGACATGACTGAAAAATTGCTCAACAACAACACATATAACACAGAGAGAGAGCTGTGGCAGGGGCGGGGGAGGAGGGTTGTGGGGGCCAATCAGAGACTCTAGAAGAAGCACAGGTGCAGCACACCAATTCAACTTAATGTGCTACAGTAAAATATCCATGGCGACAGACTTTGAAAGTGGTGAGATAGGAGTGCTCACCAATTCAACAGTCTCGTGATTAGACATAGTCCAAAAACAGTGTAGGTCCTAGTTTGGCAATCTGACCATTTATCTAAGAATCAGACTCATTTAAAACCCATAAAAATGCTAACAATCTATGGTTAACTTGGTGATCTGTGACTTGTTCTTTTTTAAAATAAATTATGTAAGACTGGTGTGGAAATATTCATAATAGAGAAAATAGCAGTATTATGATAATGGGCTTCTGATGCCAATATCAACACTGTTACACTTGGGTCATGAAGTGAGGATTGGACCCTTTCGTATAGGTGGGAAAGTCAACAAGATGGCTTTTTCAAAGACAAATGATGAAGGAAGCTGTTGTATGGGTACGAGTCATTTATAGGATTAAGCTTTAAGCCCTTCATTCTGCTTTGGGTTGAAGGCAGTATTTTGGGGTTAGAAACCCTCCACTGGAGGAGACAGATCAGGAATGCAGGTCTTCAGCCTTCTCTAATTTCTACCCAAATGTAGCCACTTCCGCAAACAGGCTGGGCCCCTCCAGTAGCCCCTGTTTAAAAAAAAAAAAGACCAAAAAAAAGGATGTGTGATTAACAACAAAACCACCAAGATGCTGAAAAAAGAAATTACAGATCAATGGGAGAAACTAAACATAATCCCATGGCTAAAATATTACACAAGGTAGAGTCTGATACTTGGGTTTGATTTCATTCCCTGCTGCAGACTTAACGTGTTATCTCTCAGAGCCTCATTTTCTCCACCTCTCAGTCAACCTGACCTGCTCAATATGGTAATATTGAATAGTACCTGGAAGGTATATAGTGCTCTATAAACATAAGCCCTCATTACTAAGACTATGATTCAGTCAGAAGGTCCTGTCTGTTAGAGTGGGAAAAGATAGTGTGAGGCTCTTGAGGCAGCCAACTTGAGGTACCCCTACTAATCTAGAAGATAGAGGGCCATTCTTGGAAAGTCCCTTAAACTCTCTAAGACTAAGTTTCTTCATCTGTAAAATGGGAACAATAACAACCATAGCACTTTCTTCACAGGGTTATTATGAGGCCCAAATGAGATCATTTATGTAAAGTGCTGCATAAAATTCACCCATTTTTATGAGAAAGAGGACCATTCCCTGGAAGCATTCCTCCTGAACTCAATAATATACTAACAGAGGTTCTTAAGAACTAGCTTTGTATGTGATTGAAACAATACTTACTTTAGCATTGCATTCCAATAGAGAAAAGGCATCATATCAGCTTTCATAAGGTACATGGAGAGTCGCTCTTTACTCTGGTCAAAGGGGAAGGTTTCTAGAGGTTGAGCATTGTAGTCAAACTCAGCGAGTATCACCTTGTTGTAGTTTGTAACAAGTGGACAAGATGTATACCCATTATACTGAAATAAATAATTAGAAAAAGAGAGTGACATATATATATATATACGCATATATATGTGTATATATATGTATATATATGTATATATACACATATATATACATATATATATTTCTCTCAAGCAGAGTGGACTTTTAAAGTCTTTAAAGAGGCTTTTTGGTTTTGGGGGGTTTTTTAAGATAAATTAAGGTGATCATGGTAAAAATGGGGATAATAGCCACAGGTAAGCTAAGAAGGATTTTCATGTACCCTGGGATAAATAAGTCTTACAACAACGAAGTACCTTGCCGACTGGTTCTTTATTCTTCATTACCAAGGAAATTGTGCGGTCAAGTACTCCAGACTGAGCAGCTACAGGAGAAAAATGAACAGTCAAGATAGTACTATTCATTTTATTTCATTAGTTGTAAATCAATTTCATAGTAAAACAAGTTAGGTTAAGGACAAGAGAAATGATAAATGCTACAGATCAGGGCTTGATTTATTGCTTTTTTGATTTTCTAGACTTAAGTGAAAGAAAAATGTTAATAATGTATATTAAACTTAAAAGTATGTCATGCATATTTTTCCCTAAGACAACCAGGTGTTAAACATTTACAGAACACCCCTGCACATGCCCCATCTCTCCTCTGGTAGGAAATAGATGAACCTGCTCTTCCTAGAAGGAGTTAAAA
Source organism: Pseudochirops corinnae (assembly GCA_028646515.1). Taxonomy (NCBI): domain Eukaryota; kingdom Metazoa; phylum Chordata; class Mammalia; order Diprotodontia; family Pseudocheiridae; genus Pseudochirops; species Pseudochirops corinnae. The sequence goes on along the minus strand of CM053589.1, from coordinate 45,445,454 downwards.
GGGTTGTCAATTTCAAACAGGAAACAAAATGGAAAGATTTAGGCTGCATCTCTCTACCCAATTCCCCATTCTTTCAGTGAATGTATCAGTAGCAGTTTTTTGGAGAGAATCCCAACATGTATTTAACTTGGACATCTGTAATTTAATTCTTTGAAATAAACCCTCTGCTCCACAGAGCAGCTAGGTGCCAAAGTGGATAGTGCTAGGACCAGAGTCAGGAAGACTCCTCTTCCTGAGTTCAAATCCAGCCTCAGACGCTTACTAGCTGTGTGACCCTGGCCAAGTCATTTAACCCCGCTTGCCTCAGTTTCCTCATTTGAAAAAAAAGCTGGAGAAGGAAATGGCAAATCACTCCACTATCTTTGCCAAGAAAACCCCAAATAGGGTCACAAAGAGTTGGACACGACTGAAAGAACTGAACAATTGAACAACACTATATTTCTGTTCTAGGAGAGAGTAAGGCTGTCAAAGTCTTACTTTGCCCAGCTCTATCTCACTTAAATCCAATTCACCCACAGGTCAAGACATCGCCCTTGTGATGTCATTGGTCCTCTTTCAAGAATGAAGGAACAACAGCAACTTCTAGGACAAAATATAAATGAATGAAGGAAGCATTTATTATGTACTATATGTCAGGTATTGTTCCAAGAGCTGAGCACACAAATATAAAAGTAATACAGTCCCTACCTCAAGAAGCTTACATTCTAGTAGGAGGAAGTAACACCTATAAGGGAGTAGTCCCCAGGGAGAGATATTTTGGTTTTAGGGAAGTTGACTGGTTCACTCAGTAGCAATGTTAAGGTCATCAAATTTACCAGATTGGAATAAAAGGGATTTAAGGGGAACCCTCTGTTATTTCTACTTAAGTTTTCAATGAAAATAACATAATATGATCTCATAGACATGCAAATAGAGACGAAGTATGGTGCTGCACTTGGGGTCAAAAGAAAACTAAATTTGAATCACACTCTCTTGGGTACTTAATAGTTTGTGACTTACTATCAGTCCTTTAACCTCTATAAGCCTCAGGTTTTTTCCTTTATTAAATGGTGAAAAAAATTACTAGCAATGTTTTCATTAAAGTGCTTCGCAAAAACAAAAGTTATATGCAAATTTCAGCTGATATTATTGGAGTATATTATTCCTGACAACATCACCAGCATCAGCAGGGGTAGTGACTGTACCACAAAAGTACCAGAAAAGACAACTGAAAAGAGGCAGAGTGGTAGAGGGGAAACAGAAAATAAATCTGGAGTCAAGAGGACCAGGACTGAATCCAGCTCAGCAATTCACCATTTTTGGGACATATGACAACCCTTTTAACCTCTCTAAGACTCAGTTTCCTCATCTGTCAAGCACAGTGTCTAGCACACAGGAGGCACTCAATGATTATTTACTGGGTGATGTTAGGTTCTTAGTCACTTAGTCCACAAGCATTTATTAAGCACTTACTATTGTTTCAGGATATTCCACAGAGTAAGTTCTTAAGTAGCCTGCTTCTGGTTTTGGAAGAAATAGTCCTACTTAAGATCACAGATTTAGAGTCAGAAGGGACCTCACGGGTCTTCTAATCCAACTCCCTCTTTTTACAAATGTGAAAACTGAGGCTCAGCAATGTTAAGTGACATGATCAAGGTAATACAGTAAGTCAGAAGCAGAGATGGACCCAGTTCCTGACTCCAACCTCATTGTTTTCTCTTTAGAAGAGAGGAAGAGGAGGAGAGAGACAGACAGACAGAGACAGAGACAAAGAGAGACAGAGACAGAGAGGAGAACGTAAAGAAGGCTCTAAGCCTCAGATATGCTGGATGGAGCTCTGTAGGTGAATATATGAAAGAAGACAAAGACAAGAGGTGAACAAGAGGGGCAGGCATGAATGGCTGCAACTTGCATCACTGGAAGGAAATCCAAACTGATGAGCTAATAGCTAATAATAATAATTTTTGTTGTTTTCGGCCGTGTCTGACTCTGTGACCCTATTTGAGGTTTTCTTCACAAAGATACTAGAGTAGTTTGCCATTTTCTCTCCAGTTCATTTTACAGATGAGAAATGTAAAAGAGGTGAAGTGACCTTCCCAGGGTCACACAAGTCTCTTTCACACAAGTTGGATTTGAACTCAGGTCTTACTGATTCCAGGTCCAACTGTCTGTCCACTATGCCACTAGCTACCCACAGATCCACTGAAGCAAATATTTGTCATTAATTATCACAGCAACTTCTTGGCCTAAGTTTGAATGGCAATCTTTAATCCTACCTACTGCAGCAGCTGTCTTTGATGTGGGAAGGTTGGTACAGTCTCCAATGCCAAAAATATTCGGGTATTTCTTGTGCTGCAAAGTTTCTTTGTTCACATCTACCCAGCCAGCAGCATCTGCAACAGGACTGTCCCTGACCACATCTGGTGGCCCCATGGGTGGAGTGACATGAAGCATGTCATACTAGGGAAAAAGAAGGAGAATGTAAAATAAACCTGTGTTTCTTTACTCTTTCTCCAGTCTTCTTGCTGGGGCCCCATCACCCTGATTAGTCCATTAAGTTCAAACCCATATCAGGCACATAATAAATCTTCATGTTCTAGAAACCTTACATGCTCCCCTGGCATGACACTTACCCCCTACCCTCAAGTTTCTCCCCACTCTGGTTCATCTTATATACTATTATTGTTTTTACCGGGAATATCCTTTAGGTTGTTAATTATTTCAACAAACATTTTAAGTATTTCTTGTGTAACATGGCACTGTACCAAACTAACAGTCCCAAGCACAGATCTGACCATGCCATTCCTCTGCCCAAGAATCTACAATGGCTCCCTATTACCTCCAGAATGTAAACTCATACATCCTAGGGAATTATAATTCTTAAAGGCTTGGAAATTCCTTAAAATTGATTCAATTGTCATAGAACATTCTACTAGGGTGCAAAGAAATGGGCTTCATCAGGTTGTGAGAGTCTTTGTTCTTCCCTACTCTTGGTAACCACCTAACTGCCTCAGTGCCTATGTACCAGAACAATAATGATTGATGGTAGTTGGGATTATAAAAGGTTAATTTTTTAAAAAAACTTTTGAAGGTATGTATACTATATTTCTTAGAGAAGAGTAAGAACTGATAATTTTGGTACTTTTCTGTAAAGCTGACCTGGAGAGCTAGATGGTACAGTGGGTACAGTGATGGGCCTGGAATCAGAAAGACTCATCTTCCTGAGTTCCCATCTGGCCTCAGACACTTACTAGATGTGTGGCCCTGAGCAAGGAATTTAACCCTGTTTGCCTCAATTTCCTTATCTGTAAAATGAGCAAACAGCATTGTGTGATGATCAGCTATGATTGACTTAGTACTTCTCAGCAATACAATGATCCAAGACAAGTCCAAAAGACTCATGAAGGAAACTGCTAATCACATCCAGAGAAAAAATTGATGGGAGTGTGAATGCAAATCAGAGCATACTATTTTCATTTTATGTTTTTGTGATCTTTTTTTTTCTTTTGTTCTGTTTCTTCTTTCACAACACGACTAACTAGAAAGTATGTTTTATCTGATTGCATATATATAACCTCGATCAAATGTTTAATGTGTTAGGGAGGTAGGAATGGAGGGAAGAAGAAAATTTGGCACTTAAAATTTTATATAAAAAATGAATGTTAAAAATTGTCTTTGAATTTAATCGGAAAAAATAAAATACTATTTAAAAGAAAAAATAAAGGAATTGGGAAATTGACTCTAAGGGGGAAAAAAGAATCATCTTGCACAAAAATAAAATAAAATGAGCTGAAGAAGGAAATGGCGAAATCACTCTAGCATCTTTACCAAGTAAATCCCAAATGGGGTCACAAAGAGTTGGACATGACTGAAATTACTTAACACCAACAACAAGACCTTAAGCAGCTTATACAAAGGCTTATCCAATATACAAAGTGAGGAAAGCAGTAACAAAATGTATTTATAAAAGTCAATCCATGCAGCACACAGGCTCTGAAGTCAGGGGACCAGATTCAAAACCTGCTTATGATGCCTGTGTGATATTGGACAAGTCTCTTAACCTCTCTGGGCCTCTGTTTCTTCATCTATAAAATGAGATCATTGGATTATCAATGTCAGACTCAAATGGAAACAGTTCCCTGTGGGCCACATGTTGACTTAGAAAATGGAAAATTAATATTATCTATGTTGTGCTGTATTCTTATGTATTTTGTTAAACATTTCCCAATTCTATCTTAATCTGATTTCAGCAGCACTCCAGAATGTTTTTAGGCTGTTTGTGGTTGTCTGACATCACCAGACTAGATGACCCCCAAGGTCTCTCTGAGCTCTAAATTTGTGATCTGTGAGTGTAGATGCCTTTTACTAAAGGGATAGTGACAGTATCTCTCTTTTGATGGGTGTTGTATGTGGTTTGTCCTTAGTTCTTGAAAATGACAATGACATCAGGAAGATAATGCCATGGCTTGCAAGTGACTTGGATTTAAGTGAGGGCGGGCTGTACAAAGTCACCAGCCTCACTTTCTCCTCTGGAGCCATCTGATTCCAGTGGCCAGATATTCATGAGGATGACTGGAGATGACCCAGGATGCAGTGGAAGATTTTGGTCTTTTTAAGCCAAGGTCTTTCCCAGTTCTCACTTTGAATGAGGCAATGGAATAGACACACTGAAGGTGTGAGTCAAAAGATGACTCCTTTAATAAAAAGAAATTCAAACTGAGATGCCAAGACCTTCAGGGTTGTTTGCTGAAAAAGAAATAATTACTATTTACATTCACTCTAAGCCATTAGGGATCAAAAATATTAGGAATGACAAGAAGTCATGCCCACCTCACTCCTGAAATCTGATGCCACTGAGGAGCTGAGCTTACCTAGGTGCTCTCTCTCTCTATCTCTCTATCTCTCTGTCTCTGTCTGTCTCTCTCTCTCTTTCTCTCTCTCTCTCTTTCTTCTGGACTCTGCACTTTGGAAGAGGTCTTTATGACTCGGAAAGCTTCACAACAACTCAAGGAAGGGAGGAAAGACAGCCCCCATTAGCACAATTTTCTAAAAAAATGAGCTAAGTGGCAGCATGGAATAGAGGGTAGAGAAATGGCCTGAGAAATGGTAGAAAAATGAACCTGAGTTCAAGTCTTGATTCTAATATCATACTGGCTGTGTAACCCTGGGCAAGTTAACTTAACCTCTGTCCCAGGAAATTTGCTAAGACTATAAATTGCAGGGAAAGTGCTAATTTGTCTTTGAAGAGGAAGTCTTCTTACCTAGGATTTCTTATGCCAATGAAATCACAGGATCAGTTCAGAAATTTCCTTAAAATGTGTTACTTGCACCTTCTACCTTTATCAGTATTACACATAAGCATCCTCTTCTCTCCTCAAATATGGCCTCCTACTGTTCCTCACCTTTCTCTTCTCATTGTTTCTTTATATCTCATTTCTACTAGTTTTCACCTGTCCAGGTACCCTCATAGGGGTAGGGAGTGGACCTCTAACTACATTGATTTAGGGAACTCCTGGAGGATGAAATTCCCTCTACCAATGCAGGACAGCACCTTCTCTGCAAAGGATAGTTTTAGAGAGTTATCTTAGAGCAATTAAGTGCTTGTCCAAGGTCATACAATCAGTATATATTATAGACAGAATGTCAACCAAGGTCTCCCGCGCTTCGAGAACAGCTTTCTAACCACTAGGTCAGTCTTTCATAAAAGGATTCAACCCAGGTCCCTTCCAGGTCATGTAAGCAGCAAGGACTAGTCATTTTCTCTGATCCCCACAACTTCTCAAATTTCTCCAAAACAGAAATTATGTGCCAAAGATAAAGCAACTTCAGCTGTCTCCATGGCCTAGGACATCCAGAATTCAAAATAAGGTTTAAAAAAACCAGAAACTGATGCTCACTGACCCTGAACACATTCAGTACCTCTCTCCTACCTCCCAAGCTACTGGCAACAAGGCTGCACTGGCAGACCCAAGGACCAGACAGAGACCTACATCAAAACCTACCCCTATGCTCTGGTCCCCTTCCCTCTTTTCAGTGCCATGGAGATCCAAGCTCCAGGATATGGAAGTTTGCTTAGGCTATGACAGCCAAGATGACCACAGCCTTTTAGGAGCATAAGCCTGTCAAAGGCTGAAACCTGGAAGCACCAGTGCTGCAAAGTTCTAACCAGCCAGTGCCAAGGAATATAAGCTCTGAATTGCTAGTGTAGGGCCAGAGAATGGAAGAACAGGTTACAGAACCAGATCAGGGCACGAAGCAAATGAGGGGCTATGCATCATTCCACCAAGCTTGAGAGAAAGAGCACAGCACCCAGCTGTGGACAGTTTTGATTACCCAAAAGTCAATTGGGACAATGTATTAAAAATGTTAAACAAGAGCAGATATAAATCAGTGGTAGAAGAGGGGCCTTGCCATGGGGACACCTGCAACAATTAGCACTGTTCTGGGAGCAATGCATAATGGAAGGGGCATCTTGAGTAAGCCCTACAAGAAGCAGAAAGAATCTAGAGGAGAGAGACTAGAATGGATACCTTGGAAACTTTGATTTCATGAAGAATACAGAGAAAAGAGAGAGATTATTTTATAATCATAGAAATCATGAATCAGACAATGAGGACCTAGAGTAAACAGAAAAAATGAATAATGAAGAGAATTAGAAAAATTCTTTTTGGAAAGGGACACAAAAAAGCTTGGGCCCTATGTCACTCCAGAGACTTCCTTGACATCTATTAAAGGGATACTTAATAGATTTTCTCTTGGTAAGAGGCTGCCATGAATGTCCTAGAGGACATCCTGGGCCACCTTCTCTTCCCTGTCTATACTCTCTCACTAGTTGACCTCATTGGTTCCCATGGATTCAATTATCATCTTTATGCTGATGATTCTCAAATCTGCTTATCTAGTCCTAACCTCTCTTCTGACCCCTAGTCTTGTATCTCCAACTACCTATTAGACATCTCCGACTAGATGTCCAGTAGACATCTTAAACTCAACATGTACAAGACTGAACTCATTATCTTTCCTCCTAAGCTCCTCCCAATTTCTCTGCAGCTATCTAGAGTATCACCCTTATACCAGTCGCTCCACTCCTTGTTCTCTCTCACCCCTCATATCCAATCTACTACCAGGACCTGTCAATTTTACCTTCATAACAGCCTTCATACATGTCCACTTCTCTCCTCTAACACGGGCACCGTCCTGGTGCAGACCTTCATGTCTGGACTATTGCAAAAGTCTATTTATTGGTTCTTCCTACCATAAGTCTCTCCCCATTCCAGTCCACAGTCCATTCAACTGTCAAAGTGACTTTCCTAAAGCATAGGTCTGATCATGTCACCTCGCTACTCAGAACTCCAGTGGCTCCCTCTCAACTCCAGGACCAAATATGATATCTGTTTCAAAGACATTCATAACCTGCTCTTCCCTTCCCCAGTTAGATAAATTATCTCATTGGATCCTCACATAACCCTAAGAGGTAGATGGTATTGTTCTCCCTGTTTTATAGATAAGGAAACCGAGGGTCATAGATATTAAGCAACTTACTAAGTCACACAGTTACTAAGTGTCTAAGGCAGGATATGAACTCAGGTCTTCTTTAACTCCAGGTCCAGCTATGAAGGTGACTCTATCAGGGCCTTTAAGAAGGAAAGGGGCTACTCACCGAAATCACTTTGGTCCTTCCAGGATTGTCCAAGTCCTCAAACACTGCCTCGTATTTTTCTGGCCGAACTTCAATAAGGTTTTGTCGGTAGTTCACATGGAGGTTCCTGGCCTTGATGATTTCTTCTAGGGCATCTGCATACTTCTTTACCCCAAAAATGGCTCCCAGGGAAGTGTTGAAAATTATATTGGCATTGGCTCGCTTTCCGGTCTGAGAAAAAAAATAGCAGAGGAGGGAGCATGTGTCACCAGTAAGTACCATGAGTTAACCAGCTGCTGCTTCTTCTCTTTGAAGAAGTAGTTTTCTTTTTTTTTTTTTGAGGGCAACTGGGGTTAAGTGACTTGCCCAAGGTCACCCGGCTAATAAGTGTTAAGTGTCTGAGGCCAGATTTGAATTCAGGTCCTCCTGACTCCAGGACTGGTGCTCTATTCACTGTGCCACCTAGCCACCCCCAAAGAAGGAGTTTTCTCACAAGATTTTAGTCCCTGCCGCTGCTGTCCTTGTACTTAGACAAATGGGATAACCTTCTACTCTCATTTTTTCTCTCTGCCAACAACATGGTAGCCAAATGAGAACATGGGATAGGGATCAAAGGTGAGGACACTAGAGTTGAAGGTTTGAACTGGAAATACCCAGTACAAGGGAATGATAAATCATTAGCACAGGATAGAAACAAAACCAGCATAAGGTGTTGACATGAAGGAATATAAACTTGGAATTACCTTTGTCATATATCCCAGAGGAGATAGTATTCTCTCCCAAATCCCAAAGTGGCTAAAGGAATTACAGGTTATTTAGAATTCCAAAATCAACCCAAGCCTAGTCAAAGGCTTCACACATATTCCATCACCCCCTTTCTAAAATTATAAGCCATACTTTGTGCCAAGAACAAAAAAGAGAACAGATAATAACAAACAATAATGTTAAGTTTCCTGATGTTGTTGAGTACTGGGGAATGCAAATGTCATTAAGACATAGTCCCTGGTCTCAAGGGATTTGCAATCAAGTAAACTCTGAAGTAAGGATGAGTCTTTTTAGAAGAGTCAGGAGAGAAAGAGAGAGAAATAGTGCACTGACAGTCACTGAACTCAAGTGCTGTAATCCACTCTTTGAGCCTTGAAAACGAAACGTACCTTCCTCATGTAAGCTTCTGACAAATACATGATCTTCTGTGGCGCCCCTGCGCACTTAACTGGAGTGTTCGGGAAAGTGAAGATGGCATTGCCCTCCTTGAACCCCTGCAGAGCTTTCCATGTTTTCTCCACAGTTCCAACAGAATAATTAGACCCTATTTTAGGATATCTAAAACCTTCAGGCAAACCTTTGACCTGAAACAAATTAGACAAAGAAGGTTTAAAAAAAAAAACCACAAAACTCCAGTATGTTTTTGAGACAAGAGTGCTCTCGAGTTTAAGTGTATATACCATACTATATCTGCCTCAGACAAACAACCAGGGAAAGACCTTAATTTAGAAATGCCAAGTTCACCCACTGCATCCTGGGTCATCACCAGTCATCTTGATTTTTCCCCTGCCACTGGGCTCCAATGACTTTGTTGGAGAAAGTGAGGCTGATGACTTTGCACCAGTCTGCCTCCCTTAAACCCAACTCATGTGCAAGTCAAGACATCACCTTCATGATGCCATTTCTCCTCTTTGAGAATGAAGGACAAACAGCAAATAATTTTAAGAATGCATTTCTTCCTCATTCCCAATGAACCAAAGGATAAAAAGACATACATTGATGCTCACTATGTGTGCTATCACTGTACTAAGTTCTACGGATACAAACATAAATACAAAATACAATTGTGCAAAATATATCTAATGGAGTGATGACTAGGGAAAGATGATTTGGTCTGGCAAGTCACAAAGATGAGTAGAAGACTAGTTAGCCCCATTCAGGGATATGGACTCTTCTCAGAGGCTATGACTGTTAATTTGATTATAGTTCTTAATTCAAGAGGGAGAAAACAGTGGGTGAGAATTATATGCAGGAAATCTGGGGAGAAAACAGCCTGGGCGAAGATAAGGACAACACGGGCATGGCTCCTGGGAGTTCAGGATAAAAGCAGTGGCAGTTGGTCAGTATTATTATGCCCATTTTATGAAAGGGAAGGAAAGTAAAAAGTTTCCATGTTTTCTCCACAGTTCCAACAGAATAATTAGACCCTATTTTAGGATATAGTTGTGCCACGCTAAGAGTCAGCAGAAGGCCAGATGAATAAATCTAATCCCAGATCATCTGAGCCTGAAAAGTTATGTCCCCTCTGGAGTGAGCTCAAATTCTTTGTTAAAACACAAGGATGAAACAAGAAATCATCTGTGCTACTCACTTTGATAAAATAAAACCAGTTGTTTCCTTGGAAGAAGTACATAGTTGCACAGACTTGATAGGAAGTCATGTGGATGCCTGTTTTTCCATTTAGACTAGCTCTGTGTCATCACAGTGAATTCAAGCCCTCCTCACTGGGCAGTGTCAAATCAGAGCTGAGCACCTGTATTAGATACCCTCTAACTCAGCAGTCCTCAACCTATGGGTTATGTTCAATTTGTAACAATGAAAATACATCCCGCATGTAAAATATTTACATTATGATTCATAACAGTAGCAAAATTACAGTTATGAAGTAGCAACAAAAATAATTTCATGGTTGGGGGTCACCACAACATGAGGAACTGTATTAAAGGGTCATGGCATTAGGAAGGTTAAGAACCACTGCTCTAACTCAAAATGCAACAAAAATAAATTAATTTTTTCTAATTACCAAAAAATAAAAATAAAACTGTTCAAATGTGATAAAAAGAGGTCCCAGTACTCATAACATTAAAGAATAGGAGCTGGAGACAAGAAAAAAAATCATTCCTCTATTCTTTGCATTAGTACAACCTGTAGAATACCAGGTAAGAATCTAGTCGGTCTATGTTTTAAGAAGGATGTATAAGAAATAAGAGAAAATTAAAAGATGAGTGACAAAGATGACTTAAAGAGTACAAAAACTGTCTTTGTCCCATGAGCAAAAGTTAAAGGAATAGAAAATGTTTGTTCTAAGAGAAGAGAATCACAGATTCTGGACCAAATTCCTCTGGCTCTAAATTCAGCATTCTTTCTTTTATACCACACTGCCTCTAAAGCCTTGGAGAATTGGTTGTTTCAAGTTTAAAGAGCATTTTTAGGAAGGAAGAATGGAAACAAGTATTTATGAAATATCTACTATATAACAGGCAATTTGTAAATATCTCCTTTGATCCTTACAACCTTGGAATATAGGTGCTATTATTCTCTCATTTTACAGTTGAGGAAACTGAGGCAGGCAGAGGTTCCTTGTCCAGGATCACACATCTACAAAGTGTTTGAAGCTGGATTTGAACTCAGGTCTTTCTACTCTAGGCCCAGAACTTTAACTACTGTGTCTTATACTCTGCCACCTATTTGTCTATAAAGAGGTTACTGAGAAATTTGTTCATGTTAAGAATGGAAGAAGGGAAATGGATTTACATTAAAAGAGAAGATATTTCAAGTGGATATAAGGAAGATTTTTTCCTTGACTGTCAGAAGAATTAAAGAGAACCTAAGGAGGCCTAAGGAAGACTAGGGAACATATGTACTAAGAAAACAGAAAACTATCCTTGACTGGATTGATTTTCCATTCATTCAAGTGCTCTATGTTCTTTCCAGGTCCATGATTCTTTTGTTGTTGCTTAGTCGTTTTTCAGTTACATCCACATGACCTCATTTGGGGTTTCCTTGGCAAAGATACTGGAGTGGTTTGCCATTTCTCTCTCCAGTTCATTTTACAGATGAGGAAACTGAGGTAAGCAGGGTTAAGTGACTTGCAACTAGTAAGTATCTGAGGCTGGATTTGAATTCATGTAGACGAGTCTTTTTGACTCCAGGCTCAGCATTCTATCCACTGTGCGATCTTTTATTTTATCATAAGATTTAAAGCTGGAAGGGATCTTTGTGTTCATTTAATCCCACCATCTTCATTTTACAGACGAGGAAACAGAGTCCCTGAGACTTACCTTCAGTCACACAAATAGGAATTAGCAGAGCTAGGAACAAAAAGCAAATCTGGTTTCTCTACCTATTAATTCTCTACAACAAATACTGACAAATAAGATTTTCATGCTAGTCTTTTTTGCAAATAACATAGGTATTTTAATAACGAGGTAACCAAATGTCCCATAAAATAATGTTTCTCATTGCCTTTGGATATGCAAACAAACCAATTCTGCCAACTCTTTTATTTGGCTCTCCCTTCTTCCACTTAAATGAAAACTCTTTCTGTCTTCTGGTTTAATTTATGATCAGAATGTCAAGATTAACAGTTCAATTACTCCTACCCAGTAGATATCCACTGGGTGAGTGTTTGGAGAAAGATCAAAACACCTCACAACAACTAAATCAATGGCTATAGACAGCCTAAAATCTTAGCACCAGTGCTCTGCCCTCTTTTTTTTGCCACTCTGCCACAATCACCAAAGAAACAGGAAGGAACCACATACAACTGAGGGCTACTTTGCATTTTTCTTTCTCCTGTGGATTGCCACAGTCAAAGAATTTATTCCCAAGGAGCCAGCCTACTGGCAATGAGCATTAATGTGTTTTTAAGGTTCATCTTCATAAAGCAAACATAATCAGTTGCCAGAAATGTACTTGAAGTGTCTCTAACATTTGAAATTTTACAAGTTCCTTATTGGTATACTGTAGGAACTTTATACTGAATCCTTTAGAGATCTTGTATGGGATTTTGTGATATACTGGTTCTCTTGTTAGTGACAATTTAGAATCCATTAGGCAGCAGTTCATTAAGCACTCAGGGTCACAGTAATTATACTGTCAAGTCTCATTGCCAAACTACGATATAAATCAGTGAGATAACAGCTTGGGTATATCCACGATCTCTTTCTCTTCTTTGGTTAGAAGAAAATAATGTTAATGATTACAAGCTGATGTTCAGTCAACTTAACAAGCAGTGAGACTGTTACTAATATTTCTAAATGGGGGGCAGTTAGGTGGCACAGTAGATAAAGCACTGACCCTGGAGTCACACGGACCTGAGTTCAAATGCAGCCTAAAACATTTGATATTTACCAGCTGTATGACCATGGGCCAGTCATTTAACCCCAATTGTGTGTGTGTAAGTATATATGTATAAGTATATATGTATATACATACGTATGTGTAAGTATATATGCATATATGTATATACATATATGTAAGTGTATGTGTATATACATATATTTTTCTGGTCCTACATCACCAAGCACATCTAATTAATTAATTTTAATTTGCATTTATAATACTACCCTAGCCATTAAACAAACAAACAAACAAACAAAACTCCAGCATACATAGTCCAGCAAAACAAATTCCCACATTGGCCAAGCGTGAAAATGTATGCGTCTCTCTGAAGCTCTTAAGTTCATCACCTCACTGGGAGGAGAGGAGCAGTGTGCTTTATCTTTAGTCCTCTGGACTGGTTTACTCTGGCACCCATCAGAGTTCTCAAGTCTTTTAAAGTTGTTTTTCTCTACAATGTTTTTGTCATTGTATAAACTGTCCTACTTTAGCTCATTTTATTCTGCTTAGTTCATACAAATCTTTCCAGTTTTCTCTAGTAGTGTGCCAGGCACATTTCTAGTCATTCCAGAAATGTATATGTCTGTGTGTGTGTGTATGTACACACACATATATTGATAATCATTAAATATCATATTTTGCCTAAAGTCTGAATTTATCGAACAGACTGCTTTGCCTCACTTTAAAATGGCCTTTTTCTGTGTCAGCAACTCCAGAGCATCCTGAGATTTTAAATTCCTAACGGACCCTCTTTTGTATTTGCTTTCTGAGTGAGCTCAGAGAATATCTCTTATTATGTCAACAAAGTAGACAAGGCTTACTTTATGGCCCTTAAGCATGAGACCCTTAACTCAACTTGAATAATGGGACTGTTTCTTGTCTTAATATTTTCTGGACGTATATATGTTATGGAACGTTAATGGCAAAGAAAACACAGATATCCAGGATCATAATTTCAATGGACACTTTGTTAACTGTCTTGTTTTATTGTATTTGCCATCTATTCAATTAAGAAAATTCCTTTCTCATACAAGGATTAAACATTTATGGAGATCATAAATTTGTGTGACGCAGTCGCCCTGAATTGGGATGCTTCTAAAATATATTTAAGGATTTTCATCTCATTGTTCAGTAGTCAGACTTACTTAGTCTGGCTCCTTGGACAAGTCTGCTAGTTTTAAGGGAATAAGGAATAAACACTGTAACTGTATATCACTGTTTGTCTCCTTTAACCAAACTGTTTAAAAAGGTTTACAATACATACATATGTGTGAGTATATATGTGTGTGTGTATGTTTATGGCATGTATATATGTATGTATATGTATACATCTATTATATATATGAATGTATGTATATACACATGCATATATACTTATATGTGCACACATGTATATGTATATATGTGTGTATCTTTTTTCCTATTTTTAAAAATTCTTAATAAATATGAACTGAAATGTGCACCTCCTTGTACACTGTAAAACACACAGAAAGAGAGGTCAACACATATATTCAGGTCAATGACACCATGCTGAAGGGTTTGTCAGGTATAAATATAACTGTAATTAGTTAGTCTCTACCTCTGAAGAATTCTTCTCCCTCTTCATCTTATCTCCAAAGTTGACAAGTAGGTATGTATTGATCTGAGGCTTCTTTTTTAGGATTGGATCAATGATGCCTGTAGGCAAGGCTGGGATCCTCGAGGGACATCAGTCTTATGGCAGAACTGAAAAGACCTTTTCAGAGAAAACTCTCTCCTGAAGAAGTTGCACCCAATAGCATTCTCCAATAGCCATTCTTTGGGGAGTCTGGCTTTGCTCAGCGTTGGAATGGAAATTCCACCCTTGGGCAGTTTGCATGAGAAAAATGATCCCTACTCTAGAGATATAAACACATTTAAATAAACCTCCCCTCTGATTCATAGCTACTCTGAAAATTCAGAGATTGTATCCTGGGATCTTGGGGCCAACCAAGCATAGGAAAGGCAAATGATGAGAGTCATGTAACAATATAGCAACAACCATACTCCTTAGATATCATCTGTGAACCCAAAGAAATAAAACTGTTGGCTTGGCCACATCCCTGCAGCTTTTCCTGAGTAATCACAGTGGGATTGTGTAACACAATTATTGGCCCAATAGGTTCCTAACAAGCTCCTTGGAAGTAACAGTGTTTCCCAGAACCACAGAATCCAGGACCTAGGCTAGAAGGGACCTGAGAAGTTATGTAATCCAACCTATACCTGAAAAGAATCCTGTCAACAACATACTTGGCAAGTGGTCACCCAGCCTTGGCTTTAAAGACAGTAGTGAGGGAGTTTCAAAGCCACTACACCTACTGAGAGAGCCTGTTCCATTTTTATTAATTTATAAATATTTTTTAATTTATTTAATTTTATGTATTTATTAATCTTTTTTCACAAAGTATACCTCAATGTACCTTTTTTTGGGGGAGGGGAGGGCAAGGCGATCAGGGTTAAGTGACTTGCCCAGAGTCACACAGCTAGTGTCAGGTATCTAAAACTGGATTTGAACTCAGGTCTTCCTGATTCCAAGGCTGGTGCTCTATCCCCTGTACTACACAGCTGCCCCCTCTATGTAACCTCTACCCATTGTTCTTCATGCTGCCATCTAGGACCCATCTGAATGAGCCTAATCTCTTGTTGACAATAATCAATCGTTACTTGAAAAGCTATTATGTCCATCCCCCTAAATCTTCTCAAGTGATCTTTATATGGCATGAAGACAAGGCCCTTCAGGGGCCTAGCTACTCTCTTCTGGACACCATAGAGCTTATTGAGTTAATTTTTGTTTTGTTGTGTCTGGTGATGTGGTTTCTCTAAGTGTAGAGGAATTCTTAGTGTGGCTTCTCTGCACCGGCATATATCATCAAGATTAGGAGCAGGTCTCCTGTAACTTAAAGTCCTAGAGCAGCGGTTCTCAACCTGTGGGTCACGACCCCTTTGGGGAGTTGAACAACCCTTTCACAGGGGTCACCTAAGACCCTCAGAAAACACATATTTCTGAGGGTCTTAGGAACCAAGACACCACTCCTCTATCATCTCCAGGCGAGTCTGCCTACATGCAGACATGCCCACATACGAGTATTAAAGGGTCACGGCATTAGGAAGGTTGAGAACGACTGTCTTACACAGTTGGCCTGGTGTACTGAGAGGCTATGAAGCATTCCCAGAAGTACCCAGCTCTCAGAGGCAGGAACTGAACCCAGATCATTCTTCCTATGTTCTTCCATAAACACAATGCCTTTCTTAGCAACATCTGTCCCAAAATGTATCTTACTTTATTATATCAGGAAAGAATAAACTTTAATCTTATAATATCATAAATTTAATGCTTAGAGGGAATTTGGAGGTCAAAAAAATCCAGTCACCTCATTTTATAGAAAAGGAAATTTAGGCTACAAAAATGGTGGGAATGAGACCTGAAAACATAACATATGGCATAATGGCTATTGTAAATGTAAACAGAACCAATGGGAAATTTTACAGATGATCATGGACCATCTCTCGGTAGTAAGTCTTCTTCATTCTGTTTCTATATGATATCTGGCCTGGTATAAGTGTGGTGCAGGGGTCTGCCTCTATGCTGCCACCATCCAGGCGAGGTCTTGTAAGTTCCTCCAATATAACCCATTTACCACCAAGTTGGCATGGGCCCCTCTTTCTCCAGTATCTCAATATCTTCTTGGTACCTTTCTTTGTAATAGTGAGAACATCCTTCTAGATCTAAACTGTCTGTGATGATACAGTGAATAGCCCAAGGTCACACAGTTAGTAAGGAACAGAATTAGGAATTGAACTAAGATTTTCTGATTCCAAAGCTAGGATTCTTTCCGTTATAATTCAAAAGCAACCCTTCAATGTATCCCCGACCTCTTAGTTCATTTTAAAGAAAAATTTAACTAATTACTTCAGTAGGGATTATGTTTCCTGAGTAATCATTTAGTTTGAAAAAAATTTTTTTTAGTTGGGGAGATTCCCCCCCCAAAAAATAAAAAAATTTTAAAAATTGTTTTTAAATATCCAAGTGCCTACTAAGCCAAAACTAGATCATACTTTTATTTAGGGAAATGTGTGTTAGGGTCTACACCTCTTGAATCCAATATTTGGGGGGGGAAATGTAAACTATAATGAGATTATTCCATTCCATACAAAGAACCATTTCTTTTAGATTAGAAAGGACTCTGTTTTGCAGGAAGTGCTATTATTAAAAGAACACACTCAATTGCTGGCTAAATTTAAAAGTTAGAACATATATGTTTTCGTTGACAAAATTTCAGGATGACTCATTTTAACTGGGGGAAAAATATCTGAATATTATCAATTATAGTTAGATGGAAATTTCTGAAAACCTTGCCTGGGACAGAGTAGCAAAATACAAGACTGGACCTCAGCATAAATGAATCCCAGTAAGAGAGAAATCATTTAAGACATACCTTCTCAAATTCCAGCTTGAGTCCAAGAGCAATGATGAGATATTTATAAGAAATCTGTAACACAAAAAAAGGGTGGTATTTCAGACAGACTAGAACTTTAGCATAAAATTGACCAGATAGTCACACCCATGGAATTGGGTTAAATTTTCCCATGTGGCAGGTTGAACTCCATTATCCCAGGAAGCAAACAGCTCTCTGCAGAATGCTAAGAGAGAGAGAGACAGAGACAGAGACAGAAAAAGAAACAGAGAGACAGAGACAGACAGACAGAGGCAGAGAGAGACAGAGACAAAGAGAGAGAGAACTTGCCTGTATATAGGTGACCTCTGAGTTGAATCATCATAGTTGTAAAATCCCATAGGTGAATTAAGTAACAAGTTATCTGCTCCTATTTAATAATGTTTGGGTGATAGGGAACATTCCATACCATAAATATGTGCACTGCAACTGTATCCCTTTTTCACTCACAACAAAAAATTCATCTAAATTATGTTGGTGGAACATGCATTTGGGGGATGCTAATTTTAAACTGACCCAGAGTGATTGACAGAAACAGAATGAAAGAACACTGGCATGTCAAGAAGTGTAAACAAGAAGAATGTAACCAATAAAAAATGGATAAGCAAAGAACCTACCTAGAAAAGGAAGGGTTTGAAGGAAGTTGAAAAAGTAGCTGGAAAGAAAGATAACAGTTAGTTTAAGAAAAAAAACTATAAACATGAATTGGAAGAAGAAAAAGAACAAGTATACTGAATAAATCAAAACTGGAAGATGAAGAATCAAAGAATTGACAATACCTATGGGAAGTCTAGGTAAGAGAATAGTTAATAACTACACTATTGTCCAAAGTGATTGCAATGAATGCAGTTTCAAGTTAAAATGGGGCTTGTTAAGAGCAGTCCATCACAAACAACCTGTTTTTCAGAAAGTAAGAGAAAGCCGGTAAACAAAGATAAAATCAGATGGATCTGTAAACGTGTGGAATTCTACTTGGAGTCAAGACCTGGAATTCTGGCTCTTCCGTGAACATCTGGAAAATGCAGGGGGGGTATGAGTTTTAATTCATCTGTAGCTTTAAAGTGTTCACATATGCAACATGAATGCAGTCTCTGGATGAAGGCACCCAGTTCTGGGAGGCCCAGACACAATGCTCCTAAAGCTATCTTAGCTACCTCACTTTCTAAAGAGGTGGTTCTTTCCTTTACCCTCTTTCCCCTTTAAGTTCAATGGTGGGGTGGGAAATGTTAAGACTTTAAGGATCTAATATTCATACTAATTAAAATGGGGAGACTGACCACTTACCCTTATTACCATTCCTGTCCTCTATTCACTACCACCACACCAGATCACCAGGCACTGTACACACACACACAAACACTTACAAACACACACACACACACACACACACACACACACACACACACACATCCTCGCTGGAGATACTGTCTCTCTCTCTCTCTCTCTCTCTCTCTCTCTCTCTCTGTTGTTTTTAATGGCAGTAAACATTCCAAAAACTTAATTGTGTACCTAACTCTTATGTAAAGCACTATGCTAGATACTAGGAAGATACAAAATATATACAGTACATGCTTTCTGCTCTCCTGGAGATTACTAATTTATATTAGGGAGATTAAAAAGTACACAAGATCACATGATAAATGCACGTAAGAACCGAAGTGAGGTCCAAGGGGGACATCATTCCTGACAAAGAAGAATCTGGGGAGGCTTCCCGGAGAAAATGACATTCGAATTGAAGAGAGAGCATCCTAAACTTGGTTAGGGCATACAGTGCATGAAGAGGAATAGCATGATATGAGCCTGTAAAAGTAAGATAATGCCAGATTGTAGAGGGTTTTTGATTACCAGGCAAGAGAGTCTAAACTTTATCCAGTGGGCAATAGGGAGCCATTTCAGGTTATTGAGCAGGAGAAAAATGTTACCAGACCTATGAAAGGAAGATTATCCTGGGAACACAAAAACAAGTTAGACAGAAAGACCTTGAAGGGATAAGTTACCTCCTTGCCATCATCGATACGGATGCAGTTGTTGTCTGGATCCAGCTCTCTCACTTGGGATTTGATCCATTCTACTCCTGACGGAATAACACTTGCCATGGGACGGCTAGATGATGACAGCTTTTTGGCACCAGCACCCACCAGTGTCCACAGAGGCTGGTAATAATGTTTCTAAGAAACAAAACATTTAAGAATTCCTCTCAACGAGGCTGTTACAGAGGGGCAGGGGGGAAGGAGAACCCTTGCACCAATTACTGATCTTTTGCATGGGCCACAAGGGGAAGTTCTTGGAGGTTTGGTCCTACAGGACTCTCCAGGTATTGCTTCCTGAAAGACAGCCAGCTCCCAACCACAGAATCACAGCAGAAAACCCATGAGTGGTTCCCTGAAACAGAAAGATTTCAAAAGCTCTGTGATTTCATTAATATGGAGATTCTCCCCTCTGTGGATCTCAGACCCTCCATCACTTTACAAACGACTTGATAAGCTGTCGTGGCCCCCAAAATATCCATCCCCTGATGATTAGTTTTCTGGTAAAGAGCCTTTTCCAATTTGGCTAGGATCTTTCTTGGAAGACATCCTAGCACCAGGCCCATTCTTAAGACAATCTGATAGGGAGGAAGTAGGAGACCTAGGTTCAAGTACTGGTGCTGTTATTTGTGACCTTAAGTAAGGTCATTTTACCAGTCTGTGCCTCGATTTACCTATCATTAAAGCTGGGAAGTCATTCTTGATGATCTCTAAGGCCCCTCTAAATAATATGATTTCATTGCTCTAAGTCCTATGATTCATTCATTGATAGGTGACCTACATACCTAAGCAACCCAATTATTTTGCACACGACACAGCTGAGGCCCAAAAAGGGCAAGGGACAAGATTACACATATTGTAGGGAACAGAGGCTCCTATCAGACCTGGGTCTCCTGTCTCTGAACTCTCTCCTAGATCCTATATTGCCTGCCTCTCCCCTACGGGCCCTTTCAGCTCTAACTTCCTATGGACTTCTCTAGCTTGGTAGTCCCTGCCAGAGGTAACATTCTACTAGTATGGCCTGGAAGATTCCACTTGCCTCCACGCCATTATGGAGAACTAGAATTGGGCTCTATCCATCAGGTCCCCTGAAAACAAAACTCATTTCAATGGCTATGAATGACAACTATCTGAATTTCATTGATCACTTATAGGGATAGGGACTGGGATTTCATTAGTACAAGGAACTCTAGAATGAGGAGGCTTTCCTACCAATGCAGGTCAGCACCTTCTCAACAATTTACAGTCTTAAAGAAATGCATAGAGTGGCTAGGTAGCGCAGCAAATAGAGCACCAGCCCTGGAGTCAGGAGGACCAGTTCAAATATGGCCTCAAACACATAACACCAAAAACTTGCCATGTGACCTTGGGCAAGTCACTTGACCCCAAATGCCCTACCTCACCCCCTCCAAAAAGCAAAAAAAAGAAAAAAATGCATGGAGCCCTGAGAGCTTAAGAGATGTGCCATGGGTCACAAAGCCAATCTATGTCAGAGGCCAGACTTGAACCTAGGTCCTCCTGGCCTCGAGGTCAGCTCTCCATCTAGTGTGCCATATTGCTTCTCCTTTATATGGTCCCTATCCTCCCTCCTCTTCCTCTCTTCTCTCCTGCTTCTCCTCCCTCTACTCTCTCCTCCTCCTCCTCTTCCTCTTCCTTCTCCTCCTCCTCCTTCTCCTTCTTCTTCTTCTTCTTCTTCTTCTTCTTCTTCTTCTTCTTCTCTCTCTCTCTCTCTCTCTCTCTCTCTCTCTCTCTCTCTCTCTCGGCTCCCTCTCTCTCCCCTCTATCCATCTATCTATCTATTTATTGCTCATTCATTATAATGTGAAACTATGTTAGTAATACATATCAAAATAATACATTTATATAGTGCATTGGGGGAGAGGCATCCAGACTTGTGATTATATTGTTGCAGGAAACTCTGATGAAGAAACTGCCTCTATCAATGTGCATCCAAAACTAGAGTTGTCTGGGTCACTATGAGATTAAGTAATTTTTTCCAGGTGAACCACAGAAGTTGAATTTAGACCCAGGTAGACCATCCTACCTATAAGTGCTTTGAGATTTACAAACTATACATTATATATGGCAGGCATGTACATTTTAATTACAGATATTACTAGACCTTCATTACCCATCAGCCTAAAACCCCTGGATGGATAAGTCTGCAAGGCAACTACTTTCAGGCAACAACTCTGAATACAACAGATTGGTCTGGAAAACTGGCAGACAACCAGATAAAAGATGAAACAACCTACTTTAATGTGCATTTGGGGAATTTCAATCCATTCACAGCATTTACAATTGGAAGAGACATTAAAGGGTGTCTAGACCAACCCTTACATTTTACAGATGAGGAAACTAAGGCTCAGAAAGTTAAAGCCACTTATTCATTTTAAAATTTTTCCAAGAATTCAGGTCTTCATGGCTTCAAGACAACGTCTCTCCATATACTACCTGTCACACTGCCTAGGGATACTCAGACTACCTTTTATACAGCATTGTTATAAGAAAAGTACTTTAAGAAAGGAGGAAAAGATCCCAAGAGATTTAGTCCAAATCAGGATTCTTCAGACTTTCAGAGATTCCATGGGCCTTAGAACCAGCCAGCAACCATAAATAATACCATGTGGTAACTACAAACTCCCTAGAGCCTCTTTATTGCTAATACATATTCCAGGAAATCCTCATAGACCCCCAAACTATTCCAAATGTTTAGTTGCTTAGCTCCTGACAACAGAAAATTGTTGAAAAGTTCCCCACTCCTCCCAATATCAAAAAACTAGCTAGTTTGTGAGCCAGTAATCCCTAAGGTACATTTTGTAATTATTTCCTAAGATCATTGTGGCCAACAGTGGATAGAAGCAGTGGTTGTGAAATTGATGAATGTGCTGCCTCCACTTATGGGAAGCAATAGGTTTCTTATTTCAAGCTCAGTTTTGCACGAACAATAGTTCAGTCACCAGGAATAGGCATGTAGGCAAGAGCAAAGAGAACTAAGAATTGAGAGGTTGGCTGAGAGCCAATCATCAGAAGGCATTGGTTTCCAACTATTCTGAGCCTCAAATAATGTGATTCAAACATTTAATACCTACTACATACAGAACATTATTCCAGGGAAAATACAAAATTAAATAAAAACCATAGTCCCTGCTCATGTAGTTTACAGTTTAATAAGTTCCTTAAAGATTGCCTGATGCTTCATAGCCAATTATCAAAGCTAATCTCTGGAGTTCCATTGCTCTCTCCACTTACTGGAGCGCTGCATCTTCCAAATTTCTGGTCTCATTATAGAGTGAAGGTCAGAAAGGAGGCCTACAACTCTGCTGACATAGATGTTCTATGGTCATTCACTTCGAAAGGAAAAAAAATGAAAACACATTTAAAGAAAAATATGAGAAAATTTCTCACTTGCTCTCATTGGATCACAGTTACCTACCAAGCAGTAAATCTTAAACAGCACAATTTAATTTCATGAAAATATCCTGACAAGGAACATTTATTTCCTGGTCACCTCACCTGCTCTATCCAGTCACAACAGAGATAAGAGTGGGGAATTTTGTTCTTGTCTTCAATCCACTCCCCCATCATCTCCCCTAATCTTCTAAATAGTTTGTCTCAGGTAGTTCCTACTGTAAATCAGAAATAAAAAATGTTGTGCCCAACACCACCTAAACAAGTTCAATTGGGAACATTTCACTAAAACTCTTGGAAATTCTTAACATGCATTAATATTTCTATTTTATCTTACCTTCTTATATTTATCACTTTTCTTTATTTCATTCCTATTTCTCTTTGTGACCACTAAATGTAGTGCATCGAGCTCTGGAAACAGAGCCAAGAAGACCTGAATTCAAAACCTGCCTCAGATGCTTGCTTAGCTGTGTGACCCTGGGGAAATCAATTAACGACTCTCAGCATCAGTTTCTTTACCTACTTCACAGGGTTGATGTGAGGCCCAAATGGGATAAGCTATGTAAAGTGCTTAGTAAGTCTTAAAATGTCACATCAATGTTAGTGGTTAGTAATGAGATCACATGCACAAAGTGCTTTGTAAATCTTAAAACACTATGTAAATGCTCTTGTTGCTGATGTTGTTGCTCTATCTTCTTTACTAAAACTGAGCCCAACTCTCTTCATGCCCACTGAAGTAATCTGGTCAGATGTCTTTCCCCAGAGAGAGGAAAGAGTTGCTTTAAAAAAAAAAAAAAGTCAAAGTCATCCACATATACAACCCACAGCCACCAAAAACCATATCAATCCAGGTCTACATTCTCACATGATTCATTTCTGATTGGCATGTCTATAGGTGCAGAGGATTCTTTAATCCTATTTTGTATATTTCTTTAAAAGTTTCTGAATTCTTAGATTCATTCTGTTCTAATACATGCACATATACATATGTACATAGATATGTAAATACATATATGTGAGCACCTGTATGTAATTGAAATGATTTTTTTTATTTAGTGTTTTAAGTTCAGAATTTTTATCAAAAAAAAAAAAAGATGTCTGGCTAATCTTATGCTGCTGTAAATGAGATGTACCCAGAGCCTAATCTAGCAATTTTTGTGCCTAGGGTAGGTGGTATAAAATTGAAATCAGGGAAAGCAGCAAAAGATGCTGCCCTCAAGTCACATGGGGGTTTGGGAGAGCATGGAAGAGGAGAGTCTAGGATTCTGCAAAAGTCACTTCTGGGGAAGTCACTGCCACAGGAAGTTGGAGACCAGAATTCACCCCAGATACAGCAACTAAGAAAAGAGAGTATTCTATCTCTAACTTCCTATTTTCACTAATTATTTCTGCTAATTAGGTGCTAAATTCAGTCCTTTCTACAATGCTGAAGAACTATTAAGTACTGTCAAAGGTCACAAAAATTCCAGCACCCCAGAGCAAACCCCTGATTGCTAGACTGTAGCCACAAGTGAGAAAGGAAGGAAGGAAATAAGCATTTATTAAGTACCTACTGTGTGTTTAATTAGCATTGTGCTAAATACTTTACAAAAAGTATCTCATTTGATCCTCACAACAATCCTGGGAGGTAGATGCTAGGAGACAAAGTAGAGAAAAGCAGGGGTCCACTCAGAGTCTGGGTGTTGTTTGTGAAGGAGCTGTCCAGCAGCTGCCTGGCTCTCCTGAACTGTGGCATATCCCAGAATCAGAACAAGAGATCAAGGTGGCTATGTCACAAACTTCCCTGTATGTAACCTTTGTTTTCATATTATAACAATAATAATAATAATAGTAATAAAAATACTTAGCATTTATACAGCACTTTAAAGTTTGCAAAGTTCTTTATAAATTATCTCACTTGATTCTCACCACAACCTATGAGTGCTATTATCATCCCCATTTTGTTATTGTTCAGTCATTTCAATTGTATTTGACTCTTCGGATCTCATCTGGGGTTTTCTTGGCAAAGATACTAAAGTGGTTTGCCACTGAAACCTTCTTCAGCTCATTTTACAGATGAGGAGACTGAGGCAAACAAGGTTAAGTGACTTGTCCAGAGTCACACAGCTGGTAAGTGTCTGAGGCCAGATTTGAACTCAGGAAGATGAGTTTTCCCTTCCTAACTTTAGGCCTGGCACTCTATAAGGCCGAGAGAAGTTAAGTGATTTTCCCAAGGTACACAGATAATAAGCACCTGAATCAGGATTCAAACTCAGGTCTTCCTGACTCTCAAGTTCAGTATTTTATTGACTATGCTGCCTGGCTGCCTGATATAAATACAAAATTTCTTATGTTCCATGGGAGCATGAATCAGTAGCATCTCTCTCCCTTGAATCCAAAAAAATTGTTATAGAGCCAAGTAGTCTTACTGTTACATTCATCTAAACCAGGGGTGGGGAACCTGCAGCCTCAAGGCCACAGGTGTACCTCTAGGTCCTCGAGTGCAGCCTTTTGACTGAATCCAAACTTCATAGAACAAATCCCCTTAATAAGAGGATTTGTTTTGTAAAACTTGGATTCAGTCAAAAGGTGACACCCAAGGCTCTAGAAGGTTACATGTGGCCTCAAGGCCACAAGATCCCCACCCTGATCCAAACTTTTCTATATGCTTCCTCATAGGATCATGGATCTAGGACTGTAAAGGAACATCAAGTGCATCTCCCTGATTATAAAGATTATTGAGCAGCCATCTGTTTTCTGCTCTTTCCCATACTTTATCCTAAGGCCGTCTTGGCAGAACTACCAGAGGCAGCTAGATACGGCAATGTAGAGAGCACTGGGTCTGGAGTCAGAAAGACTCAAATTCAAGCATGAATACACTGGGGGACAGCTAATTGGCACAGTGTATAAAGCACCAGGCCTGTCAGGAAGACTCATCTTCTTGAATTCAAATTTGGCCTCAGACACTAATTGTATGACCCTGAGAAAGTCACTTAATCCTGTTTGCCTCAGTTTCCTCATCTGTAAAGGGAGCTGGAGAAGGAAATGGCAAACCACTCCACTATCTTTGCCAAGAAAACCCCCAGAGGGGTCACAAAGAGTCAGACATAATTGAAAAATGACTGAACAACAACATGGATAGTTTGAATCCAGATCTCATTACATTTTCTTTTCCTCCCCAAATCACCCATCTTTCCAATTTCCCTGTTACTGTTGAGGGTATCACTGTTCTTCCAATTACCCAGGCTCACAATCTCACTGTAAATTTTGATTCATCACTCACCCACATAAGCAGCTAGGTGTTGCAGTGCATGGAGCACCAAGCCTGAAATCAAGAAGACCTGAGTTCAAATCTGGCCTCAGACACTTACTATCTGTATGACATTGGGCAAGTCATGTAACCTCTTTTGCCTCAGTTTCCCCATCTGTAAAATGTGAATGATAATAACACACCTATCTCCCAAGTTTTTCTGAGGATCAAGTGAGACAATATTTGTAAAGTGTTTAGCACAGTGCCAGGCACATATTAAATGTTATATAAATGTTAGCTATTATTATCCAACTACCTTCCAGACCCCTCCATATCTCACAACTGTTTTCTTCTCACTACTACCACAGCCTACTCTAGTTGTAGCCTTTATCACCTCTTCCCTGTGCTATTGCAATAACCTTTGTATTCATCGCCCTGTCTCAAGTCTCTCCCCACTCTAATCTCTAGTCAAAATAAGTTTCCTAAAGCTCCTGTCTGACCATGAAGTCAAGAAAGTCCAATGGTTCCCTATTGATGAGTACCAATTCGTCTTTATCACATCTTTTTTTAATGTTTATTTTGCATACATTTTATAAAGTACACAATTATTAATATACATGTGTGCCTGTAGTTTATAAATAAAAGCTAGCACTTGAAGGTTTGCAAGGGCTTTACATATGTAATCTCTTTTGACAATTAAGTAAATAAATACATATTGGGTATGTATATTCAAAAATTTTTACTGATGGGGTTCAAGAGCTAAAAGTTTAGAAACCATTGCTCTATAGTGCCAGATACACACACACACACACACAC
Organism: Pseudochirops corinnae; assembly: GCA_028646515.1. Taxonomy (NCBI): domain Eukaryota; kingdom Metazoa; phylum Chordata; class Mammalia; order Diprotodontia; family Pseudocheiridae; genus Pseudochirops; species Pseudochirops corinnae. The sequence goes on along the minus strand of CM053589.1, from coordinate 45,418,775 downwards.
ACATACACACACACACACATACACACACATACACACACATACACACACACATACACACACATACACACACATACACACACACACATACACACACACACACACACATACACACACACACACACACACACCTCTAGGATTCTAATCCCAACTTACCTCACCAGACTCAACAATGGCTATATTTTCAGCCCCCACTTTCTTCTTTATTCGGGAGCTCATGGTGATCCCACCACTGCCTCCTCCCAGGACCAGGAACTCATAGTAGTCCTTGGCAGCAGAAGGGGTCCCAGTGTGCAGCTGAAACCTGCTAGCCTGCTGAGTTCCTCGCTGGAGGAAAGAGGCAAGAAGCCTAGTTGCGGGGCAGGATACCACCATGACCAGGGGAGTCATCCTTGGTCCTGGTCAATCTGTGTGGGGAAGAAGGAGGGAAAAGACATCATTATAAATAATAAGTAACAGCCGTGTGACCTTGGGCAAGTCACTTAACCCCAATTGCCCCTCCAAAAAAAAAATAATAAATAGCAATAATAAAATATATATAACAATAATAAATAATAAATAGCAATAATAAAAAGCAAATAAATAAATAATGAGTAGCTCCCATATATAATATTTTCCTTAAATAATACACAAAAGTGACAGATGCTGAGTGAGAACTTAATAGGCATAATCATAATAGATAAGTTTACGAAGTGCTTTACAAACATTATCTGATTTGACCCTCATGACAACCCTCTGAGTTAGGTGCTATTATCATCCCCACAATAATATTTTACAAATGAGGAAATAAAGCCAACACAGACTACATGATTTGCCCAGATTCACATAGTAAATGTCCAAGGACCACAGACTCACTTTTTCTCATCTCTATTTTTGCCTTCTCTCATTCTACGCCACCTCCTCCTATAGGAAACTTGGAGTCCACCCCAGGAACTATGCTGGGCTCTGTTGGGTGGTCTGTCACTTGATATTACCAAAAACCAAGCCCCCTTTCCAGGCCACCAGCTCCAAACTACCTTCCTCCCATCCTCCCTTACAGTTCCACTATATTAATTATCTTTTGACATTAGAATGTAAATTGATTGAGGGCAATAACCATCCCCCTTGCATTTGTACCCCCAAGAGCGAGCACAGTGCCTGGCACACCGTTTTTGTTCATTCATCCAGTCATGTCCAACTCTTCATGACCCCACCAAGATCATAGGAGGCCCTTCTATCCTCCTCTATTTCTTCAAGTGTGTCCAAGTTCACGTTCATTGCTTCTATGACACTATCTATCCATCTCATCCTCTGCCATCCCCTTTTCCTTTTGCCCTCAATCTTTCCCAGCATCAGGGTCTTCTCCAATGAGTCCTGTCTTCACATTATGTGTCCAAAGTATTTAAGCTTCAACTTCAGTATTTGTCCTTCCAATGAGTGGTCTCAATTAATTTCTTTAAGTACTGACTGATTTGATCTGCTCTCTGGCCAAGGGACTCTCAAAGTCTTCTACAACACAATTCAAAAGCACTGATTCTGCAGCTCTCAGCTTTTCTTATAGCCCGACTCTCACAGCCATACATACTTTGCTACTGGAAAAACCATAGCTTTGGCTATATGGACCTTTCTCAGCAAGGTGATGGCTCTGCTTTTTTAGTAGGCTGTCCAAATTTAGCATAGTTTTCCTTCCAAGGAGCAAGCATCTTTTAATTTCACAGTTGCAGTCATCATCTGCAGTGATCTTTGAACATAAGAAAATAAACTCTGACACTGCTTCCACTTTTCCCTTTATTTGCCACGAAGTGATGGGACCAGTAAGTACTTGATAAACGCTGTATCTCTCTACCCCTGCTCCTAGAATTTCCTGGTGTTCTTAGGACAAATTCTCTCCCTCCTCTGCTTTCGGGTCCCCCTCCTGTCACTCCCAAAACTCTTCCTCTTTGGATTGCTGCTGCTAAACTTATCTGCATATATACCTAGCTGTTACCCATCCTTCCTTTGGGTGGTCTCCCCCTTCTGCTCTTTTAATCCAGTCTCTAAAAGCACTTACAGAAACCATACAGAGTTTCTTCTCTCAGACTACCTAAGACATAGTGAGTGCTGAATAAATGTAAACCAGAAGTAACAATGGGTCAAGGTGACCTCCCAGGAATCAAACCTTTGTGAGCTGATTTTACAGCAGCTAGTCAGTGACTCAGCCAGCCCTTCCCTACCTTAAAAAAAAAAAGCCTTTATCCTTTATTCCAAATCATAGCCAGTTCAACTTGTGTGAGGAAGTGCGTGCTAACCAAACCACCGGATGCAGATTTGCAAGTGGCCATCCACACCTTGAGCAATTTCAGCTAAAATACCAATAAAACTGATCCCTACCTGGGATTGTAAAAATGCATTTTATGTACAAAGTCAACACAATTTCTACACTAAAAGTACCTCCCAAAGTATATTGTATTGTTGTTTCAGTCCTGTCCAACGCCATTTGGGGTTTTCTTGGCAAAGATACTGGAATGGTTTGTCATTTCTTTCTTCAGCTACTTTTGCAGATGAGGAACTGAGTCAAACAAGATTAAGTGACTTGCCCAGGGTCATACAGCTAATAAAATATCTGAGGGCAGATTTGTACTCAGGTCCTCCTGACCCCAGTGCTCTAGCCATTGTACCACGTAGCTGCCCTAAGGGAAAGGTATACAATCATTGCTACAGGATTACTGTTATGGTATACAATGTTCTCCTGGTTCTGCTTATTTCACTTTTCAACAGTTCATAGAAGTCTTCCCAGGAATGAAAAAAGGAAAAGGAAGAAAATGTTGCTTCTGTGGACACTGAAGTCTTTGGCAATGAAGAAATTAAAGTTTCTCAGATCACCTTTGCTTCTTCGCTCATGTTGTCCCTACTTGGTCATCTATGGAGTAGAATGTGAGACTCCTTTCTCTGGAAGTTGAAAGGAAGCATCAAACAGAGAAAAGAAAACTGACTCTGGGGTCAGAGGATGTGACTTGAAATTCCACCTCTGTCAATACCCGTGTGACCTTGGGGAAGTCATTTAACCTCCCTATGCTTTAGTTTACTCTTTCGTAAAAAGGAGGAAGTAGACCCTGAGGGCCCTTCTAGTTCTAAATCTATGGTCTTAACATCTCCCCTGACTCCAAGTTCCCACACACATCACATTTGGCCATTAGGGGGCTGTCCTTTGTTTAAATGTTATCCTTCCTAGATAGTCTTCTTTTAAAAAGAAAATGCTCTGGTGAGAGGCAACATGACACTATTATCAATCACTAGCATCTGAATGTGAGCTCATTTACCAGATCACTCTCACCCAGACACTTACTGGCTGTGTGACCCTGAGCAAGTCACTTCACCCTGTTTGCCTCAGTTTCCTCATCTGTCAAGAGAGCTGGAGAAGGAAATGGCAAACCACTCCAGTATCTTTGCCAACAAAACCCCAAATGGGGTCACAGAGAGTTAGACATGACTGAAACGACTCAACAATAACAGCTATTATTAGAGAGATGTGTTGCTTTTAAGCCTCCTCTGCTTCTGCATGGGGTGTCATGATGAATGCCTGAATGAAAGAAAGATTTAATAGCATTTATTACTATGTACCTTTTGTTTTTACACCAGTTACTGTCTGGGGTTTTCTTAGCAATGATATCAGGATGGTTTGTCATCTCCTTCTCCAATCATTTTACAATTGGGGAAACTGAGGTAAACAGGGTTAAATGACTTGCCCAGGGTCCCACAGCTAGTAAGTGTCTGAGGCCAGATTGGAACTCAGGAAGATGTCTTCTTGACTCCAGGCCTAACACCCTATCCACTGTGCCAGCTTGCTGCTCCCTTTTATACCACATTCATTTCCAATTATATGTCTCTCTTCCAAGTGAGTTTTCCTTTTTAGCAAAGATTAAAAAAGAAAAGAAAAAGTTCAGCAAAATCATCCAACACACTGACTGCAACAAGAGGCCTTGTCTCATGCAACTTCCACATCCAAACAGCTGCCACGGCTTGTTGAGTTTGCCCTCAAAATTCTTGGATCCGTCCCCTTCTCTCTGCTGACAGTCACCACCTAACAGAAGGAAGCCCTTTCACTTGGCCTATTGCAAAAATCTCCTGACTGATCCAGTCACTCCCCTTCTACTCTATCCGCTATGCAGCTGCCAAATCAAAATTCCTAAAATCCAGCTTTGACCCCACTGCTAGAAGATTAATACTTCCAGACCTGGGGCAATTAGGTGGCCCAGCGGATCGAGTGCCAGGCCTGGAATCAGGAAGACGTATATTCCTGAGTTCAGATCTGACCTCAGACACTTATCAGCTGTGTGATCCTGGACAAGTCACTTAACCCTGTTTGCCTCCAAAAAAAGAAGAAAAGAAAGCCTGTCCTGATTCCGCCTAATTCTTCTTCTTGAAATTAGAATGCATTTATTTATCTGCTAAATTATATCCTCCCATTAGAATATTAGCTCCTTAACAGCAACTAAATGGAGAATTACTTGATAGAGTAATATGATATATTTAGGGTCAAGTTGACCTGTCCTGAGTTCAAATCCCAGATCTGCTGCTTGTTACTTCTGTGACCTGGGACCAGGGAAAAGGGAAGAGAATAAGTATTTATACAGAACCTTCTATGTGACAAGCAACTCTGATAAGAGATTTACAAATATTATCGCATATGATCTTCACAATAACCCTGAGAGGTAAATGCTGTTATTATCATCTCCATTTTCCAGATGAAGAAAACTGAGGCAAGCAGAGGTTAAATGACTTGCCCAGCATCCACAGCTGGCGAGTGTTTGAGGCTAGATTTGAACTCAGACCTGACTCCAGGCCCAGCACTCTATCCACTGTACCAGCTAGTTGTATCTAGGACAAATTACCTGACTTCCCTGGGCCTCAGTTCCCTCTCTAAAAATTGGAGGGGCAGATAACATTGGACTAGATGGCTTTTAATCATACCATTGGTCTTTGGATCCCTAGTACCTAGCCCTTTTGTCAAAACAACAATGGGAGTTTAATAAATGTTTGCTGAATTAACTTAAATCTTCCATGTGGAAGAATGGCTACAATAATCTCTACTTTGTGGTTAAGTGAAACCATTTTCTCCATGATCTAAACCCTGAGGAATGGAAACTATGAATAAAAATTAGCCGAATACAGATGAAAGGTCCCCAGATAACCAAATCTGCGTAGACATGAATAAGTCACAAGCACCCTGAGACTCAGTTACCTCACCCATGAAATGGGAGGATTAAACTAGATGCTCTCTAAGGTAACTTCTAACTCCAGCTGTTCAAATTGTTCTCTGCATGAGTAGTATTCTCAATACCACTTCCTAGTAGTAGTAGTAGTAGTATTGTCGGGTCAAAGGGTATGCATAGTTTTATATTCCTTTGGGCATAGTTTCAAATTGTTCTCTGGAATGTTTGAACCAGTTCACAACTCCCCCAATAGTGCATTAGCGTCCCAATTTTTCCACAGCTCACCACATTTGTTTCTAAATAGCTCTCCTGTACCAGGGTGAGCCTTCCCTTGTAGAAAATCAATTTGGTTTTCTGTTTGAGGGAGCAGCTACAGGACAACCATAGACTTCTCTGATTCAGCTAAGAAGCTAGTCCCTGCCTTATTTCAGCACTTAGAAGTATGGGTTAATAGGCAGCTGGAGACATGAAACTTCTCAAGACCAAGTTAGCCTGAGATACTGCCAACAGACTTTGAAAAAATAAACAAGTTTTTAAAGAAACAAGTAATTTATGGGAAAATTGTTCCAAGCGTCAAATAACTTCCTGACAGCTACTGCAAATCAAGATTATGAACTCCTCTTAGCAACAAGAACATCTAAGCCATATAAGCAGGGACCATAATTCAAAGTCATTAGTAGCTCAATTATGCAAAACTCTCCCCACAAATTACTAGAAGCAACAAGGCAGACTAATAGCATTTAATAATAACAATGAAAAAAAGATTTTAACACCTAACATTAGAACCAAGATGCATTCCTGACATTGGCCAAGACTGATAGCCAGAAGCACAAAGATACTCATGAACTCCGACCTCATAAAAGATTCATTTCTGTCTTGGGGTCAGTACAGACACACTAAGAAATGTACAAATAAATTCCATGAGAAAACAATGTACAATGATTATAAGAATGCAAATGGAAAGAACAATTAAAAATGAATGCTTAGTAATTATCATTACTGAACCCCAACGGAGAGAAGAGTTACCCAAAAAAAAAGTACCTCAGTCTCTTATTTGAAGAGATAGGGTATTATGGGTATGAAAATGTGCATAGCCTGTCAGACACAGTCAATGTGTTAGAGGGATTTTGCAGGGTTAGATGAACTTTTTTTTCTCTCTTTTAATCATTTCTTCAAGGGAAGGTTTACCCTGACACAGGAGAGTTATTTAGAAGTGAATGTGGTGAGATGTGGAAAAAATTGGGACACTAATGCATTGTCAGTGGAGTTGAGAACTGGTCCAAACATTCCAGAGAACAATTTGAAACTATGCCCAAAAGACTATAAAACTATGCATACCCTTTGATCCAGCAATACTACTACTAGGAAGTAGTATTGTATCCGAAAGAGAGCAAAGGGGAAAGGTCCATTTGTACAAAAATATTTATGGCAGCTCTTTTTGTGGTGGCAAAGAACTGGACATTGAGGGGATGTTGAGGAATAGCTGAATAAGTCGTGGTATATAATTGTGATGGAATACTATTATTCCATAAGAAATGATGAGCAGGATATTTTCAGGAAAACCTGGGAAGACTTATATGAACTGATGCAAAGTGAAGTGAGCAGAACCAAGAGAACATTGTACACAGAAACAGCAATATTATAAAGCAACCAACTGTGAAAGATTTAGCTACTCTGATCAAGACTATGATCCAAAACAATTTTAAAGAACCCATAATATAAAATGCTATCCACATCCAGATAGAGAACTGATTACCTCTAAGTGAAGAATGAAGCATATTTTTTTAAACTTTATTTTTCTTGGTGTTGTGGGGATGTGTTTTCTTTTGCAACATGGATAATATGAAAATATATTTTGCATGACTCCATATGTATAATCAGTACCATACTGTTTATCTTCTCAAGAGGTAGGGGAGAGACAAGAAGGAGGAGAAAATCTTGGAATTCAAAATTTTTGAAAATTAATGTTAAAAATGTATAACCTATATCTGATTGCTTACTGTCTTAGGGAGAAGAGAGGGGAGAGAGTGAAGGAGCAATAGAATTGGGTACTCAAAACTTTTTTTAAATACTAAAAAAATTATTTTAACATGTAATTAGGGGAATAAAATAATTTTAATGAATGTTAAATTGCATGTAATTAGGAAATATTGATGAAATAAAAATGTTTTTAATGTGGTATAAAAATAAAAGGTATCAATAATAATAAATGAATGAACAAATAGTGCTGAAAAGCACCACAAACCAATAAACTCATCAGCTCCCTCATCTACCTATGAATTTATATGGCAGATCTATCTATTAGAATGTAAACAAATTGATTTCTAGTGATTGTTATTTCCATTTACTAAATGAAGTCATTTATTCCTGAGTTCTTTTGAAAAACACAAAGTAGTTTTCCGTGCTGACATTTCTGTCATCATTGTTTGTAGAGACACATAGCAGTTGGCATGGCAGATAGAAAGCCAGTGTTGGATGCATGAAGATGTGAGTTCAAGTCCTGCCTCTGACCTATGCTAATGCAAATGCCCTGGAGCCAGCTCATAGGAGCCTATTGTTAAGATTTTCAGTGTGAGCATTTATACCTCAGAAATCAGCAAATGCTAACAAAATCAGAGCCTGACTTAATTGTTTTGTTCATTGTCTAGATTTAAGAAAGCAATGGAGAAAATGTCAAAAATGCAGATTAAACTTTTTTTTAGGCAGAGGTAAATGATTTGCCCAAGGTCACACAGCTAGAAAGTATCTGAAGCTGGATTTGAACTCAGGTCCTTCTGACAGTTCTGAATCTACTGTGCCACCCAGCTGCCCCCAGATTAAGTCTTTTCCATACTTTTTCCCTAAAGCCAGTTGACAAACATTTACCAGCATACCCATTTCTCTCTGTCTCTATCTTTACCCCCCTTGTCCTTCTTTCTGTCTCCCTTGCTCTCTTTTTTCCCTACCCTGAAGTATCCTATGTGGATGAAGTCACAAATCTAGATTTTTTTTAAAAGGCTTTAAATTCACAAAATACAAGAGTTAGAAGGAATCTCAGAAATCATCCTTTCCAACTCTTACTTGAATAAGAATTGCCTATAAGCATATCCAACAAGTGGTCATCCAACCTTCACTTATCTCTAGTGAGTGGAAATCTGCTACCTTCCCCAAAAGTCCACCCCACTTTTGGATTCTCATAATACTTACTCTGAGCCTACAGTAACTGTTATCCCTATGAGACTAATTTATTAATGCATATTTAAATATCATTTAATAAAGACTATATGCTCTATTTTATATTAGGTACAAAAGAGTTTCTATTTTAAATAAGATAAAAATCCTTTAATTTCTACACCCTGAAATCCAAAAAATATATAATTTTTTTCCCCTTAGAATAAAGTGATCTTATTTGATTACTTATTTGATATTTTTTTCATCTCCAATCCAAACAGGAGAACAGTAAATCACTTGTAGTTTTTCTAAAAGATAGGATCAGAATACGTAAGAAACTCCTACTTACATTAGTTCCTGTTAGTTTCAGGCACTTAACATGACTTGTGTAATGCTTCCCTGTTCCAGAAGAGCCAGCTTTTCTGTCAAGAAATTATTCCAATCTCTTCCTTTAAAATGCTTCCTAAGTCCCCCATCACATGACATTAGATGTACTTAGACTGAGTTGGCAAAGACACCTGACTGGCATTTGTCCAAGGGAATGAACAGAGAGACAGATTTTTTTCTCCAGCTACATTTAAAGAGGCCACCAAACAAGCCAGTGCCAGAATTTTATCCAGAGCTACTTTTGATCATCGTTTGGTGTTTAGTTGTGTCCGACTTTTTGTGACCCCTTTTGGTATTTTCTTGGTATGAGATAGTACAGGATTATAGATTTACGACTGGAAAGAATCTTAGTAACCATCTAACTCTGCCCCCTCATTTTACAGATAAGTAAACCTTCCAGGGGTGGGGTACTTGCAGCCTCGAGGCCACATGTAGACCTAGAGGACCTCAAGTGCAGCCCTTTGAGTGAATCCAAACTTCACAGAACAAATCCCCTTAATAAAAGGATTTGTTCTGCAAAACTTGTACTCAGTCAAAAGACTGCACCCAAAGACCTAGAGGACTACATGTGCCTTCAAGGTCCCAGGTTCTCTGTCCCCGCCTTAGACCAAAGAAACAAGGTAACATGCCTAAGATTACAAAGGTATTAAATTACAGTCAGGGTTTGAATCTAGGTCTTCTGACTCTTGATGCAGAGTTCTTTCTACTGTACAATTCTGTCAATAATATCTCTTCATAAATTCATGGATAGTTTTATCTATTTTATTTAAATAAAATAAAAGCCTTAAAACACATATGCATAGTCAAGCAAAGCAAATTCCCACACTGATCATCAGAAAATAAAGTGTCTTATTTCACAGCTTGACTCCATCACCTCTCTGTAAGAAGGTACCAAATGCCCCCATTTTACAGATTGAGAAACTAAGGCCAAGACAAAGACAAGTTGACTTACTCACAATAGCACAGA
>CM053589.1:45397743-45408603 GCA_028646515.1 Pseudochirops corinnae | reverse complement strand
ATACATACACATATATAGACATACATTTATGTGTATACATACCCATCTATATCTAGATAAATGTATAGATTGTGTATATATGTATATATATGTGTGTATATATGTATATATGTATGTCTGTGTCTATATATACACACATAGATATATACACACATAAATACACACACATATGTGTATGCATACATATATAGACATACATTTATGTGTATACACAGCCACCTATATCTAGATAAATGTATAGATGTGTGTGTATGTGTATATATGTATATGTGTGTATATGTATGTGTCTATGTATATATACACACATAGATATATACACACATAAATACATACACATGTGTATGCATACATATATAGACATACATTTATGTGTATATACACCCACCTATATCTAGATAAATGCATAGATGTGTGTATATATGTATATATGTGTGTATATATGTATATATGTATGTCTGTGTCTATATATACACACATAGATATATACACATAAATACATATACATATATGTATACATACACATATACAGACATAAATTTATGTGTATACACACCCTCCTATATCTAGATAAATATATAGATGTGTGTGTGTGTATAAAATCAGATTATCAGTTGACACAAAAAGTAATGACTAGATCCATGGTGGGTATAAGCACAGTGTACTTTCCCGTGCATTTAAGAAGTAAAGGCATCATCCAGTTAATGTACTCAAATGTATACAAAAGATGGTGGGCTGGTCATGTAAAGAGAGCAAGAACAGCAGATGGATCACCTAAGAATAGAACTGGCATGCATGGAAGGTTAAAAGATCTCCAGCATGTTGGGTGAATCATTGATGGAAGATTAATGAGAAGACCCAGACAAGAATCACACAGGAGAAGGAGTGGATGAGACAAGACCTATATTTCTGGAGGGAGTACCCATATTGAGAAGATCACAGAAACCTACTGAAGTGTAAAAGTATGACCATGATATTGTAATTATGTGTAGTTATTAGCTAGAAGCTTCATAGTCTTAAAACATAACTATAGTATAACTTCAATAAGAATAGGAACCATTTTTTTATTTGTCTGTATCTCCTTCAGCAACTAAGGCAATATTCTGCATCTAGTAATTACTTAATACTCCATACTGATCATGAGATCACAGGATCATAGACACAGAGCTGGAAGGGACCTTAGAGGTCACCTAGTCCAATACCCTCATTTTTTATAGATGAGGAAACTCAGGTTTGCCTGAAGTCACTAAAGCAATAAATAGCAGAATCAGAATTTGATCTTGGAGGTTCTGACTCAAGTCAGTGCTTCCAATGTGTTTGTTAATTTGAATACAGTTTGGAGGATAAAATACTTAATCAGAAGATAGAGACCATATTAAATGCAAATGTTTGATCTTCTATTCCTGCTGTTGCCCTCTAGCCCTTCTGTCAACTCCAGATATCTATCACTTTCACCAAGAAAAATCACAGATTTCCTTTCTATTAATTAAAAATTGGAGTGGGGAAAGGCACATATGGCTAGACTTTCAAAAATGCTGGAAAAATTATTTCGTGTCAATTCAATCAACCAGCAAATATGTATTAAGTGCCTACTACAGTCAGGGGCACTAGGTGGCATGATGAATAGAATTCCAGGCCAGGAATCAGGAAGACCTGAGTTCAAATCTGGACTCAGACACTTACTAGCTGCATGACCTTGGGCAAGTCACTTAACCCTCTTTACCTCAGTTTTCTCATCTGTAAAATCAGCTAGAGAAGGAAATGGCAAACCGCTCCGGTATCTTTGCCAAGAAAACCCCAAATGGAGTCACGAAGAGTCAGACATGACTGAAAAGTGACTGAACAACAATAAACTATATGCCAGGCATTGTGGTCCATGGCAAGGATACAAGCAGAAAGAATGAAATCATCTCTACTTGCAATGGACTTACATTCTAATAGAGGAAAAAGTAAATAAGTACATATAAAAATATAATCTAAATATAGTTATAAAATACACGTACTTCACATATTATTATACATGTTATTATTTTATTATTATACATTATGGGGAATGTCAACCCAGAGAGGCATTTTCACATATTGGATAAAGAGATGACTTTTAAACCAAGAAGGTCTGAGTTCAAGTCTACCACTAGTACACAGTGTCTGTGAACCAAGGGCAAAAGTCACATGACCTCTCAAAACTATAAGTTACTCTCAAAGATTCTAGGCGCAAAACAGGTGCTGACCTGCATTAGTAGAGGGAGTTTCCTCACCTGGGAGTTCCCTATGCCAATGAAATTCCATGCCCATTCCCTATCCTACCCCTAAATTCATCCACAAGTAGGCTAACTTGAATTGTGCTATACAAAAACCAAGGGGAAAGGAGAAGAGTACTGTTCTTTCTCTCTAATGTATATGATAGACAGGCCAACGTTTCTTCCTGCATTTATTTTTTGTTTGTTTTTGGAGGCAATTAGGGTTAAGAGACTTACCCAGGGTCACAGAGCTAGTAAAATGTCTGAGGCTTGATTTGAACTCGGTTCCTCCTAACTCGGGATAGCGCTCTGTCCACTGGGCTACCTAGCTGCCCCTTTCCTACTACTTAAAGAGCTAATTAATTAACATCTATTTAGTGAGTACCTACTGTATAGTATGTACAAGTTGTTGCTATTGTTCCATTGTTTCAGTTCTGTTCAACTCTTCCTGAACCCATTTGGGGTTTTCTTGGCGAAGATACTGAAGTAGAGTGCCATTTCCTTCTCCAGCTCATTTTACAGCAAAAAAAAAAATTCCAAATCACTCTGATTCTGTAATTCTTTTTGCCAATGGGGGGAGTTGTTTTTTGCTTTTTGGAGGGGGAAGGCAGGGCAATTGGGGTTAAGTGACTTGCCCAAGGTCACATGGCTAGTTAGTGTTAAGCGTCTGAGGTCACATTTGAACTCCAGTCCTCCTGACTCCACAGCTGAACTCCTACCTGACTGACTCCTGCTCTATTCACTGCACCACCTGGCCACCCCAGCCAATTTTGTTTTTAACTTTCTAGCAAGATATAAATATTTCTTTGGACTAATAGCTGACTTTTATAGAGCATTTTAAAGGTTTGCAACATGAAGCTTTAATCATCTCACTGAGCCTCACAATAACCTTGTGAGAAAGGTACAAGAGGTATTATTATTCCTATACTGTAGATGACGAAGCTGACTCATTCACTCATTGTTATACAACTAAGTAGGAACTAGGATTTGAACCCAGGTTTTCCTGAGGCCAAGTTCAGCAGACCATGCCAAGCTTCCTCTTACATTACTGTTTTAAAAAATTAACAACAGTACAATGTAGTATTCAAAGATTAAAATGCTGAAAAAGGAATTGGAAGGAAGCACCATAAATTCTAGCAGTGACCTGCCTTCTCCATCATAGCCAATTCCTACTGTTAGGGAGAACAACCAGAACTAAACAACTATAGAAGAGGAAACCAAAGTTTTAGAAACCTTGGGTAAATGTTCTGCCTGCCTTAAAAAGTTTTTACCTTTCTAACCTTGGTCTGACTTGGGTTTTATTTTTGTTTGTTTGATTTGGAATTTCCAGGTTTGTCCTAGAATTGAGATTTCATTTATGAAGAAAACTTCCAGAGCAGAAATTTCCCTCTGCCAAGGCAGGTCTATGACTCTACATTTACAGTCTCAAAGCTGGGGGGGGGGGAGGGGGGGAGGAATGGGTGTGCAAGAGAGACTGAAGGCTGACAGTCAGGGTCCCATGGCCATTGTGTATAACAGGAGGGACTTGAATTCTTACTCAAGGCTGGTTGTTCTCTAGCCACAATGCCACACTTCCTCTCTAACCTTGGATTCAGGACAATTACTTTTCTTTTTTTGCTAGTTTTCCCATCACTTAAAATTACTGTTCTCTTTCCATATATCTTTCCCTAGAAACAGTTTTATAGTCTTCACCGAGCAGGAACAGTGTGTTGGAAAAGAAAGACTGTTGTTGGACTTGGGATCAGGAAGGAAGGAAATAAGCATTTATACAGAACCTACTATGTCCCAGGCATTGTGATAAGGGCTTTATAAATATTACCTAATTGGATGCTCACAATATCCCCTGGAAGGTAAGAGTTCTTATTAATGCCTGTTTTATTTATTTTAGTTGAAAATAAACTGAGGCATCCAATAGTTACACTGCTACAAGAGAACTTCCAGGTCCCTTCCCAATCCTGTATTTATGTACTATACATAGCTGTCTGCATATAGTCATTCCCATTAAACTGTGAGCTCCCTGAGGGCAAGAATTATACATATAGTTTTCTTTTTTTGGATTATATGCTTTGGTTTTCCACTTAACAAATGTTTGTTGTCGACTCTCAAAAAAATGGGTAATGCTTGTAGCTATAGAGCAGTGGTTCTCAACCTTGCTAATGCCGGGACGCTTTAATACTCGTATGTGGGCATATCTGCATGTGGGCAGACCTGCCTGGAGATGGATGGAGGAGCGGTGTCTCGGTTCCTAAGACCATAGGAAATATGTGTTTTCCGATGGTCTCAGGTGACCCCTGTGAACGTTGTGAAAGGGTCGTTCAACCCCCAAAGGGGTTGCAACCCACAGGTTGAGAACCACTGCTGTAGAGCCTACCTGACTGGGCTGTTGGGAGGCTGAAATGAGAGAATAGACATAATAAAGTGCTTTGGAAATGCTAAGTTCTAGAAAAATGTCAGCTGTTATTATTATTCATAGAAAGCTTCAACTAGTAGAGATGCCTGCAAAGTGTAGCATTCACATGTCTGATACAGCATATGAAAGAAAGCTCAATCCAATGTCTGCTGAGACATGTCATTATCAAGCTAATTAGCACCAGCTAATTAGCTGGCTGATAACCATCAGGAAATTAGATTATGTTCATGTTGATCATTATATTAATGGTGTGCTTAATGGATGATATCCTCATTAGGGGATGTTAGTACATCTAATCAAACTTTGTTGAAATTGACAAAGCTTTGATATTTATCCTAAGTATTCACCAGCTCATCAGAGTTTACTCATAATACAGGAGAAGCCCAAAATCTCTGCTGTTAACATTAGCAAGGACAGGATGGTACCACTAAGGACCTTCAAATCCCATTAGGTCCAAAGGGTGCTGTTTTCATGTGAAAACACTAGTGAAAAATCAAAATTTCATCAATTCCACTAACATTTATTATACTGCCAGCTTTAGGCCATTCACTGTGCTGACAATGAATACACAAAAATTAAACTGAAAATAGCACTGAACTTGGAGCTATAGGGCCTGAATTTGAGTCATACCTCTGATACTTACTAGCTGTGTGACAATTGGACAAGTCACTCAACCCCTCTGGTTTCAGTTGCCTTATCTGTAAAATGGGGAGGGTGGTCTGGATGATCTCTGAGTTCTCTTTTGTTCTAGATCTATGATCCTTTGAACACGATCCCTGCCTCCAAGGAGCTTAAGATCCTACCGTAGAAGGAAAGAAGATATAATGTGAACATAAATGAGTGTGAAACAGGGTCGTATGTTAAGATAAGCCAAAGGAGATCACAAAAGGTGCTCCAGGAAAATTTGAGAAATAAGAAACACTTTCCACTGGTGTGGGATCAGGGAGGGTTTCCTGGAGGAGGTAGCACTGGACCTATTTTGGGAAAAGATTTAAACAGGTGGAGAGGAAAAAGTTTGTTCAAAGTATGGGCATCACCTATACAAGTACAGAGGTGGAAGCACGCAGGGAGAGAGGGAGGGAGGAAAGCAGGAAGACAGGAAGGCAGGAAGGCAGGATGGCAGGAATGAAGGAAGGAAAGAAGGAAGGAAGGAAGGAAGGAAGGAATGAAGGAACGAAGGAACGAAGGAACGAAGGATGGAAGGAAGGAAGGAAGGAAGGAAGGAAGAAAGGAAGAAAGGGAGGGAGGAGGGGAAGAGAATAAAAATTTGTAAAATGTGGCTATTTCAATAGAAATAATAGGTATAAAGTAGTTAGAGACAGAATTACGGCAATACCCACAATACCAGTGGGAATGGAAAGGAAGGGATGGTTCCTAGAGAGGCTATGATGAAAGGATGAATAAGAAAGAAACTGGTCAGTTGGTTAGAAATGTTCATTCCAAATGTCAAGCCAGGATGATTGGGAGAATGGTACTGCCCCTAACAAAGCCAGAGAAATCAGGAAGAAAAACTGGAAATCAGAGGGAAGATAAGTTTCTTTTGGACTTGATGAGTTTAAATAATCATACTTCAAAGAGATATATGATCAAAACAACTTGCTGGGCATTGGGCAAGAATACAGGGTACACTTCTTGATAGGAAAGTTATGGCCTGAAAAAACAGAGTGAAACATGCATTTTCAGGCACGGCTAATGTGCTGATATGTTTTGTTTGACTATACTTGTTATAAGGGAAAACTTATATGAAGGTAGGATGTGTAGTGATGCCAAAAAAAAAGAAAATAGAACTAGGGAAATCAATTAATCATTTTTAAAATATGCAGAGTAGAGAGTTAGGAAGTTCAGAAGACAATATTGACAGGCAAGGAAGTATGGAAATCATCATGTTAAATTTGAAATACACTTCTAAAAAATAAGTTGAACATTATAAAGATGCAGAGTTTCGTATGTAGTCCTCATTTCCTGTTCTTTACATGATAAATGTTCACGTTTATTGATGTTCTTCAGGCTCATGAAAGTCATATAACTTGGGTGAGGTGACCCACAGGGACTACTTCTTGGACTATGGACCTGGTTCCTGACTGGTTCCAGTCAATCACACTGAAATTTAGGAGGCGCCTGCTTATGGCCATGTGGTGACTCATTGGTAAAAGGACTTAGTGTTTTCATAGAATGTGAGAGGCCTTGACTAATCTAGTGGTCATCAGCCTCACCCTCACAACAACATGATAGCAACAGGGGGCAAAGCATTTCATATGTTAAAAGAACAGACAATTTCTAGCTGGCGCTGCCTTGCCTATGGCTCTCCAGATGGCAAGATGTGACTCTAGTAAATGGGTAAAGAAAGGCAGGCTATTTCTCCATCTTGGTGTCATGGGGATCCAGCCCATATGGCAGCTAGTGCCAGGGAATTTAACCAAGCAAGTTTTTGCTGGGGGGCCCCTTTGACTTTCTTTGATTGTTCACAGGGTACCTAGTGACCTTGTGAGTTCTTAGGGTCTTTCATCCACTAGCATGGTGGCAGCAAGAGCATCCAAAGGAATTATTGATTATTGTTTGGGCATTAGCAGGAACAGGATAGAGACAAGAGAGAAATACTTGACAACTACTCCAGTACCCTTGGAAAAAGTGACCACCGAAAGGAGAAGGGCTTGGTCTGTTTTTACCAGAAGAGTTGACCAAATAGTGCCCAAGCAAGGTAAAATATAAAGTGACTAATTAGCAGCCTTTTAAACTGTTTTATGTTCTGATGACACTTAACTGTACTGACCTGCCAGCAAACTATAACAGTAGTTATGTTACTGAATTTTGTTTAAATCATTGTTAGTACACAGTGATTCTTTCTTTCTATGCTTAGCATTTGTCTACCTCTCCCATACCTGATTCATGTTTGTTCCCTGAGAACCTTTCTACTTCCCTTCCCTATCCCTTTGCTGCACTTATGAGCCACAACTTTTGCTATAATTATCCTAAGGACCCTGAGGCTGAGAATTTGTCATCAAGCCAATGAGTATAAGAATGGGGAGCATAATCTCCCTAATTGAAAGTTGGGCTTCTCTAGCACCAAATCTGGCACAAATCACTGGGAACAGAACACAGCATGGTATAAGACTCCAGCCCCTGTAATCCTACCATGTTCTTCTCTCTACTAGAATAAAAAAGGGGAAAAATTGTTAAACAAAGGATAACTCCTAGACAACTCAAGTGCCCTATTATGATCCTTGCAATGTCAAGAGAACACCAAAAAGTCCCCTAACACATTGAGAAGACTGTTTGTGATGAACTTATGGGAAGATAAGGACAGGAATGGCACAGGATGGGAAGGCTTGAGTAATTTGGGATCTAGAGGGGATATCTGCAAAGACAAGGTCATAGATCCACTGGAGAATTAAGGCATTATAATTTTAAGTGTCAGTCAGGTAATCTGGGTAGAAAGGGCAGCGTTTATTCATGAAAACAGACCTAAATGGAAAGAAGAGTATGTGATGGGGAAGAGTGAAACAAAAAGATTGGATATGTATGATATAACCATATTGTGAAGGGCCTTGAATGTCAAACTAAAGATTTTAGATTCTGTAATAACAACAATCATTTACATAGCATTTTAAGATTTACACAGTCCATTACATACATTATCTCATTTGATCTGGAGGCATTGGGGAGCCAATATAGATTCCTGAGGAGGGCTAAGAGAGATGAAATTAACATTCCAGGAAGATTAGCATGATGGTCCGTGTGTAGGGACAATGAGACGTTGGTGGAGAACAGAGTTAGAGAGAATGTTAGAGTAATCCAGGTGTGAGTGAAGTCATAGGAGCCTAAACAATAGCGGTGATAGTAAAAATGCTGAGGAAAAAATAAATAAGCTACATTTTGAAGGAAGAATCAATAGGACCTGATGCCAGGTTGGCTCACAGGTTAGCACTCCTTGAGCATCCAAAGTTGGGCTAAATGTCCTTTGGAGTCCCTACCAGCCCTGGATCTACAGCAAAGGAAAAGGAAGAGTCCTGGTAATTACCCGGGCCACATAAATGGTTTTACTGAACAGGAAGGAGGAATTTTGATTACTCAATATATACTAAAGGTCCTACACCAGGGTAAGGGATGAGAAAAGTGCTGGGTCGTAAAAACCAAGAATATGTTGTAACTCAGGAATTCACCATGCTACTCCCTGTCTCTTGGCAATCTACCTTTGTGATTAATGGTATCATTGCCTCTTTGTGACTAATGGTATCAATGTCTTGTATGTTTAGCCACTAGATCACTCCACAGCTAACAAATAAGCTTTTAAAATGGAGCAATCTCACCGTTCTCTTTTATTCAACCCTGTGGGAAAATATGGCAGATTTCTGCCCCAGGGAAGTTTAAATATTGAACATTTGTTTAAATATTAAACTTGAAGGTGACTACTCTAGTAGGAGAACAAGATTAAGTCAACAGCCAAAGACCAAAAAGCCTGCATGTATTGGCTGGTGATCTGAGAGTAGGGGCGGAGAGCCAGATTTGGAGATCTCCGGTTCACTCACTCTCTTCCATATTATGAGCTTTTGCAGGCATTGGTTTTCCAAAGGACAGCAAAGTCATTATATATATACATATATGTGTGTACATATATATGCATATGTATACATGTGTACACACATGTATATATATGCCTATGTATACATATGTACACACATGTAATATAATTAATAGATGGCTCAGAGGGAAAGATGTTCTTTGTTGTTTCAAGTCACTTCAGTTATGTCCAGCCAACTCATGATCACATCTGGGGTTTTCTTGGAAAAGATCCTGGAGTGGTTCACCATCTCCTTCTTCAGCTCACCTTACAGTTGAGGAAACCGAGGCAAACAAGGTCACACAGCTAGGAGGTGTCTAAGGCTGCATTTGAACCCAGGTCTCCCTTGCTCTAGGCCCAGTGTTCTATCCACTATTGTTCTCTTTAAGGCTTCCCATTTTCCAATGAGAAATTTGCTATCCCAAACACTCCTTCTTGGGCATCTGTACCCAGACAAGTTCCCTCAATTTGGTATAATAGTACAAAAAAAAGCTCCGGTCTTGTATGCTAAAGACCAGGGGTCAATCCCCAACTCCCATACTTACTAACTGAATGACCCCATGCAAATTTGTTCATTTCATCACTCTGAGCCTCAGTTTTTCTCATATATAAAACAGGGATAACAACCTATTTTTTGGAAGAAAACTTCTTTGTAAACCTCAAAGAGCTATGTAATTAACTGGAGAGGGGCAGCACTTGGTGGTGATGGTGATGGTGATGGTGGTCCTGTGTGTGTGTGTGTGTGTGTGTGTGTGTGTGTTTAATGTTCAAGTGTTGCAAAAGAAATGGCTAATATTGTTAATCAATATAACAAACAAGAAATGGACAAAAACCAAAATTTCAAACAAGAAAATTCCCCCTACTTCCAATCAAGGAAAAAGGAAAAATTAAGCAATTAATTGGATCACTCAAATACATGAAGGTGTGTTCTTTACCATAAATTTGCAAATATTCACCTTCATTCTGTTTCAGTTTAAAAAAAACTCTTGGGGGCAGCTAGGTGGCACAGTGAATAGAGCACCCTCCCTGGAGTAGGGGGACCTGAGTTCAAATATGACCTCAGACACTTGACACACTTACTAGCTGTGCGACCTTGGGCAAGTCACTTAACCCCAATTGCTCCACCTTCCCCCCTTCAAAAAAAACAAAAAAAAAACATGTTTTTTACCCTTCCAATTTGCAGTACAGAGGAAATTATTCCGTCCCATCCTTTCAGATGCCACATTTCAGCCTAACTAGCAAAGATATTCTTATAAATTCCTTTTCAGTTCCTTCAAATATCAAAGCATACACATAACTGGCCTGGGGAACACAGATAAAGGAGAAAGACTACAAGTTTGGAACTGGAAGGAACCTCAAAGGCCATCTATTCAAACTTCTGCATTTTACAGAGAATCTATAGAAAAAGGAGAAATTTGGAATCAAAAGTTCTGATGTAAAGTTAATTCTACTGAAGTGACACAGTATTTCCTAGTCTAGACCTTGGTTTTCCTCCACCTATAAAATGGGCATCATGCCCATCAACTGGGGAATGGCTAAACAAGTTGTGGTATATGAATGTAATGGAATACTATTGTGGTATAAGAAATGGGGAGGAGATGGTCTTCATATTCACCTGGAGAGGCTTATACAAACTGATGCTAAGTGAGAAGAGC
>CM053589.1:45347283-45397643 GCA_028646515.1 Pseudochirops corinnae | reverse complement strand
GAAAGAACAGAGTTTAAATGGAGACTGAAGCAAACTACACGCTCTCTTACTTTTCCATGTTTGGTTTTGTTTCTTCTTTCTCATTGTTCACTCCATTGGTTACAACCCTCCTATGCAACCAGACTAATGTCCAGTGTGAAAGTATTTGCAGAACCTACACTTGATTCCATGCCGCCATGGGGAGCGGGGGGAGGGAGAGGGAGGGAAGAAAATTTGAAACTCAGGGGACTGTAGAACTGAATCTTATAAACTAAAAGTAAATAAACAAATCCATTTAACTGAAAAAAAGAAACAAAAAAAAAAAACAAGACTCAAAAGTGGGAAATAAATAAATGAAATGGACATCATAATGTTTTTCTCCCCTTCAAGAGGACTGGAATTCTCTTTTAGATTCTTAGCTGGAGTGTGACACTATTAACAAACAAAGTCTAGATGGAGAGTTGGTCAGTTAGAAAAGTCAAATTACTTCCAAGAATTCAATGTCTAAGATCAAAATTAAATGGAGGCACAATGAGACAAGGATTCATTAGTTTGAAGTTTTACATGATTTGTTTGGAAGAGCAGTTCCCAAAGTTTGGTCCAAGGAATCTTGAGAGTCTTTTCATTGGTCTTCAAGATCAAAACAATTTTCACCATAACACCAAAACATTATTTGCCTCTTAAAATATTCTCTTCCAGAGCAGCTAGGTGGCGCAGTGAACAGGGCACCAGTTCTGGAGTCAGGGTTCAAATCTGTTTTAATACTTACTAGCTGTGAGATCCTGGATAAGTCATTTAACCCCAATTGCTCTGCCTTCCCCCCTGCAAGGAAAAAAAACAATTCTCTTCCCTTTTCTAATTGTGTGAAAACAGATTTTCTTCATATACTTCAACCAAAACAATGCAGAAGCAAATATGAGAATCTAACAGTCTTCTATTGTCAGACAGTAAAAAGATTTTTTAAATATGTAAAATAAAACTACTCTTCTTACTATTTTTATTTTAGAAAATATATTTTTTCATAAAATATATTATTTACATTAACCTATATTGCTTTAATATTAAATGAACTAACAAACATTTTAAAACTTTATCAGCTTTAATTTCTGATATGGTAAATATTAATAGTTATCACCCATATAAATGAAAGTTCTTTGGGGGCCTCAATAATTTTTAAGTGTAAGAGAGTCCTAAGACCAAAGCTTGAGAAATGCTAGTTTAGGATAACCTGTCTTCAATTAGCTGCACGTGCAGATTTGAGGAGTTAAAACTTTAATGGCTTAAACATAATGAGAAAAGTTTTCTTTTTGAGAACTATATACAAAACACTGTGTTTACATGAAGGTGAAACAAAGACAGAGGGCATAGTATATACTCAAAGAGTATACAAACTAAAGAGGAAAGGCCATGGACAAAAAAACTATGTCACATGGGAGAGCAAGTTAAGTACCAAGGAGAGATCCCTGCAAAAAGGTTCTAAGAAATTTTGACCATTGAAACATTCTTCTCTCCCACCAATGTTTCCTTGGGACTTATTTCTATCTAAGGAGTTAAACACTGTGCTAGTCATGAAAGAACATAGGGAACTTCTACATTTCCACCTCAAACCCCTGGAAAACCAAATCTTCTCCCATTCTAGTTTTGTGAGGAACATAATCCTTTGAGGTGAATATTTCTGCTCTCTAGCCCAATGAGAGGCAGTATAGCGTGAGGGATTTACAGAGGATCTGAATTCTAGTCTCAGCTTTTCTAGCACCCATTAAAGTAGACAAATCATCTCATATCTCTGGGCTTCAATTGTCTTATCTGTTAAATAAGGAAGTTAGTCTAAATGGTTCTATGATTTTATGTCAAAGTAAACCTTAGGCTTAAAACCCAGTGACTATGTCCCCTGATGCTCTGGGACGTCCATGTCAATCAAGTCAACCAAAAATTATTTACTAAATGTCTATTATGTGCCAGGCACTGGAGATAGAAGTACAAAGAATTAAATAATCTCTACTTGGAAAAAACTTAAATTCTAATAGGGAAGATAATAAGTACATATAAAATTAGATACAGCATAAATATAAATTGAATAAAGATAAATATATACAAAGTAGTTAGAAACAAGGTAGTTTTGGAAAGAGAGTACCAGCTGTTGGGAAGATCAGGAAATTCATCCAGAAGATGGTTCATGAGTTGCATCCTAATGGAAGAGAGACACTCTTGAAATGGAATAAAGAGAAAGTATATTCCAATATGGAGGATGACTAATGCAATGACACAAAGATGGTAGATTGAGTACCCTGGGTAAGGAATCAAAAGTAAGCCAGTTTGGATGGATCTAGAGTATAGGAGGAAGAATGTCTACTGAGGTTGGTTAGGTGAGTTGGAATCAGGCTTGTGCAGGGCTTTAAACTCCAAATAGGGAAGTTTATATTTTGCCCTAGAGGTAATAAGGAAGACACTGAAGTTAATTGAGGAGGGGAATTACACAGTCAGTTCATTCCTTAAACGATATTACTTTAACAACAGTAGGATGGACTGCTATAGTGAAGGATGAGGTAGTGATAATAATTAAGAGGCTGTTGCAATAATGTAGGCAAATAGCATGATAGTGAAAAGAAGACCTGAAGCCACAGGACCCTAGAACACAGGCAGTTAGACAGCCCAGTGAATAGAGCGTCAGATGGGGAATTAGAAGACCTGAATTCAAACTCAGCCTAAGACACTGATTAGCTGTGAAACCTTGAGCTAGTCACTTAACTTCTGTCTCTTCCCCCGTTTTCTCATCGGTGACATGATGATAACGGCTACAGGGATGAGATATCTGTAAAGCACTTTGCAAACCTTAGAGCACTATATAAGTGCTATTTATTATTACAGATTTAAGCTGAAAGGAACTTCAGAGGTCATTTCATCTATCTCCCTCCTCTTACAGGTGAGAAACTGAGGCCAAGAGAGGTTAAGTGACTCATCTAAGATCACATGGGTAGTAATTTGTAGAGCCATGTCTAACATCTCTACTCCCACCCTATTTTCTGACTCCAAATCCAGCATGTTTCCACTATTGTACCTCACTGCCTGATAAGTCATCAGATAGAATTCAAATCACCTTCTCTCCTATTCCATGGGAATCCACTCACCTTATCTGAGCCTCAGTATACACATTTTACAAGTGAAGGGGAAGTTGGACCAGGTGATCCTAAAGGTCTCGCCCAGCTCTAAATGCCGTGATAAAATGTTACTCACTTAAAACATAAATGCTTGTTGCTCTCAAACAGTCAAGTTAACTGCATAAAGACTCTCCCTGATAGAAAATTATCATAGAAAACTTCAATAAGATCCAGGCTAGAGTTCAATATTTGTCCCTGGAGACAAAAGAAACTATTCCATTAAAGTTGCTTGGAAACCAAAAACAGGACATACAAAGCTATCTCTAGAGGGCACAGTACAGAGTTGTCCTGTGGAAAATGGATTAGACTTTTTCTGCTTGGCCCTTGAGGATAGAATGAGTTTGATTTACGTTCAGGATAAGAAAAAACCTTTTTAACAATTAAAGCTGGAGTCAGGTGGAGTCAGGAAGACCTAAACTCAAATCTGACCTCAGACACTTCCTAGTTGTGTAACCCTGGGCAAGTCACTTAACCCTGCTTACCTCAGTTTTCTCATCTGTAAAATGAGCTGGAGAAGGACATGGCAAACCATTCCAATACCTCTGCCAAGAAAACCTCAAATAGGGTCACAAAGAATCAGACATGACTGAACAACAAACAACCAAAAACAAAAACTTCTTACTAATACGTCTTCCTGACTCCAGGTCTGGCAATTTATCCACTGTACCACCTAGCTGCCTTTATTTGGCACACAGAAAACACTTAATAAATACTTGGTGATTGATCAGAAATAAATGGGAACCTCTCATTGGAAAATCACCTCCAGATCTGTCTTATCTTGAGCAATGATCTCTTTCTCCATTTCCTTTCCTCCCTTCAGGCCACTTTGGCAAATTTAACCACCACAGGACACGCTAATTGTTCTCTTGTCTTTTTCCTTCTCTCCGCCCCTTGCCAACATTCCTTGGATTATACAAACTCTATAAAGAAAAGCAGAGAGGACCCTGGTTTCATTCCCATCAGCAATCCAGCTGTCCTTCCATTGCTACCTTAAGGAGTTTCTGGGGAGGAAAGAGATTCGGGGTTAAAGAAAAGTTCATTGAAAAAGGGAAGGGGGTGATCAAACACCAAAACCCTGTGTCATGAGCCTGGCTTCATGCCTTAGAAGTCACTTCCTGTGCTATAACGCACAGGATTAACTAGCTTAAAAACACAAGATAGAAGCAGGAAATAATGCTAGCATGGAATGTGGGTTTTCTATCAACACATTTTTTTTCAGTCAGACTCACATGTGACCCAGCTCAGCTGAAGCCCTCTAGACTCCCACTTCTATTTAAACATTTGTTAGGACTATAGAAAGGGATTGATCCTGTGATTTCATGGCACAGGATGCTGCTGGGTGATGAAACTTGCTCTACCAATGCAGGTCATTGCTTTCACTTATATTGTGAGAAGAGTTACCTAGGACACTGGGAAGGAAGTGAAATGACTTGTCCAGGGTCACACAGTCAATAGGTGAAAGAGACAAGATTTGAAAGGAGGTCTTCCTGGCTTCAAGGCAGATCCTAGATCCACTCCACCACATTCTGCTTCTCAGTCATCCTCCCTACCTCTCTCCACCCCCCCCAAAAAAGGAATTAAAGTTGTCAGCTCCTAAGCCATTATTTTTCTCAGCTTTGTTTTCTTTTGGTTTTAAACAGTTAAAAGCAACCATTCCCTCTCAAAACACAAAAAAGCTGGTTCATTTCTCCATTTAGAGTTATTTAGGGTGAAAAAAGGAAAGAGGTATAAATTGCTCAATAAGACCAACTGCCAGATCTAAAAGTCTCTGCTCAGTTGGTGGGAAGAGTTATTTATATTTGAAATATAAGCCCTCTCAGGCTGGGTGGACTTGAGAACTCTGACTGTCAGACCTCCGTTGCTTACTGGCTCTGTGATCCTGAGCAAATCATTGAACCCCTCAGTGTTCTGGACCCTTTAGAACTCAAAACTTTATTTTTAAAATGCTAGAAATTGTTTTTAACACGTAATGGGGGGAGAATAATTTTTTTTTAAGACTTTTAAGTTTCAGAACAGTTGCTGAACTGTACTGATAGATGGAGTTTCCTTATCAGGAGATATTTTCTCCATGGTAATCAGATTTAGATTTTTTTTTTCTTAGTGGGGAAAGGCAGGGTAGTTGGGGTTAAGTGACTTGCCCAAAGTCACACAGCTAGTAAGTATTAAATGTTCTGAGGTCACATTTGAACTCAGGTCCTCCTGACTCCAGGTCTGGTGCTCTATTCACTGCTCCCTAGCCACCCCCAAGATTTTTTTTGGGGGGGTTACAAAACATTGTAGCAGCTAGTTGTTGCAGTGGATAGAGTGCCCAGGCCTGGAGTAATGAAAACTTATCTTCTCAGTTGAAATATGGCCTCAGACATTTACTAGCTGTGTGACCTTAGGCAAGTCACTTAACCCGGATTGCCTCCCAAAAAAAGTGGTCATAAACAGTCAGATATGACTGAAACAGCTGAGCAGTAACAACAAAACACTGTACTCTTTGGAGCTTCACCATAAACCCACTGTATTATGCTCATTTTACAGATAAAGAGAAAGAGTCAAAGAGGCTGAATGACTTGCTCTTGATAACGGAGCAAGTGTGAAGAATTCAAAGACATTTCTCTTCCGACTCCAAGTTCATGCGCTGTCTCTTGCTCCCAGAGTACAGTCAAGATCACTTTCCATACATTTAGAGATGGCCAATCTCAAATTAGGCAACCAATATGGAGGGCAAACAGAATGAGTCCAATATGTTGCTAATTTCATCTTGAATGCCTCAAATACTTCCCAGTCTTGTGACTCTGAGCAAGACTCCTAACTTCCCCCCGACTCAGTTTTCTCCATCTGTAAAATGGGGGTGATAATAGCATCTAACTCATTAGGTCCTTGAAAAGATAAATGAGATAAAATGCATAAAACGTTTTGCAAATCTGAAAATGCTCTATAAATGTTAGCTCTTATTTTGGGGCATTCATGTCTTCCTACTTCCAGATCCAAAGCTCTCGCTTCTACACCAAGCTGAGGCTGACCCCACCCCTACTCCCACGCACGGCCCCCCCCCCCCCGCCCAAACACAAACAGACATGCAAACAGAGGTTGGTATGGTTCCAGGCTGCTACCTACACACTCTCCTAAAAGTCTGCAGCTCTCCCCTGCCGGATCTCCAGGAACTCTTGACTCCTTTATCACAGCATTCAGACCACTAGATTATCAGGAAGAGGTGCAGCGCTTCTTATAGTTTACGTAATTAATGCTACTGAGCCTGAGGAACAAAGTCCTTGTCCTCTGCCTGTTTAAAACTTAAAGCCGGCATAGAAAACTTGTAAACACAAAAACCAACAGAGAAGCATAAGTGCTTCAGCCCAAACCCCTATTCTCAACTCTCTCCCCGGGTCAGACGCTCCCCAAAGGAGGATAAAGATAAGACACCAGCAAAGCTAAGCATTCTTGAGAAAAGAAATCAAGTTTAACCGGTACCTAAATGAAACACCTGCTCCTCCGTCCCAGGCTCCCGCCCAACCTCACGGGGTGGCCCCTCAGTGGGGGAATAATAACACAGTTCGAATCCCCAGGGCTTTGACTCTAGTGGGAAGGGGGCGGAGTTGGGATGACAGCCCAGTCCAAAGGGATAGATCCGTCTTCCAGGAAAGTGTAGAATCCCCCTGCCAAATATCCCTCCGAATTAGCGGGCGCCGACCCGGTGCATCTTACCCAGGGGAGAGGTGTAGGTAGTTTGCGGAGCAACAGGGTGTCGCCTTGTCAGGGCCAGGGCTGCACCGAGCACAGAGCCCCGCCCGTCAATCCGACGTCAGTACCTACACAGTCCTGCCCTTCCTAGCCCAGCCCAGTCCCAGGAACCTGGGGGCGGGGGCTGGGAAAAAAGGTCCTCGTTCGGAGGCACGCTACCTCACCCCAGAAGTTCCTACAATCGCGGGACCGCCGCGGGGCGCTAATGGGTCATGGGGTGACCTTCTTAACTGAGGGTCCGAGTGAGCCCAAGGTCTCAGCCTGCAATTGTGTGACCCCCAAGCCGCAGCCTCCGAGAAACACACACTGGTCCTCTCCTTCCCCAGGAGTAGGGCTCAAATTGCTAAGAGAAGTCTCTCCCTGCTCAAGAAGGCTATGGTATTGAGTAATGACAAGACTCAGACATGGAACCAAAACTCAGTAGAGGTGGAGAGGGAGTGAAAGATATTACTCAGGGTTCTTATCCCTTTCTCGTTTGCAGACAACGCTATAGATGTGCTACCCAATCCTGTGGCCCACCCGGTGCCTCTTTTGGCATCCCCAGCGTTTAGCACAGTGTTTGACCCTTAGTAGCTGCTCACTTGTCCAGTACTTTAGAGATTCTATGATGGACTTCTGTTATTTTCGCTTGGGGCAGTTGTTTTTTTTAGATGGTTTTTCTTAGTAAGCAGGGGAGAAGAGGTTGTGGGCAGGAACCACCTCTATTTCTGCTTATCCCCTGATTCTTTCTCTTACTGCCTACAAATATCTTCTATGAAGACAAAACAAAACAACCTTCACTTGATCCTACATTATCCCCCTGAGCTATCATTGGCACAGCTCTTCATCTTTTTACAGGCAAAATCCTAGAAAAAGCTGTTTCTACTTCTTGCCTCTGCTTTCAATCTGGCCATCATCATTGCACTGAAACTTCTCTCTCCTTGGTTACCAATGATCTCTCTATTGCTAAATCCTTTGGCTTCTTCTCCACTGTCAGCCTTGTTGACCTCTCGAAGGCATTTGACATTATTGACTACAGTCTCCCTTTCTGGATCCTCTCTCTCTCCTCTCAAGTTTTCATGATACTGTTTTGTCACAGTCCCCTTACTATCAGCAGCCCCTTCTCTGTTTCCTTTGAGGGTTCATCATCCATGTCCCATCCCTTATGTGGGGGTGTACCCCAGGGTTCTGTCCTGTGCCCTCTCCTCCTATCTCTCCCCTCCTCTTCTCGCCTCTTCTCCTTCTCTCTCTCTCTCTCTCTCTCTTTCTCTCTCTCTCTCTCTCTTTCTCTCTCCCTTTCTTCTTCCTTTTCTCTGCCCCTCTCTCTCTCCTCTCCTTCTCTCTCTCTTTCCCTCTTCCTTCTCTCCCTTTCTCCCTCTCTCTATCAGCATTCACTGGAAAGGTATCAGTAGAAAAGATTGAAGATAATTAGTAGGAGGGAGTGGATAATAAGTAGGGACAATCTATTAGAGCAAAGTGGTGGGGACAGAATCGAAGTACCAGGAGAGTGGATTGCTAGGAGAGAATACAAGATGAGAGTAAATAAAAGAAGATAATAGTGGGGGATGATATCAAGGGATTGTGAGATAAGGAGAAGGGGAAGAAAATTTTGGAACAACTATGAATGGACTTCAACGGAAAGTAAGGGAGGAGGGGGGGATACAATGAAAAAAGCTGGAGGAGAGAAGGCTTGGGAGACAGCTAGGTGGAGCAGTGAATAGAGCACCAGCTCTGGAGTAGGAGGACCTGAGTTCAAATTCGACCTCAGACACTTAACACTTACTAGCCCTGTGACCTTGGGCAAGTCACTTAACCCCAACTGCCCTGCCTTCCCCCTCCAAAAAACAAAAGAGAAGGCTTAGAACAACTGTTGTGGGAAGTAGAAAAGAAAGTTAAAGAGAAGTAAAAGGCATACCCTCCACCTCACCAGGTGCAATGAGGGAATTGAGACAATAAAAATTTGCACCCTACTCGGTCAGCAAAGTGAAGTGATTTCCTCCAGCTAAAAACAGAAGCATGTGAAATAGGGTGTGGGACCTGGATTGGAATCAGGCCTCAGACACTCACTAGCTGCTTGACTAGAGGAAGTCAAATGACTTGACAAGGCAAACTAATGTTTACCTCAGTTTCCTCAACTGTAAAATGGAAATGATAACAGCACTTACCTCTCAGAGTTGTTGTGAATGATAAATGAGATAGCATTTGTAAAGCATTTATCATGGTGCCACGTAGTAGGCACTATATAAATTCTTAATTCCTTTTCCACCTTCCTATGAGAAAATAACAGGCAGGGGAATGGTGAGAATAATCTGGCATTGGGGTGTGACAAGGAAGAAAGCAAGAGATGAGAGAGCAGAGGGAGGAGTGGGGACTTATTAACTAACGAATGAAGACTGTGAAGGGAGGAAAAGTTCTAAATATCTTAGTATTTAGAGAGGAAGATTTCCTGGAGACCTGGAAAAGTACTGAGCCAAGGAGAATTAGGAGGCAGTCGAGGTAAGGATGAAGAGTAAGTTTAGGGGGAGAAGGGAACAGAGAAAGATGGAATGAATGGGATTATGATCAGGTAAAAGGAATTTCAGAGTTCTTTGTCATGGAAACCAGAACACTAAAGGATAATGGTAAAGTCAGGACTGTGGCCATTTCCTGCCCATAGTCTACGTACAGCAGAGAAGAGGGTCTTGTGAGTTTAAAGATTAGTAAACTGGGAGGTTAGAGTGTATGAAGGAACACTGATACGACATGCTGAAGTCTCTTAGTATAACGGTAACATAAGGGCAGAGAGGAATACTATTAGCCAAGCAGTGAACACATTGAAAGAGGAGAATGTTATAGGGATTGATTGGTATGTAATTGCCACTAGGATCTGAATTGGGGGATAAATTTGCATAGCATGTATCTAAATGTGAAGTTGCTGAGTAGAAAGTAAAGAGAGGGGAGAATCTGGAAATGGCAATGGGTAGTAAGCAGTATTCAGATTGTGGCTCCCAGACCTGTTGCATGCAGGGGCTAGATTCCACAGTACTGGAAAAGAGGGCCAGGGATGCAAGGTCAAGATGCCAAGTCTCTGTGAGTGCCAGTCACTTCTCTGATCTAGAAGCTTCAGGGACTCCCCATTGCATTTAGGATAAAATACATTCTTTCTGGCAATTAAATCCCTTTGTAATCAGCCTTCAGTTCAGTTTTGCAGGCTGAGTACATGTCACTGCCCCCATGCACTGTATGCACTTCACTGTAAAACAGAGATTTGTGAAACTCCCAGAGTTGTAAGAATCAAATGAGATCTTTTTAAAGCACGTTTCAAACCTTAAAGAGCTATAAAAATGCTGGCAATAGTAGTTGTGATAACAGTAGTAACAGTACTCTAGAGTTGAGTTATCCTGCAAAGAGAAAGCACCTGGGGTGACTAGAGTCAACCTTCTTGGACCTATATAGTCTATTTGTCTGACAGTATTAGTAATGGGCAAGGTCTGACTTTGCTTCTTCATCTTGTGGCTATTTCTTGATAATCCTTGGTGTCCAGGAACTAGTCCTCTTCTTTACAAAGAATCTCAAAGAACTCACTGTTGTCTAGTAATTCCTCCTGTCACTGATAGGCAGATCACTACTATTGGCTCTCATTCTGAAACTCCAATTTCTGACTGCTCTACCACTGCCTCCACCCTCCGCCAGCTCGGGACCTATGGACTATTTCATAGTTCCATAGAAAGGCTTCAAAGATCCACAGGCTTTCACTCTAGGTGGTGGGTAGTGTTTAGTCATTTTTCAGGTCGTGTTCAACTCTTCTTGATCTCATTTGGGGTTTTCTTGACAAAGATACTGGAGTGGTTTGTCATTTCCTTCCCCAGCTCATTTTACAGATGAGGAAACTGAGGCAAATGGGGTTAAATGACTTTCCCTAGGTCACACAACTTCTAAGTGTTTGAAGCTGGGTTTGCACTTGGGTCTTTTCTTGACTCCAGGCCTGATGCTCTATGCACCTGGCTGCCCCCTCCAAGTAACAGAATCCAGTTTGTGAGGCTCCTTTCAACTTTGGTTCTCTCCATTTTTGTGTTTGCTCTTGATTTTGAAGGTTATGCCTAAGGCATAGTCAAAAGGTATGACTGTCAGTCATTCCCAAACTCAGTGTTAATAGGGATGCTTCCTCCTTTTCCTCATATCTATAATGGAAAAACAAAGGCTTCATCTGAGGATGGCAAGATGGGCTAAAACCATTGGCCAGGATCCACACCCTTTATATATCGTTCCCTGGCTTTTAAAGCCTTCTCCTGGACCTTTTCCACCTTTCTTACAAATTGCTCCCTCCACAATCTCTATGAACTAGTGACACTGACCTTCCTGTTGTCCCTTAGACATGACACTGTATCTCCCAACTCCATGACTTTCCATTGGTTGTCCCCCATATCTGAAACTCTCTTCCTCTGCTTCTCCACCTCCTGTCTTCAGGGTTTCCTTTAAGAGTCAGCTCAAATCCTACCTTCTGGAGGTTTCCTAGTTTTACCATCCCCACTGCCACTCCAGTCCCTTTTTTTGAGATTACTCCCAATATCTTGTATGTAAATAGTAATTTATCTTCTGCTACTTCTATAGAAGCTCCTTGAGGGCAGGAGATGTTTTGCCTATTTTTTTTTTTTTATCTCTAGCACTTAATACAGTTACCTGGCCTGCACAAAGATTACAAAATACAGTTATCCCTTATACATGTTGAGAGTTAGACACCCCCACGATCTGGAAAATCCATGTAAAATTTTTTGGCCCTCCCTTTATATTGGAGAAGAAGTCTGAATTTTTTCTTTTTCTTTTATGGGATATTTATAGTACCTTATTGTAAAATTTGGGTTACGTATCTGGTCATAGGCTATATGTAGGTCAATGTTAAGTAAAAATACTATATGAAAAAGAACTTTTTCTGTGTCATCTGCTGGCCTCATGGCATCTGCAAAATCTACAAAACTCCCAAAAAATTCCCATTTAATTTCTTATGCAGACCCACCATATATCGAAAGCACAATGGGGAGAGTCACTCTGTGGAAGGAATAACTGTAAATGCTTGTTGGCTCAAAAGTTTTACCTAGTAAAGGATCTTGTGAGCAGTCTTTAGCTATCTCCACAAAGCCGCAGATTTTCTAATATCAGGCTAGTAGGAAGGACTTTCAGGGACAGCAACAGGTGCTGTTCTATAGTCTCCTCTTCTCTTCCCACCTTCCACAGTCCAATAGCTCACAAAGTATAGATCCTAGCGGCTGCATTCAGGACAAACCTCGGAGTTGCCCTGTGAGTTAGTCTGACCTGTCATGAGTGATTCCAAGCATAACTGAAATAAATACAACACGGTTGGGGTTGGGGCAAAATCAGCCTCTAATTCTGGCAGTTTGATTAATTTTTTCCTAATCTTTGGTTTTGAAGTTGATGTTGTTCTTGGGTGAATTGAACTTTAAATTTCTCATTATTAGAGTCAAAGAGGGGCAATTAGGTGGCACAATGGATAGAGCATTGGGCTTGGAAGACTCGTCTTTCTGAGTTCCAATCTGGCCTCAGACATTTACTTAGCTGTGTGACCCTGGGTAAGTCACTTAGCTGTTTGCTTCAATTTCCTCATCTGTAAAATGGGAAACACTCAAGTAATTTTTTAAAATACAGTGATCAAATTGTATTATGATTTCAAATGCTTTGAAACCTCAGTACGGAGTTTCCCCCACATACGCCCAATATCTTGTATATACCATAGTAGCTTACATGTTATCTTCTACCACTTGAATATAAGCTCCTTGAGGGCAGAAATGTTTTGCCTATTTTTTTTTTATCTCTAGCACTTAATACAGTACCTGGCCTGCACAAAGATTACATAATACAGTTACTCTTGGATATGGAATAAGAGAACCTGAGTTCAAATCCTGACTCTTTCATCAGGTGTAAGACCTTGAACAAGTCACAAACTCTCTGACCCTCAGTTTCTCACCTGTAAAATGAGCCGGTAGGACCTGACATATCTTTTCATAAATTCTAACTTTCCTTGACTCTCTTTTGTTGTTTATTGTAGAATCATTTCAGTCATTTTCTTGACGAAGATACTGGAGTGGTTTGCCATTTCCTTCTTCATCTCATTTTATAGATGAGGAAATTGAAGCAAACAGCTAAGTGACTTACCCAGGGTCACACAGCTAAGTAAGTGTCTGAGGCCAGATTGAAACTCAGGAAGATGAGGCTTCTAAGCCCAACACTCTATCCATTGTGTCACCTAGTTGCCCCTCCTTGACTCTAATATCCCCTTAAGGAATTACTACCCCCATCTTTTTTATTATCCACTTCCAAATTTCTTGCATTAGTCTGTAGATTCAGTGCCTCTGTCTATTTCCTGACCTCCTACTCATTTGACTCCTTGAAATTTGGCTTCTGCATTCACCACTCCAAAGTCACTGCTTCCATTCTCTTTCCCATCTTCGATCTATCCTCTGAGACCAGTTGCCAAATTGGTATTCCTAAAGCACAGATCTGATCATATCTCTCTTTTGCTCAAAAATCTTCACTGGCTCCCTATCTCTAAAGCATCTAATATGTGCAAGGCACTGTACATGGTGTTAGGCACTCAAGATAGATACAAAAACAAAACAGCCTGTCCCAAAGCTTACATTCTACAGAAAGGATACAGCATCTCCCCAGGTAAGTAAAAACAAGATAATCTGGAAGAAAGCTTTAGCAACTGGAGGAATTAGGAAAGGATCCCCCGAAGAGGTGATACATTACATGCTTTGAAAGAAGCTGAAAACCGTAAGGGTCAAAATTGAGGAGGAATGTATTCAAGGCATGCAGTTATTTATTATGGGAATCAGAAGGGGGCACATAATTTGATGAGGGTTCAGATATTAGACTTTTGAAAAACTTGTACACATACCTCAGTTATTTCAAACCTACTGTTTTAAGTAAAAGTTCAGGCCATGTAGAAAATTTGTTGAAGCACCTTAACATTGCACTGACGATCAATTTTGCACCAACGATTGCCGGGTCATGAAGGGAAAGATAAGGCATATATATATATATTCGATTAGACCACAGAGCCTCAGAGAGGTACTAGACAGAGGCACTAGATGGCAGTATAACACTTAAAAATCTACTTTGACCCTTTTTATCTGAAAATATGTGATCCTATTCTCCAATTGTCCATATTGCATAACTTAGCTTTTTATGATGCCAGCACATTATGCTATGTAATTAATCATCTTTTTTTCTTTCATGCATTTTCTGTTTTATTTATATTGCTTATTTTTACACTGTAGTCATTTTCACATATTCCCCCATGCAACCTATAATCTAAGAAGCCGTCCTATATAGCAAACAAAGAAAAAAATTAAGCAAAACAAACTGATGTAGCAACCACATGTGATAGAGTTAGCATCACTTGGTTCTCACTCTATTGCAAATCTCTAAGGAAAGGAATGAGGGTCTTTTCTTCATGCATTCTTTGAACAATTTATCATTATCATATACATTTTTTTGGTTTTAAATGGGACATCTCTTTGCATTACTGTAGTCTTTAAATGTAGTTTACTTTCCATCGGTTCATATTTTCTGAATTTTTCATATTTATGGTTTTCTTATGACATGCTGTCATGCTACGATTTGCTTAGCATTTGCCCAATTGATGGAAACTCCTTTTATTTTGGTTTTGTTCTTTGGCTTTTTCCAATTTATTTATTTTTAGTTTTCAACATTCATTCCAGGAGATTTTGAGTTACAAATTTTCTCCCTGTCGCTCCCCTACCTCCCACCCCAAGATAGTGAACCTATTGAATACACGTTTCCCCAATCTGTTCTCTCTTATATACTCCCCCATCTCCCCTCTAACTTTCTAGTAGGGCAAGATGGATGTCTATACCCCAGTAATTAATCATCTTCATTAATTGTTCTGTGGTTCACAAAATCCTTAACATCTTATAATATACAAAACTGATCTTATTTGATAAATGAAACATTATATAGCATGAATTAGTATGGCTTCCTCTCTGTGTTCTCTGTATCCTAGCCAAATGAGTTTAATGATTCTCTGGTTCTTACAGCATGACAACTGTGCTGACAACCCCTTGAAAAAAATCTAATGAAGCAAATTACACGCTGTCTTGGTGAGGGGGGAGGAGAGGGAAGGGGAGAAATTTTAAAACTCAAAATTTATGGAAGTGAATGTTGAAAACTAAAAGCAAATAAATAAAATTTTTATAATATAATATAACAGCAGAATTGTTATATTTAAGCTACAGTGGGTCCCATAAGTCCTCAATCTATGCCCCATTACTGAGAATAGAGTAATAGGAAATGATCCTTAAACATCCTTGCCAGAAAGGCTTCCGTAAGGGTCATTTTCGTGTGTGTGTGTGTGTGTGTGTGTGTGTGTGTGTGTGTGTGTGTGTGTGTGTGTTGAATAGGAATGACCAAGTGCAGATAAATTTCAAAATTTATGCTTTTGAAAGAGTCATATTAACCATTTCAGTCAGGCAGAGAAGAAAACAATATGAATAAATTAATTTTAATTCCCACCAAAGCTGTCTTATGAACTTAGATTTATAAGAGCTTTTCCTATTCAATGGGTCTAGACAGCTAAAAACACAACAAAAGTACTCTACAGAGCTAACTAGGAACTAGAGCTACTTTAAATCCACTTTAAAATTATAGTCTTTAAATCAATTATAATATTTCAAGAAAATGTGTAAAATAAAAGGCTAGATGCTTAAATGAAAAATTAGAATATATAATAAAATTTTCAAAGTTTAGGTATTTATTTAAAAATTCAAATAATTTTAGTGGAATAGGTGTCTTCATGTGAACCTTTTGCAGCAATTACTGGGTTTAAAAATAAGAAAATAAGTTCAATTTGTCTGAAATGCTTTTTTTCTTTGAAAGAGAAAACTTAATATTTCTTTAGTTTTCCTCTTTCAACAAGAATGAAAAAAAAAATAGACAATAGGTATCAAAAAATTATCTCTATCCTTTCCCAAACTAGAATTTAGCTGATAAACATTTCTTACTTTTAACACTCTTTTCCCCCAAAGGTTGTTTCTATTCATTTTGGGTGATTAAACTACATTTGGAGTAAAAATGTATTAATTTATGGGTAACAGATAGTAATGGCTGAAATATTGAGCTCAAATATAGACACCAAGACTGGTATAGAACAATTGGTTCTTGCTGTAGAAGATACCTTATAGTAAAGAACTTGAAAGTGCTATTACATTTCACATAACTAGCAAAATCTCAGAATATTTGAAAAATATTATCCACATGGGTCAAGTATAGATCTTAATAATAAAGAGAATGAATACAATTAAAGTAGGTGAAATTAAGTTATTTATTTTCTAATAGGAAACGAACATCGTAATCACTGCTTGTTAAAATATAATTAAAAGTAAATGTATTATTTACAAAAACCCACTTGTTAAGATAGTATCAGGTGTGATATTTTATAAAATTTTTCTTCATGTTTTTCTTGTTCATATGAGCATTTTAGACTTAGGAGTCATAGAAATAATGGGATAATTAGTACAGTGGTAAATATAAAGCTTATGAAAACTGAATGTATTTGTATCTGAAGATATGTTATTACTTTGTTTTAGCTCTTGTTTTAAAGACATACCTAAGCATAGTTAGTATACACTATAGTATTGTGTGTAGACAATATCTTCATTCATGGAAAATCTCCAGTGAAACTTCTAATAAATTTCTTGAACACTTTTTTAAAAATCTAAGACTGGGGGGAAAAGTTACAATGATGAATCTCTAAGGCTCAAAGGTAATAGCTCTCGGCATGATTGATTGATAAGAATATTGAATTTGGAAGAGCTAGGCTGAATCCCCTCTGCCACCCAATGACTGAATGACTTTGATCAAGTCATGACCTTTCGATCAGTCGCCTTCTCTATAAATGCAGGATACTACTTATATCATCTAGTATGGCACAGTGGATAGGAAACCAGCCTCAAGGGGGGCAGGTAGGTGGCAAAGTAGATAGAGCACTGACCCTGGAGGATCTGAGTTCAAATCCAGTCTCAGACTAGCTATGTGACCCTGGGAAAGTCATTAATCCCAAGTGCCTCAAAAAGAAAAAGAAAACTAGCCTCCGGGCAGCTAGGTGGCACAGGGAATAGAGCACTGGCCCTGGAGTCAAGAGAACCTGAGTTCAAATCCGGACTTAGATACTTAACATACATATCAAAAAACCAGCTATGTGACCTTGGGCAAGTCACTTAACCCTAATTGCCCTCCAAAAAACAAAAAATTAAAAATTAAAAAAAAAAAAAAAGAAAACTAGCCTCCAAGTCAGGAAGACCAGAATTCACTTCTTGCCTTTGTCTCATACTGGCTACATGGCACCCAGCACCAATCACTTACTCTCTCAGTGATCTATGCAATTCTACAAAGCTTCAGTTTGCAGATGAGATGCTGAGATCCTTATACCAATCAGTATCGGGATTTGGCTGGTCTAAATAGGGTTGTTGTGAAAACCAGACGTGTGTAAATTGCTTTTGGAGCATAAAAGGCGCTACATAAATGATAGCTATCAGGATCATTATTATATTGACTCTTTGGTTTGTAATCCCAGGCAAAAGGAGGGGAAAAAAAAATCTATAGAAATCAAGACCAACAACCGAATTTGGAATTTTGTCATTTGATAACTTGTCAACTACAAAGGGAACTGTCATTTTCTGAAATAAGTCATGCCTCTTCACTAAAAAGAAAACTTCCCATAATAATTAGCTAGGTTTATTTTATTTCGCACCCCAACCTCCCCACCCCCCAAAAAAAAAAAAAGAATCTGCAGAAGGACTTGATGCTGGGGCAGGGACAGAGTCATTGTTTGGCTCTGGTTACAGCACATACACAGTGCTATATCAGAGCAGCACCATAACTAAGAATTTGAAAGTCACAGTCCAGGATGGAAAAGCAGATTATGATGGGGGCTCAACCTGGGAGATCAGGTACTGGATGGGTCTAGAAGTAGATGTGACTTTGGAACTAGTGATCAAGATAAGAGCAAGTATCAAGAAGTCAAAACAGTAACTGAGGCTTGGAACAAGGCTAAGTATACATCTGCAAGTGAAGTCAGGCATAAAAGCTAATAAAAGGTTCAGACTTAACCTTGAGGGCAAGTCAGGTCACTGGTAAGTTCTGGGGCATTTTTGCTCCAGTCACTTCTAGAGAGTCAACTGCTCAGTTCCAGTGAACTGCCCATTTGGGGAAGTTCAAGTCATGTAGCCATGAAGAATGTAGGTAAAAAGTCTTCCCCAAGCATAGGGGAAGATTTTGTTAATACTAGAGGAATGAATAGACAGCTAACAAGAAAACTTATGAAGAGAATTTGAATTCTAACATATCAAACAGAAAAGCTCAAATTCGGACAAGAGATTACTTCAAAAACCTTTCCATATGCTTCAAAATAAATAATTCCAAACAAGATGTGGGTTGAGTTGTCATTTTTAAAGTTCAGTCCACAAATAAAATCTATTGAATGGTGAAAATCCCATTGAGTCCCAGTTCTAACAGAACAAATTACAAATGTAATAAGTATAGCACTAGACAGTCAGCAGATGGCAGCAAAAGCCATCTATTAAAAGCCTGATAAGCCATTGTCATACCGTTTTCTTAGTTTGTAATGAGCCTACTGCCAAGCACTGGGTTGAAGGATACAGTCATTCCCATTGCCATCCCATACTGAAAATAGTCTCCATCTTATTGGGGCTCCATGGCCTCCCCATCCCATTAACATCACTGTCAAGCTATTTATTTTGCCTAAAGTTGATGGATATTATAATATAAATTGCACAAATGGTTTCTAATTCAAATCTAGCATCTAGACCTCAGTTGGAGAGTAGTCAAAGTCACTAGGGTCTGTTTTAGTCCTTGGATCTCAAAAGATGCCATCACACCAAAAAATAACACAAAGGGTTCCAAAACAACACAAAGGGCTCATTTTGCCACTTGCCAAGTGACAGGGCAGAGGTGGGCCTGGGAGCAGCAATCTGACCATAACAGCATTTCCTCAGACATATCCAAATTAACATATAGAACTGTAACTTTTATAATTGTAATACCACTCATTTGGTACTTACTTTGTAGTTATTTTTTCACATACACATTTCATGTCTCCTCAAATAGATTGGTTTGGAGAGGACAGGTACGTCCGGTTCTTATCTCATCTTATACTTTTTGTATCCCCCCCAAAGACTAAATAAAAACACAGTGTCTTAGACCTAATGGCAGCTCAATAAATATTTGATTATGATGCTAACAGCTTACCTCATCACTGTCAATCATTTGCATATCTCTTCCAATTGGCTAGTAAAAGTCAAGTCTAGGATAATGGTGAATCCCTATACATATGTGTTCAGTGCATTCCAGCTTTGCTGCATTTCTAAACTTGGGCATTACAAGCTTCCTGAAATATACTGTGGATATATTTGTGGTCTGAGGGGATGGGTAACATATCAGAAAGTCTTCAGATTGATTATATTTGCCATGAAGTTGTGCAGAACAAGGTAAGAATCCATCATTGTTGCCACAAGCCCCACACTTCACTCAAGTGGTTGGTTCCTTATTCAGGGTTTCAGGTCATGCAGCAGCTGCTATTCTTAATGTGAAAGTCCCCAAATACTGAAGAATCTTTTGGCATAACCAAAACAATTTTGTTTCACACAAAACCCCATAACCTTCTTAAAAAATAATAATATTATGTAAAACTTGTCTATACGTGGAAGATTGATGAATGGAAAAAGCTAAGGGGAGAAAAGCAGGAAGTAGAGTGGACATGAGAATTGGAGGATGTCCGAACAACTGCAGTTTGTGAGGAATGCTGGGTCAAAGTGTGCTTAACAAATAGCACATCATAAAATTTCATCGTAAGCCACTTTTTATTAAACATTTAAAAAATATTCCTTGTTTTACAAGCTCAAAAACCAGACTAATGTATGAAGGAATATACAGTACACCTGGAATAACTTTAAACGACATTTATCAGAAAAAGCTCAGTACCTGCACAACTTGAATTACATTCAATGTCCATAATAAACTATATGAGACCTGCTACAAAGTCAATATTTTTAAAATTTCACAAGTTAAAGCAAAATAATCCTCAGTACATACATGATATAGTTTCCAAATAAAGGCAGTGATTTCTTTCTAAAGTAGAATACGGGAAGATCCTAAGGACCAAGCCATTGCTTCTTTATTGGTTTTGTGCTCAATACAGTACCAATTGAAGTTCTATTAGTAACTTTCAATTTCTTATACACTTATATTCTTATATACAGTTCAAGAACTATATAAAATTCTGAAAAAGCTAAATCTGTAAGCTTTGTTTCAATTGCTAAATAACTGCATTTTTAGTTTACAACCTGACCTAAAAATGGTTGGTTATTTATATATCAGCTTTTCAACTTGCTACTCTTAAGTTATTAAAATGCAAAAAATTAAACCATTAAATGCCTTGTCAAACATACCAAATTCATCATCTACATTAATATTGCTATTTAAATTAATTACTCACTTAACCCAGAGTTCTCAAGATATTTACTGCTTGTTAAAGAGTTCAGTCTTAAAGCCTTTCTTTAAAAAAAAAATTAGGTGATAGAACTGATCACACAACAATAGGATATGTAATCATTTTAAACTAGCTCAATAACTTAGACCACTCAACTCTACCAAATTAAACCAAATTATACACAGAAATTTTTGTGATACTGTTCCTTCAAATCTTTAATTTATCCAAATCCTGCCTAGGCAATTTCAGTGTATAGATCTCAACATTTGTAGAGTGTACAGTGTAGAGATCTCAACATCTCAACACATGAAACTAACATTCTTAAGTCTAAAGTCAAAGTCAGATGGGTGTGTACTGTGATTAGTAATTCACTTGAGAAGAAGAAAAATAATCAAAGTGTATTAATGGACCTGTTTTTTTTGTATTCTTCCAAAATCAAGTATTTTCCTATCCTTCTGTATTAGCCTGATAAGTGATCGGAGGTAGATTCTAGCTTAATAAAAAGATATCAGCAATTTGTAATGTGAATTAGAAAAGATATACATTCTAATCATATACCCTCCTAGTTTTCTGCTCATTCTCTATATGATAGAGATTAGACAATTGTTAAATATCCCTTAAAATTAAAAGAGGGATATGCACACTGGATTTTAGAGAGTGAAACTATAATTTTCCCCCACATAATAATTTTCCTGTGTGTATTCAAAAAATTTCTGAAAAAGATTAAGTTTCACAATGGTGCATGTCTTTCTTAAAAGATCTCAAAGTACTTTCTCTACTAACCTTCTCCAATCCATTAATATCACTACAAAACAGGTAAGCAACACATCATTTTCATTGTATAAATGAAGCAAAGTATGGAATAAAGTGACCACTAATGAGACAAAGGAAATCACAAGACAGAGCTAGAGATCACACCAGGAAATCAAGAAATGGGGCTTAAGGTTCCCTATCTACTTGATTACCATTTCAGTGCTTGAAAATTGTTACTAAATGTCATAAAAGTTCAAGTAAAGAAGTGTCAATGGTCACAGCAGCCCTATAACACCAGTTTACAGATCAAGTAGTCCAATTTAAAGCACATTAAGATGTTTATGTTAAGCATATAAGGTTTAAAAATGGCAGGAAAAGAAAAACTACGTGGTCTCCATTTTAGAAAGACAATTTTCTCTTTTGCTCATTTTCCCATGTCAAAGATGCCACTAATACTACACCATTATTTACTGTGTCAAATTTTCCCGTGAAAAATTTCCT
The DNA here is from genome assembly GCA_028646515.1 of Pseudochirops corinnae. Taxonomy (NCBI): domain Eukaryota; kingdom Metazoa; phylum Chordata; class Mammalia; order Diprotodontia; family Pseudocheiridae; genus Pseudochirops; species Pseudochirops corinnae. The sequence goes on along the minus strand of CM053589.1, from coordinate 45,376,022 downwards.
ATACAACCATATAGGCTTTATACAATGCACCTCCTGTCAATGGCATGTATTGTTAAGCAGCTGGCATGGGTAAAATCATTAGAGTTCTTTCTTAACAAAAGCAATGGAAGAGACCCTCTCAATTTAATCATGGGGTAGAGAATCAAAAGTCATCGATCTATGGCTCAAAAAAGAGGAAGGCATTCCAATAAACAAGAAACACTTAAAATTTTGTACCTGTTCAGTAACAGAACCTTAACTAGTTTTTCAACCCTACAGTTTTTCAACTGTACAAAGTAAGTGCTTTTAATATATGCCAAATGAATGAAATCAAACCATTCATCATTAGATGCATCAAGGAAAAAATCCAGTTGATTTTTAAAAGTAGGAGAAAAGCTATGTTAAAAAAAAAGTTAAATATCACATAAAATTAAAATAGATTTACATTTTGACAACCAATGAAAAACATGGCATTCTAAACAGCTAGAATGAAAACATGGCAATTCAGTAAGTGCAAAGCACATTAGAATTGTGAACAATGGCATAAGGCACTACATCAAAATGACCCTACCAATCAAGCTCTTTGAAATCCAAAGAATATGGAATAGGGGAAAGAAAAAAAAGTATGTACACACTCATACATATATACATATGAAAATAAACATATATACATTGACAAGATGACTGCCGATTAGGTTTTTTTTATGTCCTTTTAGCTGGTTTAGCAGTTAACTGTTTCTCTCTTTCAAATTCTTTTTCTCGTTGCTGTTCCCGTTCCAACTCTTCCTTCTGTCTCTTTTGTTGGAGCTTAAGTGCTCTTTTCTAAGTCAGAAAAGAAACAAAATCAAAGAACTATACCAAGCACCAAGGTTTATATACCTCAATAAACAGCCACAGCAATAAATTACCATGAAGCTGGCATTTTTTTTTTTTTGGTCTAGACCTTTGATTTCAATCTGTGTAAGAAACTCCTAGTGAGATGTCAGCAACTGCTCTGAAATCCAGTCATCTTGGACACTGAGAGATCTGTCCAAGGTTACTAAGACACTATGAGTCAGAGAGGGCATCCAATAACATTAACAGATCTTCCTGATACCAAGACAGGAAAGTCTCCACATTTACACTTCATTTTTTGCATAAATTCAGTTGTTTCATGTAATTTTAAATCCCAATAGACTATCTTATAAAGATTCTCTATCCCAATGGAATTGCTACTTTCAATATCTCAATTAAATGAAGTACTTAGAAGCTCCATAGTCAGAGAACAAGATCTCTTCCAAAATCCACCGACATTGTTATTAGTATAGGCATCTAGTAATTCATACCTAAAAGGTTTATTACCTTTAAAAATAACAATAAAGCATCAATAAAATTTATGTAATATTACATAAATTAAAATACCACTTTCAGTCCATTCAAAATGTAATTAATTGCAAAGAAAAGGATCACTAAGTGCCTAAAAGCTCATTACTAGCAGCCATCAACAAAAAAAACCAAAGCATTAAACCTCTCTTAATTAAAGTATTATTTAAATGTTATCCAACTCACTTTCAATTTTGATGTCTTCTCATGAAGCATCAGCATCTCTTTTCTTATATTCACTAACTTGCTGTGATAGTATTTAGCTTCTGTAAACTTAAAGCAGGAAAATTAAATTATGATTCAAGTTAAAAATTCATTGGAACACACAAATAAATTTGTGGGCCAAATCTCAATCAATTCTTCCCAAATTTGACCCAGCTTCATGATCCATTATCTTCATATTTTTATTATTCTTTACAAATTACATTTAAAAATCACATGCAACACTTTAAAAACCACTGGTGGGAGAAGGGAGAAAAGTAATGACACTAGTATATAATAAAGAGAATACCTACTATATGATGGAAAGACAACATTTCTTTATCAAAAATCTGCCATACAATTAGTCACTGGACAAATAGATATCCTATACGGGCCTAAAGTTGCAAAAAGACCACTTAGTTGCTACTAGTTACCTTCAGAAGGAGCTAAAATCCTTTTCAATTTATGCCTACACTAGCTGTTAAGTCAAGAGCCTAATTTAAGTGCCTGACAAGAACTAAGTTATAGACCTAGAACAGTGCTGCCTGGGGGTTATGGTCCACTGTTCAATAACCCAAGACTAGGCCTTTCTACCTCTGCCTAGACCCAATCTTATACCCAAGGTATAACCAAGGAACTGAGCTTGTCCATGGAAAGGTTTCTTCCTGGATGGCCTCCAACTTGATCTTAGGATGGATAGATTTCCTAAAAAGCAGGATCTCAAGTTAGAGAACAGGAAGTAACGTAGGTCTCAGTGGTTCAAGAAAAACACAATTCTCCCTCAGAAAGGGTGAAGGAAGAATAAGAAATGGAAAAAATTAGTAGTCAAGAAAATAGTCTGAACTAACAAGAGTCAGAAATGGCAATCTTAAGCTGCTAATCTTGTATTCAAATCAGACCTCCATACTTACTAGTTTTATATTCTCTGTCTACATGTGTATCTGCACCAGAGATGATATTAATGGTTCAATATAAACTTGGAAGGGAGGTTGCTGGTGGAGGGTCTCCGGGATGTAGAAAGGCTTGTATTATTTAACATGTTAATCGATAATTTGGATAATGGAATAGAATCACAGATTTAAAGCTCAAAGGAAAGTGAAGCCCAGAAGGGTTAAGTGATTTGCCCAAGATGTCATACAGGTAGCAAGCAGAGGAAATATTAAGATTTCAGACTCCAGAGTCAATACTATTTCCAGAATACAATGCTGCATAGACAGCATGATTATCAAAACTGCAAGTGAAACATTAGGAGGGATAGTAAACACACTGAACAACAAAAGCAAAAATACTTTGATAAGCTAAAACAATGGTCTGAATCTAATCAAATGAAATTTAAATCTAAATATGGAGACTTATACTTACTTGATTTCAAAATGAAAAAATAAAATTCATATTACTAAACAGGAAGGGGTCGAATAGATAAGAACTCATTTGGAAAAGACCTAATAGAGTCTAGTGAACTATAAGTTTAATATATTAGAGTCCACAGTGCACAAACTGATATGGTGGCCAAAAAGGCTAAAGCAATTTAGGCTACGTTAAGAAAGGCATGATAGGGGCAGCCAGGTGGCACAGTGAATAGAGCACCGGCCCTGGAGTCAGGAGGACCTGAGTTCAAATGTGGCCTCAGACACTTAACACTTACTAGCCACGTGACCCTTGGGCAAGTTGCTTAACCATAATTGCCCTCCAAAAAAAAAAAAGCAAAAAAAAAAAAAGGCATGATATTAAGAACAAAGGAAGTGCCATCTCAATATACTCTTCCCTGGTCAGACCACAAATGGAAAAAATGTTCTGCTCTCGATGACACATTTGAGAAAGACAATGATAAGTGGGAGGGAGAATGTCCCAGGACAATGAAGACGTTCAAGATCATGCCCCAAGGACTGCTCCAGAACTGAGGAAGTTTGGGGCACAATAACTATCTTCAAGAATTTAAAAAGCTACCATGTAGAAGAATGACATCTGTTCTCGCTGTCCCTGGAGGACAGAATCAGGAGCAAAGAGTCAACGTTACCAAGAGATATGGGACAAACGCGCAGAAAAACTTCCTAATGCCCAGAGCTCTCCAGAAGGGGATCACTTGTTAGGGATCCTATAGAAGGGATTCTTCTTCAAGCCATATGGGTTAAACTAATGACAAACTGTAATTCCGTGTGCAGAGAAAACAGAACTCAGCCCTCCAGCTTTCAGTTCTTAGCTGAACACCAAAGATTTTTCATATTTTTTGTCAAAGGTTGTACATAACATGAACTACTGAACAAAAGATCTAAAAGAGAAGGACCTCCTTCCTGTTCCTTCAGGCTCAGGGCATTATATTCTATCTGCTACTTCACTACATAGACTGTTCGCATTTAGGAGGGGCTATAAGATTTCCTGGTTTGTCCTACTATGAACCAAATGTCTGTTGAATACAACAAGTGTATGTAAATATACTTCAAAAAGTAAAATATCTTTAGAAATGCAATTTGTTTCAAAGCAAATTGGGGAGGGTGGGAGCTGGCAACAGGCCTGCTCCATTAGTTAAATTAAGCAATTTAAGTGAAAATTCAATTCAAAAAACATTTATTAAACACCCACTAAGTACAAGGCACTGATCTAGGCTCTGAGGATTCAGAGACACAAAACAATCCTCATTCTTCAAGAACTTTTCATTCTAAGTGGGTATCTGGGGAGTGGGGAATAAGGAAAACACAAGTACACAAATAAGTAAATATAAGGGAATTTGAGAAAGGATTAACAAATAAATGAGACATAGAGCTTGAGGTGAGCTGAGCCTTTGAGGAAGCAGAGGACTCTAAGGGACAGAGATAAAGAAATGCATATGCAAGGAGGCTGCCCAGTGGAAAGGTGCAGAGATGGGACGCCAAGGTCAGCAAACAGCTAGTAGGCCAATTTGGCTGAAACACAGAGTGCATAAAGGAATAGTAAAACAAATTAAATCTGAAAAGGCAGGCTGGTATCAGAGAGATGATGGCTTTAAATAACAGAATAAGAAATTTTTACAGCTGGAAGGTAATGAAGATATTGGAACCTATGCAGGAAAGATCCTCTACATGGGGTACTCTCACCTATAGCTCCTCCTGAATTCCGGAAATTGTTCTTCTTAATCAGAGTTGATTAGTCCCTCATCTTTTCTCCTATGAAAATCTTTTATATTGTAAATATTGCATACTGTACATTGTGTATATTGTATATATTATATGTTGAAATTTTTGAGCCAGAAGGGTTCTAAAAAACCACTTGGTACAACACTTCATTTATCAAAAGAGGAAACTGTAGCCCAGAGAATATTCGTGATTTATTCAAAGTCAAAGTTAAGTACTAAATGAACCTGGAATCTTATCTCCTGACTCCTAGCCCAATAAGTCATGCATCACAATGTTATACTTTACTTTAATCCAGCAGCTCTCAACCTGTGGGTCCCAATCCCTTTAGGAGTTGAACGACCCTTTCACAGGGTTCGCCTAAGACCATCGGAAAACACTTATTTCTGATGGTCTTAGGAACTGAGACACTCTCCAGGTGGGTCTGCCCACATGCAGATATGCCCACATACGAGTATTAAAGGGTCGCAACATTAGGAAGGCTGAGAACCACTGTTTTAATCAGTCCAAAGGTATAACTTTTCTAGTCCCAAATTCACTACTAAAAATCTATTTAGATTTAAGAATGTGTTATTATTATTTTATGCCTTCTTTCATGGACACTGCAGTCAAATCTTCATAGGACTTTTTCTAGGGGTGGCAAAAAGGTAGACACGGGTTCTTTATTTTTAAATTCTCTTTTATGTGGTCTTCATTGAGGATAATTAGGTATACTGAAGTTTCCCAGAAATATAATTATAGCTCCTCTTACCAAAGACTATAGAATTCTTTTCCTGTTAAGTTTGACTTTGATTGTACTGAAAAATATAACCAACAACTAAATTTTATACAAGGTGTCCCAAAAAATTTAGTACAATCTTAAGATATTAAAGCTTAAATAGGCACTAAGACTTTTGGGATACCCTACATGTGCTCTTTCCTTCTAAGCTGGAAAAAAGGTGGCTACAAGATGCTCTCTCGCCAAATCTCCCAAGTTCTCTTTTATAAGTATATTGAAACAAACAAAACAGATTTGTTCAACCCATTCAAAAATAAGTTGTTATTTACAGAATCTTAGTATTTAAGTTCAAAGAGATCTCAAAAACTATCTAGTCCAACTCTGTACTGGAAATAGAATCACAATACTTATGTCATTCACCAGAGATAATTCAGTTATCTTTGAAGAGCTCTAAGAGGAACTCACTATCTCCTTGGGGGTCCTAAATATTAGAAAGATTTGCTTTTAAACTACCAAAGAAACTTATCATTTCTCACAGTTAATATTTTGAAAGGTAGTTTCTCTGTAGATAAAAAACCTGGTTATGTTCTCATTTGAGAGTTTTTGTTAAAATTCCATTTCTAAATTTTTAAAAGGAAGAGAAAAAGTTAGAGAATGCATCTAAACAATATTACACTGGAGAAATTAATTCAATTAACATTAAAATTTAACATTATTAAAACACATACACACTAGAACAGACTTACCAAAGCATTAATATCCAAAACAGAATGACATTCTTTGAATTTTGAAATCTCTTGCTCTAATGTATCTAGTAATACCACCTGGTTCTGTCTGAAACAAAAGCAAATAGTGGAGATGAGGTTTACACAACCTGAACTGAAATAAAACCACCTAAAATTCCATATTTCAATTTAACAGTTCAATGTTGGTTATTGCTATGACCTTGGAATTAAACTGGAAGAGTATGAGAACAAGTCTAGAGAGAAATCTCCCCTTTTCCCAGTTTATTTTGTCAGTGAAATATTTTACAAAATAACAGCAAGCAGCTGATAGTCAACTGTCTCTTTATTCTTGCCAAACTCCAGCTTTCAGATACAATTAAAGTAAATTTAATAATTTGAAGTTAGTGCATCTCTATCAACTCAGAATCAAAAAGAAAATGCATTTTTGAGCCTCTTTCCTCAAGATTCTAAGTGCTTTACACACTTTCTGTTAATACAACATTCTGTGAAGGTAAATATAGGGAAATTTCCTGTTTTAAGTATGGAAAATTTATGATACTGGAAAAAAGTTAAAGCTAAAAGTCACAGAAGAGAAGCAATCTGCTAGAGCTGGAAAAGCCCCGGACAAGGAACCAAGATGTCTTGATTCTACCACTGTGACCCTGAACAAATCACTTACCTTCTTAGGCCTTCAGTTTCCTTAACTTCTAAAAAAAATTGGGGGGATGAGGAGGACCAAAAGGAAGAATCAGACTAGATATTATCTCTTAAGCCCCTTAGATCTCTCAAATATGATGATTCTAAGTCTATCTGGTAAAACACACAAACCAGTGTTCAAACTCCCTTTCATTTGGCCTCACTATACTTTGCAACCTGGGTCAAATATCATAAAGAGCCCAAGGGCCCTGAGGTCATTTGGATGTGCAACACAGTCTTTAAAATTTTCAGAGAAAAAGAGTACAAAACCTCCCTAGGTGACATGTCATTACATTTCTCCCCTTCCTTTCACCAAGTAAGGTGCTAGCTATGTCAAAAAATATGTCAAGGAAACAAAAAGCAGGGGCAAAGAAGGCTCCAGTAATTGCAGTGATGCTCAATACACTCATGTGCTTATCGCCAGGTGATCTTTCACCCTGAGCCAAGATATCAAGGGAGTACCTGCAAGACATCCAAATCTGATTAGCCACCTGATCTTTAATAATCCTTAATAGGATGCTTACTTATAAACCTGTATTAAATATAAAACAATGTGGAAAAAAAGAGAAGTGGAAAGGATGAGACTGAACAGAGGTTCACAAGTTGTCTGTTCTCCTATATAGCTGATATATTCCACAGGCCAGAAGCTCACATGACCCCCTACAATCTGCTCCACTTACTGACCTCAGAAGAGGAAAAACCTGTTCAGAAGCCTGAAGAGGATGTGGCACAACCTGATAAGCTGGCTCACTCAGGCAACCTGAGTTACCGGAATGATTGTGAGAAACAATTAGAAGAGGAATCTCCAAAGCACAAAATCTTGCCCCACAGATTTCAAAAATAAACCTGAAGAGAGAAATCAGCAATTTGTGAAATCAAAAAAGAAGATTATAATAATGTAGCACTTTGGAGGTTTTTTAAATTATCATATATGGTAATATGTTTTGAATGATTGAACAAGTATAGTCTATATCAAATTGCTTACTATCTCAGGGGGGGAGGAGGTCAGGAAGGAAGAGGAAAAATTTGCAACTCAAAATTAAAAAAAAATTACCGTTAAAATTGTCTTTACAAATAACTGGGGAAAAAATAAAATATTATTTTAAAAAATCATTATGGCTGACCATAAATTAATGGTGAAACTGCCTAAACCATCAATAAATTTCACAGCAAAAATTTATAGAATCATAAAGATGGTGAGACTCAATCTTTAAATTTTAATTTTAAATATTCCATGACTAGGTTCTTCAACATTAGTCACTAAATAACCTGCTTTCAGAAGTGGTAAACTGATGTTCCCCTCCCAGGAATGAAGACATAAGGCTGAGCATAAATGCCTGTAAGCAAATAGAGTTCTGCCAAGTCCTAATATGTTCACATGGGACCCTTTACCCTTGGTGAGTTACAAAAATAAATAGATTTTCAGCCTCCTCTAAGCCACAAGGACTACTCAGTATCACAGAATTGTAGAGATGAAAGAAAGCACCTTGGCTTCATTCCAAAAATGAAGGAACTGAGGCCCAAAAGGTTTCCCTGCTTGCACAAACTCACAATGAGTAGCAAGACCGAAATTAAACGCCCAAAATTCCAATTTCTAATCCAGTATTCCTCCTACAAAACAATTATCAATAATGAAAGCTGTGAAGAGACAGAAAGATCATAAGTACAGCATTATCTGTACTGCTCCTTAACTCTCAAAAAACAAAGTAAACTGTTATTCAGCAAATTATATGGTTTGGCTGTTTAAAGAGTATTTGGGGTGCCCAGAAAAAAGAGTGAGATTATTATAAACATTATAAGCATTAGAGAAGGTTAACAAAGAACCCTCAGACACTAAGAAAATGCTACATTATCCACTTTCAACAATATAAAGGATCTGTTCATTTCTCTTTCCAAGTTCAAACATATTCTGGGTTCCTTTAGTCTGTAAGATGAAAATAAGAGATCATTAGCCCTTATCGCAATAGAAAGGCTACTTAGAATCACAAAAAGCATTTTCTTTGACTTTAAAAAAAAAAAAACCCAGCCAGGCCCGTCTGGTCAACACATAATCCCCCAACCACATCTAACAAATCACCTAAGGATATCTAGCTCCAAAATTCTACTGAAAATCATCATTAGAGGACAGAAACAGCGTTCTATGTTAAAGCAAAATTAGATTCGTTAGTTTAACTGTAGTATCTAGTTATAAAAGTCCTACTTGATTAGTTCTGCTTCTCAAAAATCATTATTGACTCATAGTTGATCATTATTCAAGTATAAAGCCTACAAAAAACATTGCCTAATGGTATTACATAAATAGGTGCTGACAATTTGGATAAATTGGATAAATTGCCACTTCTGAACTGAGTTTTAGGGTAAATCACTGGCTTGCAGCAGTCCTTAGACATATTTAGCTCCTCACTCTGAAAAATAAGGAGTAGAGAGACTTAAAGTTCTGTTTTTATCCCCCTGAAGAAACAATGACTAAGTCTTATTTCTATGTGAGAGTTATTGTCCTCAGCCATATGAATCTGGACAATGCCCACACACACTCATCTCCCTTTTTTTTTAGGCCAGGTATTTATTGAATCTGGGCAGATGGGGGTGTGGACTCTAACTCTGTGACCGTGGGCAAGTCACTTAATCATATTTACCTCAGCTCCTCATCTGTAAAATGAGCTGGAGAAGGAAATGGCAAACCACTCCAGGATCTTTGCCAAGAAGACCCTAAATGAGATCTTGAGGAGTCAGACAGGACTGAAATGACTCAACAACAACAATTTATTGAATCGTTAGAAATATCCATCTTCTCAAGCAAAGATGTTATGGGGCATTTTCTTAAACTCTATTCTAAAACAAAGGCATATACAAAAATTACCATTAGATAAGCAAAAAGAATATTTCATAAAATGATGACAACCACAATTCATTCCAACTTCTACTTGTGATTTGGAGATAACTGCCCAAAACAAGAAGAAAAAAAGCCTAAATGCATTCATTTCTTGCAGCTAAATTACCAAGTACTCTGTTATTACCACTTCTACTTCTTAAATTATTAGAAATAATCAAAACTAAATGTTATAAAATACATCCTAAAGATTACATAAAAAGTAGTCATGTTATTATAAACAAGACAGAACTGTATTGGCAAAATAACACTTGATAGCTTACAAAGCATTTCCACATCTTAGCTGATCTTCACCATAATTTTGTGAACAAACGAGACAGGTATTATCCCCATTTTACAGATGAGGAAACAGATTCTGAGATAAAAGTGGCTTCCTGAATATCAAACCCAAATGCCCTGATTTCCATTTCAGTGTTCTCAGTAAATACAGCATGGTGTCTTGATGAAGAAATAAGCTGATAACAAGTTTTGGTTTGCTTACGTGAGTTCCTGTAGGGCTTGCTTTGATCTCTCCAAGTCTGGCAAATAATGAGAAAGTAAACCTTGTGCTAGTTGCTCCAGAGCTTTATTTTCAACTGTTAAGTCTTCCATTAGCCCTTCATCTGGAGAAGCATCACCTGAATCTATGACCAAGCAATAAAATATTGAAAAAACTATTGAGACCGTTGCTAAGTCTTAAATTTTCTAGAAGAACAAAATATTATGGTTGAAGTTTAAGCTAAGTCTTATGTAAAGTAAATGTATTTCTTTCTTCAGCAATTAACAGCTATTTACTTAACTACAGCACAGGATACTTAAACAAAAATCTAATTTTAGAAAGCATTTTCAAGTAATTAGATTTCATCTATCTAGAGCTAGAAAGTACTTTCAAAGGTCATCTATTTTACAAATAACGAAACTAAGGTCCAGGAAAGTTAAGTGACCTGCCCAAGATCCTACAGATAGTACAGATCAAAGAGAATCTGAACCTTGTCCTCTTACTCCAAAGTCCGAGATCTTTCCACAGGACCTCACTGCCTTCTTTAGATTGGAATCAACAGGAGGGTTCAGCAAAGCCGAACAACTGGGAAAATATCAGAATTCTTTCCTTTAGATTTCTAACATGTTTTAAATTCTTATTTCCATCAAACGAAAACAATCATTAAAATGCGGCATTTACTGCGCTACCTTGCATTCATCTTGTTTCTCTGAATGTGTTGTTGTTCAATCATTTCAGCTGTGTCTCTTCGTGAACCCATTTGGGGTCTTCTTGGCAAAGATACTGGAGTGGTTTGCTATTTCCTTCAACAGTTCATTTTACAAATGAGGAAACTGAGGCAAACAGGGTTAGGTGACTTGCCCAGGGTTACACAGCTAGTAGTGTCTGAGACTGGATTGAATTTAGGAAGATGAGGCTTCCCAACTTCAGGCCCTTCACTCTATTCTTGTTGCCCCATTTCTCCAACTGGATTATAAATATTCTCTGGGGCATAGAACCATGCCTTATTGAGGAGTAGAGGAGGAGGGGAGGAGGTGGTAATCACCAAAGTGCCTAGAAAAGTGCTAGGTATATTACATATACAATAGGAGTTTAAGTATATGAAGACTAGAAAAAAATCTATACCAGCTCACAAATCTTACAGAAATAAGTACAGAATTATTCCCAAATAAGACAGACTAAAAATCATTCCAAATGTCTACAAATCACCAAATGCATAAGCACAACTCTGCAAGTCTACAAGAGAACTCGTCTTTTCCCCCAAACCTGCACTTTCCGACTTCCCTATTTCTGTTAATGGTTAATGCCATTATCACCCACGCTCCAAACATCAACCATCATCTTCTCCTCTTGCAGCCAACCAGCTGTCAGGCCCTAGACAATCACTGAATGTTGTCTCTACCACTGTCTTTCTTTTCCGTTTCCAGTGTCACCATCATAGTTCAAATCAATATTACCTTTTGTGAGGACTAGTCTAATATTGCTAACTGGATGCAGGAAAGCCTCAGTTCTAATCTTACTAGCTAGCTGTGTGACCCTGGGCAAGTCACTTCATTTTTGTGTGCCTCAGTTTCCTCAACTGTAAAATGTGGATCATAACAACAACTACCTCAAAGGTTTGTTGTGAGGTCAAAGGAGACAAAATTTGCAAAATGCTTAGCACAAGGCCTGGCACACAGCAGGTGCTATATAAACGCTTGTTCTCTCCCCTCTCTACCTCCAGGACCTGGTCTTTCTACCACATTCACTATCAAGTCCACTAACCTCATCTTCATCTAACGTATAATTCTAGTCACTGTCACATCCCTGCTCAAAAACCTCTACAGTTGGTTTAAAACCTTAAAAACATAGACCGTTAACTACCCAGGTATACCAAATGGAGTCTACAGGCCAAATGTGGCCTATCTAACCCTGAAGTAAAACACATTTAGGATTTTTAGCGAAAAGTTCTCCTAATTATTTAGTAAGTTGAAAATTGAGACCTGCAAAGGATATGAACATGCAATTCTCAGATGATGAAATTAAAGACATCTATAAGCATATGAAAAAATGTTCCAAATCACTACTGATTAGAGAAATGCAAATCAAAACAACTCTGAGGTACCATTTCTCACCGGCCAGACTCGCTAAGATGACAAAACAGGAGAACGATAAATGCTGGAGAGGATGTGGAAAAATTGGAACACTAATGCATTGTTGGTAGAGCTGTGAACTGATGCAGCCATTCTGGACAGCAATCTGGAACTATGCCCAAAGGGCTACAAATAAGTGCATACCCTTTGACCCAGCAATGCCACTTTTAGGTTTATATCCCAAAGAGGTCAAACGTGGGAAGAGGGTCGTATGTACAAAAATATTTACAGCAGATCTTTTCATGGTGGCAAAAAATTGGAAAACAAGGGGATGCCCATCAATTGGGGATGATTGAACAAGTTGTGGTACATGAATGTAATGGAATACTACTGTGCTAGGAGAAACGAGGAGCAGAAGGACTTCGTAATAACCTGGAGAGACTTAAATAAACTGATGCTGAGTGAGAAGAGCAGAACCAGGAGAAACATGTACACAATCACAGATACAATGTTCATGTGAAGACTAACCTCAAGAGACTGGGCTCCTCTCAGCAATACAAGGTTATAGGACAACTCCAAAAGACTCATGATGGAGATATCCACATCCAGAGAGGGAGATGTGGAGTCTGAGTGCAGACTGAAACAAACTACTTGCTGTTTCTTTTTCTTGTTTTGTTTTGTTTCCTCTTTCCCACTGATCATTCCATCAGTTACAATCCTTCTTTACAACCTGACTAATGATTAATGGGAAGATATTTGTAGATCCTGTATCCAAGTACATGCCACCATGATGGGGGGGGAGGGGAGGAGAGGGAGAGGAGAAAACCTGAAACTCAAGGGACTGTGGAACTGAACGTTGTAAAACGTTGTAAACTAAAAGTAAATAAACCAAAATTTAAAAAATTAAATTAAATTAAATTAAAAAAAAAAAAGAAAATTGAGACCTGACTACTAGTCAACAGATAATGCTGTGTAACTGATTACCACTAAATACCATGCTAGTAAACTTAAATTAATAGCTGTAATTGAAACTAAACGTTAAATCTGTAAATCCTGCACATATATGGATGCCTAATTATGTGGCAAACTAATACAAAATTTGGATGTCCTGGCTTACCAAAAATTCCAAACATCTTAGTCTGGCACTCAAGGCCCTTCACAATGACTCCAACTTATCTCTCCAACTTGGTCTCTTACCGTTTCCCTTCAAATCATTATCTGTTCCAGCCAAACTAGACCACTACTTAATGGCTCAGAACTAATGTCCCTTGCCTTTTTGCTGACACAATCCTTCTCACCTGGGATATACTCCTACCCTTTCTTTTTCCCCACTTCTGCTGAAATCCTTCCAGATGAAGCTTAGGTGCCAAGTCAAGCTCCATGAGGCCTTGCCTGACACCCTCAGCAGAAAATGATCTCTCCTTTATTGAACCTCTCATTGCACTTTCAAGGTACTTGAACTATGTACTAATTACATTCTAATATGAATTCTTGTCTTATCTTTCCTATTAGGATACATAAACTCTTTTTAACAGGTACTGTATCTTAATCATCTTTAGCAAATTCAATAAAATTCAACAAATTTGTCAAGCCTAAGAACTGTATACAGAATACTAGTCAGGGAAAGAAGATGCCAAAAACTTCATCAAGGTGTGGTAGACCTCTTGGAGTTATACTCTTTTGTATATGTTAATAATAACCTAATAAAAATGTTTTGAATTTTAATTTTTTAAAATCTTATATATGCCAGGTAAAAAAACATAGAATCATAGGATTTGAAAGCTAGAAGAGATGTTAGAACATAAAAGAATCAGATTATGGAAGAATAATGGGGTATGTACTTTGAGAATAACTTTACAATTAATATTACCCTGATAAACATTTTAAATCAATAATCTTTAATCATACAATATCAAGAGATTTAAGAGGAAAGCTCCAAGCACATGGGCTAGAACCCACGTGAAAGATTTACAGGAAGACATGGATAAGAGTCCTAAAAGATGAAGATGAGTTAGAGTATTCATGTCAATGAGATTACACATCTAGCCTCTGACACTTAATGGCTGTGTGACTCAGGGCAAGTCATTTAACCTGTTTGCCTCTATTGCTACTTCCCAGAGTTAATGTAAGGCTCAAATGAAACACAGTCATCTTTGTAAAATGCCTGGCACATGTAGGTGACATATAAATATTCAGCTGACATTATTATTATTATTGCATGCCTTGCCTAAATTCATACATGCAATAAGTGAAAGAGTTCAGATTCAAGCTCAGGTCTCCTAATTGCAAATCCAGTGCTTCTTATGTCAAGTCATGCTAATCTCAACTTAAGATGCTTCAAATATTGTCCTCCTACCAATTTTGAATAATTCATGTACCTTCATTCACATATATATTTATGTGTGTGTGTATCCCCTATATTTATTTCATTTTCTAATCTAAGTCTTCAATTTTTACCTAAACTTTAACCACTTTAACATACCCCTAAGGAATCATTCATTCATATGTTTACTGAGTTCCTACTACAAAGTACTATGAAGGTAAAATGATAAATAAATGAAGACCTAGTCCATGCCCCCAAGATGTTTATAATCTAGTAGGAGAAACAAATATTCAAAGCAGCAAAATAGAAGGCAGACTATACTACGTATCATAAGACCTCCACAGAGTCCCAGGGCAACTCAGGAAGACCATTTTGCTGAGGAGGGGGTTGGGGGCAAAAACACTGGATTTGGAGTTAAAGGACAGATATTCAAATTCCAAATCAGCAGATTACTACTTGCATCACCTTGAGGGAGCTACTTAACTCCCTTGTTTTCGATTTCCTCATCTGGAAAAATGAGGGAGATGGAAAAAAATTATCTGTGAAGGCCCTTTCATCTCTCAATCTATGTGTGAGCCTATGATGTCATTTAAGCAAAGTATTAAGAAATGGCTATGGCTGGTAACAAAGTAGATTAGTGCCAGGCCTGAAGCCAGGAAAACTTTCCTTTGTTCAAATCCAACCTCAGACACTTACTAGCTCGGTGACCTTGGGCAAAGCATTTAACCCCATTTGCCTCAATTTCCTCATTGGTAAGATGAGCTGGAGGATATGGAAAACCATTCCAGTATCTTTGCCAAGAAAATTCCAAATGGGGTAATGAAGAGTTGGACTCCACTGAAACAACAAATGGTTCAGCAGCCTAATCATTCCAAGTAAAGGGAACAAAAGTAGTAATGACTGGAAAAGCCCGAGTTGTGTTCAGAAAGGAGAGAGCAGTCTAACTGGCATGGAGCCCAAGTTACAAGAAAACAATTACAGAAAAGAAGTCTAACTAACAAAGATGGGCTGAGGCAAGATTATTATGAAGAATCTTAAATACTAAGCTATGGAATTTGGACATGATACAAATCTGGCTATGGAGAACCAAGTTTATGAGCAGGTGGGTGAAATGACCAGAGTTAATGCTTTAGAATTATTAGATGTCAAATGTGCGGGATAGACGGAAAGGGAAAGAGACTTAAAGTCCTTGCAGGAGGCAATAAGGGCTGGATTGGATTAATGGCAATGAAAACAGAAAGTGACAGATACCAAACACAACACAGTGAAAACAGAAGCTACAGACCTTAGTTCAGAGTTGATGCTAAGGTTTGTGAGTCTGGATGACTGGGAGAATGATGGTACTATTTTAAGAGAAAAATCAGAAGAAGGGATAGATTTTGAAAAGTCAAAAGAGTGGCAAATGAGTAGTTTGGTTTTGGTCACTTTACCTCTGAGGTGACAGATAGAGAGAACTATTCAAGAAGGCTGGAAATACACAAATGAAACTTGGAAGAGAGGTTAGGGATGAAGAATTCTAAATCATCTGTAAAAATGATCCAGGATATTGTTTGGGGGAATATCTATGTTTAGTGGGCAGGATACAGATGATTGATATTTGATGATGATGATGATGATGATGATGATGATGATGATGATGACAATGATGACGATCCAGCAAAAGGTCAGACAGCTTAGAGAAAACCAATCAAGAACAACATTAAGAAAGCCAAGGGAGGAGAAAGTATATCTAAAAAGGATCAGTCAACAGTGTCAAAAGCTACAAAGGGTAAAAAACAATTGGATTTAGCAGTTAAGAGACTGTTAGTAGCCTTAAAGGAAGCAGTTTGAATAGAGTGATGGGGTCAGAAACTAGAGTTAAAAGGGTTGAAAGTGAGTTGGTGGGAAGGAACTAGCCAATGAGTTTCTGGTATTTCTTCGAAGAGTTTGGGTGTAAAAAAAAAAAAAAGAGCTTGGGGGGATGGCAAGGTAAAGTGAAAGGTTAAGAATGGGAGAACCTGGGCATACTTGTAGACAGTGAAGGAGCCAGTGCACAAGGAGAGAAAAAAGAAGCGAGTAACATCAAAGAGGCAAACTCCCAGAGGAGACGTAAGAGATATCAAGTAAAAGTACAGGAGCTGGCAAGAAAAGTCACCCTTTGTCAGAGAATGGAGAAGAGGGGGAGAGGCGAGAAAGCAGTTCAAGATAGATGACCTGTTTTCTTAGAAAGAAGCAAGGCCTTCCAATGAGGGAAGAGGGAAGAAGTGACGTAAGGGATTTGAGGAAAGAGGAACTTTGGAATAGTTGCTGTGGGAAGCATAAGAGAATCAATAAGGAAAGAAAAACAAATAAATGAATTTGTTTTGCTTGACTATCTTGGTACAAATAAGGGGGAGCTTTTGTGGGGGAAGGGGTGGGGGAGAGAGGAGTAGTTCTGAGGTATGCATGGGTAGTGATAGGGCTGTAAAAAAAGAGACTGTCAATAAGTCAATTAAGTGTCAAAAAAATTCGGGAAAGAGCAAAGTTCAGAAGGAGACTCAGACAAGCAGAGTAGCAGCAATACTATCATGTCAATTTTAATGGATACTTTTTTTAAAAGCTGTACTCAATGGAGATCCATTTCCTGTACAATGTTCTTTCTCCCTTCTTTGTAGAATATATAGAAAATCCATGTTTGTTGATGTTTGTTAAAGCTCATAATGAAAAAAATAAAGTTGAAAATTAAGAAAGACTTTTCAAACTGCAATGAAGGCCTAACTGGGATTAGACAAAATAAATTTGTAGAGTTTTGTCTTTTGGTTTTAGGAGTTGTTTGTTGCTGGGTTGTTTTTTTAGGTGGGGGGGGGGGGGGGGGGTAATGAGAAATGTTTAACTGAGCTCTAAATTCAGACACAGTAAGCCTGGCTCAGGCCAGTGGGTACATGTGATGAAACCAAAGAGATCTTCAGATCTGACTCAGGTTTCTCATCATGGAAAAATGTCACAGCAGGGTGGCTTTCTCCAGCAGGCTTCAAAAGTAGCCCAGTAGGAGGAAGAAGGGAGGCAACAGTGTAGGCCTTGTAGCAGAGAGAGCAATGGCTCTGGAGTCAGAGGATCTGGGCTTCAATCCTACCTTAGGAGGCTCATTAACCCGAGTGACCTAAGGCAAGTCATTTCTGGGCCTCAGTTTCCCAGTGCAAAATGAGGGAACAGAACGAGATCCCCTTCCGCCTCGGAGGCTGGGCTGCGCGGTCCGCCCCACACACCATGCCAGCTTTGGGGAGCCTAAGCCTAGGATCCCCGGAGCTGCGCCCTGCAGGCCCACCTGCCCGCTTCGCCTTACGTACTCACTGCGGGCGGCCCCAAGCCTGGGCCGAGGGACGGCGGCTCCAGCGAGGGCAGGTCCTGAGGGGGCAGCTGCTGCTCAGGGAGACTCATGACTCTAGCGTATGGGGGAGGAGGAGGCGCAGGATCCCGACACGGCACGGGAAAGTAGTAGCGGGTGGAGGGGGAATTGTCAGGCCAAGCCCCGGGGGTGACAGCCGGAGGCACCACCGTGCCCCTCCCGCCAACCCGGACATAGAATCCTGTAGCACCGGGAAACTACGGAAACGGAAGTGCTGGTCACGTGGAGAGGAGAGGTCCGGAAGGCGGTTTGGGCGCTGCAGCTTTGTTCTCTGACCACCGGAAGGCCTGGGGCCACGTGACACGAGGTTCGGTGGCTTCATTCCTTCGTTCCCTGCCCACAGGGTGGGATCTCTGTGAGAGGGGGAACGTTTGTTTTTGGCCGGAGGAGGACGGAGGACCTGTTTAACGAGGGATTTTACTTGGAAACTTTTTAAGTCCCAGTGGGAGTGGAGACTGATGCTTCCGGTGCTCTTTTACGTTCTGTTTCCCTAAGGAGAGAGAAAACGCTACCTCGCTCTTCCGTAACGAGGTCATAAGAGCCCGTAATCCCCAGTGACAGGCGAGGCCCAGCCGACCATTAGCCTCTGGAGCGTAGGGTTTGTAATACAGCCGCAGAGTTGAGCGAGCCTTAGCTACCTAACGTGTAAAACGTGTAGATGCAACCAGACGAACTCTGAAGTGAACTCTAATATATCTGTGATTAGCCCGTCTTTACGTAAGTAATTTAAGGCATCGTTTGCTGAGGCTTCTGGGTAACCTAATCCAACCATACTGGAAGTCTAAAACAGTTGTCATTGCCTAGGTTTCCGTGACCCCAACGGTGTAAATTAATGGGGGGAAAAACTATACGGGGATCAAAGGTCGAGGCCAAGCTATACTAATAAATACATACGTTGTTTTTAGATAAGTCATTTAAACCAGTTTTCTGACTTTTAAAATGAGTGCTATTTGCGAAAAAGTCTCGTCCCCCCATTTCTCCTGAGGCCACTCTAGTCCAAAGTTGATCCTCCAGGTCTGTCTTTGACCTCCTGGGGCAGGCCTGGTTGGGGAACTTTCAGCCTGAGGCCACATGTAACCTTCTAGGTCTTTGGGTTCAGCCTTTTGATTGAGTGCAAGTTTTACCAAAAAAATCCTATTATTAAGGGGATTTGTTCTGTGAAGTTGGGATTCAGTCCAAGGGCCTCATTTGAGGACCTAGAGGCCACCGACACCAAAACTTCCCACCCCTGGGGCATTTAGTCAACAAACACTAAATGTTTAATCACACAATTTAGAACTTAATTACCAACATGTTCCGTATCTGCTACTTGTATTATATGACTCTTTACTATTTATGGCCCACAGCACTTAGCACATAAATCATTGTTGTATATGTAACCTGTTATGGACTGAATAAATACTTGTTTAAATATAGGTGAAGTTTTTTTTTTCCTTCTAATTATACCTCCCCCTCCTAATTTACAAACATACCTATACCCTCATTTCCTCCCTATTCTTCCTTGAAGCAAAAAAATTTTTAAACTGTTCGAATGATTTGATTTTCAACACTTAAATCTTACAAAATTTATGAAATTAGGCTGAATGAATAAAGGAGGACTCAAGGGTCAGGTTCCTTATCTAAAAGTCATATATCTATTATAATTTCATATACTAATTCATTTACTCAACCCACAGATCAGTTTCATTTATCCCAAACTTTTCCCCATCACAAAACCCAGAGTTAGAGGTCGAGGAGAGGAAGAGACAGTTAAAACCTGCACTGATGAAGGAAATATCCACGGTGAAGTGTTCATACATCCATTGAAGTTTGTCAGAGCCTGGCCAAGCAATGGGATATAATAACACATTTCCTCTTATCAGTCTAAATAGGTAAGTAGGATAAGCATGATTATCCCCATTTTGTAGATAAGGAAACTGTAAGGCTAAATGTTTTGATCATAACATCACAGCACATATAAAAGCCAAAACTCAATGATATTCAGTGCTCTTTCCTTTATGCCAGACTATAGAGTCTTAAAATCATAAGAATCATAGATTTAACTCAGGAAGGAACCTTCAAGTCCATCAGTTCCAACCCCCTTATTTTTGTAATTTTTCCTTTTTATTTATTATGAGATATATGTAAATACTTCTCCCATACAAAGAATGGAAAAAGAAGACAAGATATGAAACCATGAATCTCCACTATGTACAGTTTGGCTTTTTCAAGAATATTTTGAATTTAATACGCTGCCCAGCCTCTCTATCTTTCTGAACTGCCTTTGGCTCTCCTCTATGTATGTTTTTAATTTATCTGTATCTCAAAGGAGCATATTGAGGTAGCCTTACGGTTACAGTTTTGATAGTTTTTTTCCCCTGTAATTAATCCATTTCCTTCAAGTACTTGGATGCTGTAGCATTAGATATATATATGTTATGCATAATATTTCATTATCTTTAGTGCCCTTAAGCATAGTTTCCATGTTTATCTCATTTAAGTATTTTTTATTTTTAGATCATAATAGGTACCCCTACTTTTAAATGTTTGCCAAAAAGCATAATACATTCTGCTTCAGTTCCTCATTTTCCTCTGTATCTTTATGTTTCAAATGGTTCTTAAAACATAAATAACATGCTGTTACACTTTGCCTTCTAATCATTCTATTAAACTCTTCTACTTTATGGATGAATTTATCTCATTCAAATTCATTTTTCTGAGGGTTAACCTTGTATTTCCCTCCATCATAACTTTTGAGGTTCATGGTGTGTTGTGGGGTCATTTTGAAAGAATTCACATGCTCAGACCATCTCCAACCCAAGCAAATGCATTTATTGAGAATTACGCCTCTCAGAAAGTAATCTAGACTCCCAGAAGGAACCAGCAGCTTTTCAAGGCAAGGCAGAGATTTTTATAGAGCAAAAGATGCAATTACATCCTTAGAGGATATGTTATTTTTAAAATATGGAAAGGGGTTATTGCCTAGCCATGGTGGAGCTGCTTATGCAATTACCCATAATTCATACAAAAAAGCCCACTTGGGTAGTATTCATGTATGATAATAATATTATAATAAGCCTTTCTACATCATAAATTCACCTTGGGACAGTTCTTTGCTGCTGCTGCATAGGTGGCTACTTAGGCTATGATTTAGTGGTCAAACATCCTGGTCAATGTCCTGTTGGTGCTGCCTTCTGATTGACTGGCTCTTGTGGTCCTGTCTGTAGCAAAATGAATGATGTAGTTGAGAACATGGGCACACCTGCTATTCTAGTGAGGCAGTGAATGAGGCTGAGGCACATGAGGAAGTTGGGATATTGGATATGGGGGTAGTGTCTAGATTCCATCAATAACTTCTTAATTTTTTTCTCTTTTTCCCCAAACCCTCTTTACAAAGAAGAAAGGAGTAGAGAAAGAAATGGAATGTGATCAACACTAGTATATTAGTAATTTAAGTGGCCTGTGCCTACTTCACCCCCTCTTTGCTTCACCAAGTTAGGCCCAATCTCTGGTTCTTAACTTTTTCTTTTTAATCTACCCTTTATGATCTACAGAAGTGTAATTTGTTTCATGTGTGACTATTCCCTGATTCTATAACTTTTTTTCCTTCAAGTATGGGACAGATGTTTATTTCTTACACATTAGAACTACTAGAAAACAAAAGGCTCATAATTGCACATTAGCCGAGAATTTTAGTAGTAATAACTACTGTCATACTCTTATAGGAGGTAGTAGCAATATCCTACCTCTCTTCTGTTGTTGTCCTCCACCCTCCCTTTCCCTTCTCCCAGGCAAGTCAGTATTCTTTTTCTTTTAAGAATTTGAGAGTTAGAAGAAACTTCAGTATCCTTCTGTAATACAACATACATGAAAGGAATCCAATTCTAACATAGCTGATAAGTGGTTGTTCAAGACCTCCAAGAAGGAGACAGCTTGTTTCACTTTTGTTGTTCCAGTTGCTAGGAAGTTTTTCCTGACATTAAGCCTTTTTCACAACTTCCGCCCAATGTTCCTGGGTCTGCTTTCAGGAGCCAAAGACAACAAATATAATCTTTCTTTCATATGGCAGCCCTTTAAATACTTAAAGACAGCTAACACATCCTCCCAGTCTTCTCTTCTTCAGGTGAAACATACCTTATTCCTTCAACTGATTCTCATATGCAAGGGACTGAAGATCCTTCATCATTTGGGGACTGTATATAAAACCAGGAGCTTGTTCAAAACCCAAGAAATTTGAGTGGACCAAGAGGAAGTATTCCAGTCTGATTCCTGAAAATGAGCCACTTCTAGCGAGAGGGAATACCTCAGTCCCTTCTCCACCCTCCAGATGGTTGGAAAAGGAACTTGTAAACTTTGGAAGGTTAGAGGATCAAGTGTACTACCATCCTCTTGGAACATTAGCAGCTGGTGACATTTTCTGCATCAGAAGCCATAGATAAATTGGTCACATTTTCAAAGCTAAACAATGAATCCAGCAAAGAAAAACAAAAAACAGGAAAACAACACCATTACTAAGGGGAACACTGTGAAGACACCAGCAAAAGGACTTTGAAAATCTGTGAGTTACCCCCTTTGCCATGTGCTCTCTAACTTTGAGCCCTCCTTCCCCTGGAATTTGTATGTAGTCATAGGAGAGTGTCACAAACTTTTAGGAGAATGTTTTATGCCTACTATTCTTACTATAGCACCATAAAAAATATCCCTTTCTAAAAGCTAATTGTCTGCGTGACTGCTTGATACCAAATGATAATCCTGGGGTAAGTCACTGTTGGGGACTCCTAAGCTATAGAACCACTGTCCCCCCCAACCCTTCAGGGTTGCCATTAGACTCTGAGGAACAAATACGAATCTTATTCTGGTAACCTGACCTACTAGTTAAAAGGGAGGTTTGGGAGGTTAGTTCCCAAGTTTATATGGGCTGAATCAAAGAAGAGAGAAAATAAAAAACAACAAAAACTCCAGTGATTTCAGAAATAAAACTACCAGCTAGTTTTTTTTTTCTTAAGACTAAAAAAAGAGACAAACTATTAGCTAATTTGAGAAGGAGAGGGGGAAAAGGCAAAGATAAAGAGGGAGAGACTAAATTATCAAAAAGGAAAATTAAGAGCAGATAAAGAAATAAGGGAGTTATTAGAAACATTTTACCCAATTATATGCCAGCAAAATGATAAATGGAGTAATATTTTCAAAAATAGAAAATACCCAGAATAACAGAACAAGAAATAAAGAATTTTAAAAGCCTGCCCTCAGAAAAGAAATTAAACAAACCATAAATGAATTCTCAAAGGGGGGAGGGAGTTTTAGCAAAGTACTGGAGTTGTAATCAATAGTAGCTCTATAAAAATTGTCATTGGGATTTCTGAATATTTGTCCCATCCCTACCCCACCAAGAGTTCTTGATTAAACAGAAACTTAACCAGACTTTAAAAGGTCTGGTTAAACTGTTAGAAACCAAGTATTAAGGTGGCTGAGGCACAACCAAGAATGGTAAACTAGGGATTCCGTGAAATAGTTTCAATGTTTTGCTAATCCTGTCCCTCTTGGTGACAGGAGCTGTTTGGAATGGCGTACACCAATATAAGAAAATGTCCTAAAAATATATGAATCTCAATCAGTTCACAAATGTTTTAAGTACCTACAAAGTGCAAAGCACTGTGAGAAAAGGAGGGGTTGTGAAGATGCATGAAAAAGAAGCTCCTCAAGTCAGGGAAGTTTTCAGACTTGTGTCTGCATTCCCATCACCTCAATCAGTGTCTTTGCACACACTAAGTACTCAATAAATATTTGTTGAATTTAAAGTTGACTTAGCCATATATCTTTATCCGTCCTTTTATAACATGCACAAAAGTCTCAGCCAGTTAGAGCCAGGTCATTACTTAAGCCTGCCATGACCTCCAAACCCAATCCTCACTCTGCAGTTGACCAAGGTTCACGAAAGGAAAAAAACACTACCTTCATATCCTCACTACTATACTGCCCTCTCCATCTGCATGCCTCCTATTCAAGGAGTCCCTGAAGAAGGCACTACTCACTCAGCATTCTTCCATTGGCCTAGTTCCCTATCTATTGGCTTAAGAGTTCAGTCATCACTTTTATATGTAGTGTTAGCAACTTTTTTCCTGATCCTCTGAATTTCCTATCCTCCTACAATTTAAAAGCTGCCACCTGGAACCAGAAAGCCTATGCTGTGCTATAATCTCTACTCAAACCAACTAGAATATGGAGGTAAAACCTAGGACTATCAGCCACCTGGACACAAGGAACTAAATATCTTATTTGTGTAGGGTTGTCTTTTTTTTGCAAGTACTTTTCATCTAAATCCTTTAAAAGTGACCATATTTTGCTTTCCTTTATTTTGTAAATCAAGAATGGTGAGTAAAAGAATGAGAAATGAGGATGAGGTAGGGAGAATCAGATATGCAAGCTATGGCCCACCTAAGTTTACTATGCCTTTGGTGTTGCCTCAGTAACGTGAGATGCAGGAAATTCTGTTGTCTGCCCAACAGACCCTACTCAGAATTCCCAAGCAATAATGACATTGAACTTGATACGGCAAGAAAATGCTGGAGTAGAGATGAGCACTGGGATTGATCTTGTCTACTCGCTTGGAGGAGCAAGAAAGAGTGTTGTCATAAAAGACTGATGGAAAGTCTGGGTGTTATTACTCCCTTATCCCCGTACTCTTTGAAGGCAGCAGAGGGACTCGCTAGAGAATTCTGGAAGCTGGGGAACAAAAGCAAAAAGCAGGTTAGGTGAGATTACCAAGGCAACTGTAACTCAGTTGGATCTTAACACACAACTGCCATTTCCCATTTAACTGCCTGACAATTTACTCCCTGGTTCCTTTTTGCCAAGAAGAAAAAGGGGTTCAAAAGAGACAAGCTGATTGTCCATCCTCACTTATTTAAAAAAGCAACCTGTGATAAGATTTTACTTATTAAATCTAATGGTCTTTTCTCAGTCTTCTTCCTTCTTGACCCCTGCATCATCTGATGACATTGACCACCCTCTCTTCCTGTAAATGATTTCTCTTCTGGGTTTTCCTGATACTGCTCTCTTAATTCTCTTCCTACCTGGTTTACCATTTTTCTCAGTCTTCTTGTTAGTTTTCTAGGGCCTTCTTCTCTTTTTACTTGTTGACCTAATCAGCTCCCATGGTTTCATTTTCATTTCTCTGCAGATGATTCCTAGATCGAGATATCTAGTCCGTTTTTCTCTTGAGATATAGGCCTATATCACCAACTACCTATTGTACATTCCAAATCCCAAAGGTATCTCAAACTCAGTATATCTTAAGCAGAACTTGCTACTTTTGCCCAAAAATCTACCTTGCCTCTGAATTTCCCTACTACTGTTGTAATATATAATGGGGGAAGAGGGGGGTCCTGACCCAAGCTGGTAAACTATTAAGTTGAAATGAACTGAGGCACTTATAAGTCATTAAATGATTATGCAAAGGAGATTTCCTTAGCTGTATCATAGAAAAGATGTTTAGCAAGGATACCGTAGTACTTAGCTTGGAGAAACATTGATGCCTTTTGCCTCCATATGGAAATAAAATAGGGAAGACACTGGTAACTCACACAATCTTGGGACATCCTCCAAATCTAAAGGGCCCCAATTCTCCATGTGCATAGACCTTTTTATTTCCTTAAGCAGTAAGAAATCCACTTCAACATGGCCAGAGTCCACCAAGAAGCCATGTCTTATTCTTAGCCCCTCTGGAGGCCAGCTCAGGAGTAGCCACAAGGAAGTAGAGAACATAGTAAGAAGACACAGGCCAGGCCAGAGCCTCAAAGCAGTGAAGTCTATTTATTTATCTGGAGATCAGGTTTTATATACCTTTTACAGAATAAGCTAGTTCCTTTATCACACGGGATGGGTTGTACATCTTGTACTTAGTACTCTTTGTGTCATTACTATCAGGGTAAGTAAGAATTCAGAGTGCTCTGTTCTTTGCATGTCACGGAGAGTGGTGAGCCAGCATCCAGTTGGCCTGGGAGTAGCTGCAAGAAGCTGGCCGCTTCTACCTGCCTAACTTGGAGTTGGCCCTCAAAACTCAGGGACAATTTTGTCACCTTTCAGGGAAAAAACTAAGCCTCGTAAGAGGAGGTAAAACCCTATCAGAGGGTTTCGCTATCCTAATAGTCACCCAGGTTTCCATCCTCATTATCATCTTCAACTCCTAACTCACAGATCCTACATATCCAATTAGGTGCCAAATCTTGTCATTTCTATCTCCATTAACATCTTTCTAGCATCTGTTCCTTTCCTTCTATTCACAAAACTACTCTCATTCAAACCTTCATCACTTTTTGCCTGAAATATAAAAATAGTTTCATAATTGGTCTTCCTGTCACAAGTCTCTCCCTACTCCAATCCATCACAGCCATCAAAATGGTTTTCCTAAAGTTAAAGGTGGATAATGTCACTCATCTACTTAATAAACTCCAGTGGCTCACTAGAGGGGGATCCCAATAGGATCAAATATAAAATCCTCTACTTGGCATTTAAATCTCTTCACATTTAAGAACTTTGATCAACTTAATGACCAACCAAGATTCCAGAGGACTTATAACAAAAACATGTTATCCACCTCTTGAAGGAAAGGGTGATAGACTCAGAATTTAGATTAAGACATACAATTTTTGGACATGACTGACAGAGGAATTTGTTTTGCTTGACTATACATATTTTTACAATAAAATAAAGCTCTTCCCAACTTGGCCCCTTTGTACCTCAGCAGCCTTCTTCCTCCTTATACTCTTTGGGCCAGTCATTTTGGCCTTCCTCACACAGGAATCTCCCTGCCTTTGTACTAGCTACCCTACATACCTGAAATGCTGTCCATCTTTACCTCTACCTCTGCCTCTCAATTCCTGGTTTCCTTAAGACTCATCTCAGTGCTACCTTCTCCAGGAAGCTTTTCCTGATTTCCCCCTTTCCCCTCTGTTTAGGTTAGCTCCTATCTGTGTTGTATCTATCTCATATATAACTTGCATGTGTATATGTTGTCTTCCCTATTAAAACATAAGCTTCTTGAAGGCAGGGACTGTTTTGCTTTTGTCTTTGTATCCCTAGTATCCAGCTCCGTGCCTGGCACATAATAGGCACTTAATTATAGATGCTTATTGGTCCATTCAGCAGTTCATTCCTTACAATTAGTTACCTACGTTTTGCTTGAAAAGGCAGCTCATCCCATTTTTGGATTAGTCAAAATGTCACACACTCCTGGTTTCACTCCTTAGGGCCAAGTAAAATATACCTAATTACTCTTCGCCAAAATAATTCTAGTAATAATACTTGATGATGATTATGTTTTCCCTCTTCCAAACTAAGCATCCCCTGTTGCTTCAGTCAGTTTCTCTAAGAGTACAGCTTCCAAGCTACTTATTTTCTGATCATGCTTATTAAAATATGGTATCTAGCCATATGGTGGTACATGCCTATAAAATCTCTGCTCCTTGGGGAGGCTGAGGCTGGTAGATTGCTTAAGCTCAGGAGTTATGAGCTAAGTTGATCATGTACAAATCTAGCTCTAATATAGGGAGCCCCAGGAACAGGAAGCCCCCAGACTCTTTAAGGATTGAGGAATTGACCCAGGGCAAAAATGGAGTCAGTCAAAGCTTCTGTAGCAATAAGTAACAGGATTGGTCCTAGGAATGGTAGCTGCATTTCCAGCCAGGGCTAGATAGGGAGACCTAGTCTCCCAAAAACTATAGTGTGTAGAACTGAATGCAAGACTATATAGATGTGGTCTGACTAGGGTAAAAGGCATTGAGACAGTCATCTCCTTATTCTGGACCATTACCAGCGCCCTGTTATATCAGGTTTTATCTTGGGACAAAATGAAGCACTTACAAGTCATTGTGAAGTTAATAATGGAACTGTACTTTGCCTTACAAGACTAGATAACGGGATACAATGGCATTTAACTTCTCTAGAGGCAACACTCCCTCTCACACACATACCCATCTCCATGTGTAAAGCTATCTAGTCAACAGGGCATGTTATGATCAATTTGAGTAGTCTTCAGATATCTACCAAGTCAGAGTGGCATTGAATCCATGTGGGTGGGACTTTTTATGATGTTAGGTCACCAGGAAGCTGCTTCAAAAGAGGTAGAGGTCAGTGAGGTCCCAGGGATAGCTTTGTTTCCTACGAAAAATTAATCCCTGTAGCAATAAAAACAGTACTTGCACATGGATATTGCTTCTACTTATGCATTCTAACACCAGTTGTGGGAGGAGGTACTACCATATCTCACTGTTTACTCATATTAAGGTTGCAGTCCACTAAAACTCTCGAGGCAATTTCCACGTGATCTAGACATGGCTACCCTAACCTGTACTTGTATAGCTGGATTTTTTTAAACCAATTTTCAGTCTTTAACTAAATTTCATCTTTTAGTAGATTTTGCTTATTCTAGCCAGCCAAGATTTCTTTAGATGGAGATTCTGTCATCCGATATGTAAGCTTTCCATCTATGTTTAGGACTTATTCTGCCTATCTAATTTTGATATGTAACACCCCCTTATGCCCCTACCATATGAGATATTAAACAAAAACCAAGACTTGAGAATTCACCTGTTTACCCCTCCTTTCCACCCCTTCACCCCCAATCTCCACCCATCATTGAATGCTTCAGAGAAAGGATTCTTCAACTTTTTTGTGTATCGTAAAATTTTTTTTGACAGTATGGTTAATCCTGTATACCCTTTCTCAAAATAATATTTTGTTACCTATATTCATAGCTGAGGGAATTCAGTTAGAGGTTAGTGAAAATAAAGATATAATTTCAGTCCAGCCAAATTCATAGATTCACTAAAATCTATCCACGAACCT
>CM053589.1:45323295-45346783 GCA_028646515.1 Pseudochirops corinnae | reverse complement strand
TGGGCAGGTCATAATTTGACTGTTGATTGAAAACAATTTTCTTCTTAAAACTTAAAAAAAAATCCACACATTTTCATTGGGATTTATCTACTCTGAATAGATAGACTCAACCACCTTACTGTATTTATGGTACTTTCATGTTAAGCTTAGTATTAAAATATAAAGAAACAGCCATCAATTTTGGCAAAACTGAATTTCTTTTTTATTCTACCTTTAAAAAAAATCTTCACTTATGCACCAAGTATCTAATCTTGAATATGAGTCTTGATTTCTAGAATATATTATTTGTATTATCTTTTAAAGTATTTCTTTGGAATCTGTCAGTACAAAGTTGGGGGGTTTCAACAGATGATTTATTTTAGAATAAAAATTCCAGGGCAACAATATCTCTCCATTCTTATTCCAGAAAATGAGACTGGGGGGCATACGTGATTCCTTAACATATTCATGAAAAAGGAATACGGCAGCTGTCGTTGCATCCCCTGAGTTCCCCCATAATAGAACTAGGAATCCTTAGCAATCAGATTCATCCTGAGTCTTTACCTCAGAAATGCAGCACGGTGTGGTTGATAGAGCCCAGGACTCGAGACCTGAATTTGCTAGAGCCACGCCAACATTCGCTATATAACCATGTGACCAAGCCACTTTGCCTCATCTGTAAAATGGGGGCAATGCTTTCAGGACCTGCTTCAAAGGGTTATTGTGAGGAAAGCACTTGGTAAATCTCAAAGCTCTGTACGAGTGTGAGTTTGCAGCAGCAGCAGCCTTTGTACTACTTAGAGCCGTGGTGGGGAGCACTACTTGCAGCCTGAGACTGTAGACTTTTAGTGATTGGGCTTTTCTAAGATCAGATGATGGAGTTCTCCCACTGACATGGAGTTCATGTACTATTAAGGACTTTGCCAAGACTAATTTAAGAGCAGGGGCCAAGATTCTCCAATTTTAGAGTGTGTTTGGAGGGGTTTTTTCCCTTTATTTTTTTGATTTGATTTTCTCTTCCTTTATTATTTTTCCTTTTATTTTGATTTTGTTGTTCAGTCCATTTGAAAACCCTTTGGGGGTTTGGATTGGTTTTCTGAAAGTTCACAGTACAGTAAAACATTTTTAGACATTTTGCATAACTGAATTTGAATTTTCTTAATTTGATTACCTCAAGTATGAAATAAAATTTATGTTGAAGCACCACTTTTGTTAATTGTCATAGCAAATATTTTTATTAAAGACGTTTCAGAAAAGAACATTGACCTTTCATCCTGATGGCAGACCTGGGTATGAAATTCCATTTTTGACGCTTGACAAATTATATAAAGTTCTGCTTTCTCATCAGCTTTTTTCATTTCTTATGAGATGAAAACATCTTTTGTTTTCTCATCTGTAAAATGTGTATGTTAAAATAATGTTAATGACACACACATTCTCTCACTCAGTCATTCACTCACTATGTGCTTAGTGTTTTACATTTATTATCTCATGTGATCCTCACAACAACCCTGGGAAGTGGGTGCTCTGAGGAGCAGCAGTTTACAAATGGGGAGACTGAGACCATCAGAAGTTGAGGGACTTGACCAGGGTCACATGACTGGCAAGTGTCTGAGGCTGGATTTGAACTCAGGTCTTCCTGATTCCAGATTCAGCACTCCGTCCACTGTGCCTTCTGGTTGCCCCCACCAGAATCAGAATTTTAGAGTTGGAAAAAAAAAACCTTACAGATCATCAGCTGTGCAAGGTGAGACTGTTCATATGGAAAGGCAGTAATAACGTTTGTCAGGCCTGAACCCTTGAGAACACTAAGAAGGAAATAGTAACTGGAGAGCTTACGTGTTTTTGGGAAACACACCCACACCAGTGAAGAATGAACACATTGAAAATACCATGCTGGGTCAAACCAGTAATCCATCCCAGCTCCAGCCAGTGCCAGACAGTGGTTCCTAGAAGGCCCAGCCGCCTCTGTGACACTGTAGCAGTTGTATGTCCTACTGTTTTAAGGCATGAAGGACCCATATTGAGTCGCTAGGCTAGCTTAGTGGAGACTAGAAGTCCTGGGTCTTTCCAGTTCATTCCCAATCCTGGCTGTAACATGAACACTGAAAAGGTTCAAATCCTTGATAGCCCTAATGCAGCTCTGTTGTTTCATATGTTTGTCTTGTACCTCTGTATATAATCTCTATCAATAATAATAACAATAGCTAGCATTTTTATAACTCTTTACCAAGATTTTCTCATTTGATCCTAGCAACAAACCTGGGAGATGGGTGCTGTTCTCATTTTACAGATGAGGAAACCAAGGCAAAGAGCTTACGTGACTTACGGAGGGTCACATAAAGAGTGTGTCTGAACTCAGGTCTTCCTGACTCCAGGTTGAGCTCTCTTTCTGCTGTACCACCATAACAAGCTGCTTGAATGTAATCCCCTCCTCATAGGCAGGAACTCATTTGGCTTTCTGTATCTGGTGCATAGTGCAGTACCTTGCACGTAGTTTGAATGGGAAAGATTGATCACAGTGCCCTGGGTGTGTCTTTGATGGCAAAGCAGCATTTCTTGAGCCCTTAACAGCAGAAGAATAGATTTCCGTCCAAAGCTTCAAGGAAGTTTTGAGCAGCATGATATTCTCAGAGCCACTATTCCAAAAGGCTGAAGTTTAACTAGTATGAGAAACATGGTAGTGGCTGGAGAAGTCAAGTTGGGGAAGGGCCTTTCAGGAATGAGAAGAATTTGATAGAGCAGAACCTTAGAGATGATCTAGCTCATTGGTGTCAAACTCAAGGAGAGAGGGGGGCCACTAATCCCTGCCTAAGGATCCCTTTGACTTAGGGTTTTTTTTTAAAAGAATTATTTATTTTTATTTAGTATTTTATTTTCCCCCAGTTACATGTAAAAACAATTTTTAGCATTTGTTTTTAAAATACTGAGTTCTAAATTTTCTCCATTCCTTCTCCTGCCTGCCCTCATTGAGAAGGCAAGGAATAGGTTATACATGTGTAGCATACAAAACGCATACATTATAGTTACATTGTAAAAGAGAACACAGACCAAAAAAAAAAACACTCAAGAAAAATAAAGTTTAAAAAAAAGTATGCTTCAGTCTGTATTCAGACACTATCAGTTCTTTCTCTGGGGATGGGTAGCATTTTTCATCATAAGTCCTTAAGAGTTGTCTTTGGATCGTCATATTGCTGAGAATAGCTGTCATTCCCTTGACTTAGTTTTAAAATGAAATAACTGTTTTATTATATTTTTATTGGGGGCTGTGATTATGGAACATTGCACTTGTATGTGTGTGTGTGTGTGTTTTGCCAAACTGTTCTGGTTGTGTTTTGTTCATTGTTATAAGGGATGGTTTTCTGGAATGGGGTAGGGAGAAGAATACTTTGTAAAGTGAAGTCATGTAAAAACAAAATATGTCAACAAAAATTTATTTTTTTAAGAGGAAAAAAGCCAAGGTAACAGTAGATCTTTTAGTCCCAAACTAATGCCCTCTCTACTCTAACATGTTGCAGTATCTCTTTGAAGCAAGAGACTGTAAATAAAATTTGTACAATATTTTTATAAATTTTACTTAGCTACGAATACTCCTGTGTAACTTTTGTTTTTCTTTACAGAGGTCTTGTCAGCTATTATTAGTGTTCTTTTGGTTTATATACTTATGGGATTCCTCTTGTATGAAGCCGTGCAAAGAACCATCCATATGAACTATGAAATTAATGGAGATATAATGCTCATAACCGCAGCCATTGGAGTTGCAGTTAATATAATGTAAGCTCTATTTACTGTTTTTTCCCTGTTAAATATTTTAAATATTACATATCTTAAAATTTAGAAATGCATAGTATATTGGAATTTTTAATTTTTCAAGATTGTTCATCGCATATTAAGTGCTAATTTTTCTTAAAAAAATTGTAATAAAACCACTGCAGAATCTCAGTTCCTCTCTAGTGTTGACTCCCACTTATGTATATTGTCATCTGAGCCTTACTGGGGCACTTCTCAAAGACTAGGACCCTGACATCCTTTCTTGGAGGAGGATTAGAATACTATAATTTCAGAAGAGATGATTCAGAACCTTTTTCAACATCTGGGGAGAAAGATATTATGCAAATACCATTACAGCTAAATTTTAAGCGTAAACATGTTTGACTAAAACAAAACAATCAGGAGACTGGCCTTGGAGATGGTAATGAGACTAAAGTTTTCACACTAAAAGTACAATAAACAGCAAAGTCAGAGCAAAAGTGGTATATGTGCAAAAACTGAATTTTAAATAAATCTCACCGTCTGAGAGCTGTTTGTAACCAGCTGCCATCACTATATATTTTTTCAACCAAACATGGAACACCTACATATTTGTTCTGGGCAGAAATAAGCTATGGAGGTTTGTAAATCTCAGCGTACCTAATATTGGTAGATTCACAGATGGGTGTTTAAACAAAAGATTAAATTTGCCGAATTGTTCGCTGTCACCCTGTGTCCTTCCACTCTTCCTCCTCCTTATGTTTCTCCTACGTCTGTCTTCTTGCTACCCCTTTTCCTTCTACCTCACCCTTTTCATTGGTCCTCTACCTCCCTACCTGTTTTCATATTTTTCCTTTTACTCCTGTATACATCTCACCTATTGAATGTACCTTGGTGGCCTCATGCCCATCCATATGTTTTGCAGAATGTCTTGCTTGTCACCATTCTTTTAAGGTGGCTGCCAGCACAGAGAAGGGCAGGAGTGATGGTAGATGTCCTCCTCCTCTGTCTTCCATCCCTAAATACAGTACAAGGGAGCTGGCTTTGAGCTTGGCTCCAGACTACAACAAGAAGGTAGGAGTAACAGGGGAGGTTCAGCAGGATTCAGGCCAAGGGAGACCTGACTCTTCTTTCACTGTCAGCTGTGTTGAGAGCTGCTGAATCAAACTGTTTCCTCCTAAAATGACTCTGAGGAAACAGAGATTGAAAATAGCCAGGCTGGATCCCACATCCGGGCTTATTGGTGGGGAATGTGAACCCTCCTCTTCCTACCACCTCTTTACAGGGGCCCTAGGAGGCAGTTTCTGGCTCTCCTTTGGCGAGCATCTAAGGTCGAGTGATACACAGAAGACTGATGTCAGAAAAAGAATTCCTGATTGCAATATGTAAATTCACCTTTTTTTTTTTGTCATTGTCTAAAGATATCATAGGCATTAATGTTACATTGCTGGTTTTTGTGTCCCCTTAACAGGAGACTAGTAACAAAAGTTTGCCTCTTTTTTTCTCCTTGGAAAAATAATAATATTTTCTTTTTTTGAAAAAACAGAATGGGATTTCTGTTGAATCAGTCTGGTCACCATCACTCCCATTCCCACTCCCCTCCGCCAAACTCTCCTACCACAGGTCCTGGGCATGGGCACGGGCACAGCCAAGGAAGCGACAGCCTTGCAGTGAGGGCAGCATTTGTTCATGCCCTGGGAGACTTGGTACAGAGTATCGGGGTGCTGGTAGCTGCCTACATCATTCGATTCAAGGTAACCCAAGATCTTATTGTTACATTTAGAAATTGCTTCAGTTTTCATACCAGTGTTAAAATATGTGCTCTTTTGTCATTGGGTATAGTATTAAAAGTTCCACAAATTTGAATAAAGCTAAACATTTTCCCACCTCACAAGGGTACACATTTTTCACTGATGCCAGATGAGATTTTAAAAATTAGATTTAAATTGTTAAAGGACTTTTAAGCTTAGGAAAAAACTATGCATGTGAACAGGATAATTCCCTTGAGAAGGAAAAGCCATTTGGGTAACTGTGGTTCCAAAACTAGTCATGTCCGTCAGGTGAGAAATGGAACGCCTAAGATCTGATGCTTGGGCTTCATCATATCACTGCCTTCCCTTCAGTGGCTTCCACATTGCAGCATTTAAGATTTTTACTCTTTGCTCCAACCATTTTTTTGTCATTTTTTCTTAGTGTAGGCATACTCTACATAAGGTTTTCTCAGGCAACATGATTCCCTAATAACGCTGTCAATGTAGTATTATCAAACCTTCAGTGTTAAGTCATTCAACCCTTATGTTCTATTATTTGGCCAGTTGTTAAGTAAAATATTGTTTTTATGGAATTAACTACCCCCTGTAATACTGTTTGCCCAACATAATTTTCTAGGAACTAATGAACACTGGTAAATGGATTATACCTGTATTCCCCTTCACACACTTATACATGCCAGATGTCCTGGTCTAGTTGCCATTTTTCCAGTCTCCATAGATACTTCCTCTACTACCTCCTTGTTTTTGCCCATAAGGCAAAGGCTACAAGAACTTGGATTTAGTTAAGTCAATTCCTCTGATGTTTGGGAGACAGTGAAGAAAATATTACAGAATTTAAGTTGATTTGGGGGAAGGGATATGGGTGGGTCTAGACCAGTGATTTCATTGGAATTGAGAGCTCCTATTAAAAAAATTACTTATCCTAACACAGATTAATTTATTAATTTTATTTTATAAATTTATAATCTTAGAGAATTGCCTCAAGCATGGAGTCATTAAGTGAGTTGCCCAAGATCCTCAGTATCTATTAAAGACAGGACTTTAATTCAGGGCTGCTCTCTTTCTCTCAGTATTTTAGTTGGTCAAGGTGAAATGTATGGCTTTTTTTTTATGAGGCAGTCAGGGTTAAGTGTTTTGTCTGGGGTTACACGGGATTTGAACTCGGCTCTTCCTGACTCGAGGGCCTGTGCTGTATCCACTGTGCCACCCAGCTGCCCAGTATATGACTTATGTTGAACTGTTTTCTGATACTATTATAGGAAGTCAAAGATAATGAACTTAAATTTCATCAGAGAAGCTTTTAATTTTATCATTATTGTGAGATTCTGAAGCATGTTACCAAGGGAAGAACAGATGATCTCCTTATTTGGAGATCTATCTTGAGGAAATTTTGTCATTACCATGTAAACATTGGATTTTTTTTTTTTTTTGGAGTAGTTTGAATGCTGCATTTCTCAATATATCAGTGCTGAGTGACCTGGAATTCCTTTCCATTTTATGCATTTTTATATTTCTCATAGCATCACGTTCATTTACAGAGAAAAGTAGAAAAGTATTTTTTTCTTTAAGAAAAGACATCTCCACATTTTTTAATAAACCTTGATGTTCCTTTTCAGCCAGAATACAAGATTGCCGATCCCATATGTACTTACATATTCTCATTACTTGTGGCTTTTACAACGTTTCGAATCATTTGGGACACAATAGTTATTATATTGGAAGGTAAGATTAGTGTTAAACTCCCACTTATGTATATTGTCATCTGAACCTTACTGGGGCACTTCTCAAGGACTAGGACCCTGACATCCTTTCTTGGAGGAGGATTAGAGTACTATAATTTCAGAAGAGATGATTCAGAACCTTTTTCAACATCTGGGGAGAAAGATATTATGCAAATACCATTACAGCTAAATTTTAAGTTAGCCGTAGTAACCTGGGGCTACTGTTGGAAAATCTTGGTAAAATCCTCACTTAGTTCCTAAAAGCTATATTTTGGTTAGCATTTTCATTGATCTTTTCTATCCTTTGTCCCTGATGGTGAAAGATAAGCCAGTATCAGAGAGCATATATTCTAATACTATGCTATGTATGAGATCCTCCGTTAAACACCCTTCTGATGCCCCATCGTGGCACATGAATGTGTTCCCTGGATTTTCAAAAGATGTGACAGCAGGGGAAGAGCTCTAACAAATCCCTCTAACTAGAGAGCTTTCAGTTACAGGCCCAGTGACAGACTGTCACCTCAGTACCAACATAGCTAAATTTGGAGCAGCTTTTTCACCAGGCCATCAGTAGGTGATGAATTTACCAGCCATTGCAACTCTCAAAGACCTGCTATTAAGCCAAAGAGGGCAGACAGGATGATACAACAATGTTCAGTTGTTTTTCAGTCATGTCCAACTTTTCATGACCCCATTTGGGGTTTTCTTGGCAGAGATCCTGGAGTGGTTTGCCATTTCTTTCTCCAGTTCATTTTACGGAGGAGGAAACTTGAGGCAAACAGGGTTAAATGATTTTCCCAGAGTCAGAAAGCTAGTAAGTTACCAGATTGGAACTTGGGAAGATGAGTCTTCTTGACTTCAGGCCCGGCACTCTATCCACTGAGCCACCTAGTTGCCTCTGATACAACAGAGACCAGAGGCTTTGAAGACAAATCCTCTGACAAACGGTTAGTATCTATGTGATCTCTGGCAAATCACCTCATCTGTAAATCAAGGGATAGCTTCAGAGGTCACTTTGAACTCTGGACCTGGGATCTGATAAGCATATCCCTCTGGGTTGCCATCTGGGTCAGCGAGGCAGTACAAATACTCGGGAAATCCCAGATTATTACATTGTTAGTCATGATGACTTCATCCTAAAAGGCCTTCAAGGTAAGAAGTTACCTATTCTGAATAACTCCAAGAGATTGATTAATATTATGAAAGACTAATGGCAACATCCATGTTTTCTATACAATGTAAATATTGTATCTTTGAATCTAGAAATTTTGCTGAAGGATCTTCATATCATTTCTGAATGAAATAATTGTACATATAGCATAAGCCAGAGAAATATAGACAAAGAATCTCTTAGCAAATTTATTTTACTTCTCAAAAGTTTTGAGAATCTATGGCAGGTGCCAAGATACATCCAACCCACTCGTAACGCTTCAAGGTTAAAAAGAAATAGTTAAAGGCATTTATTTAGAGATAATTTAGGAACCTCCTCTGGCAGGTGAGGGGGAGAAAGATTATAGAGCTACAGTTATTAAAGCTTAAGCAGAAACCAGAAGTCTGAAAATGGAGAAGGAAATACACCCAGACCAGAGCTTGGTTGTGACAGATCAGCTCTGTGGTACTAAGCCAATGAAAATGGAAGATGGTGGTAAATCTCGGCTAACATTTATATAACACTGGAAGGTTTGCCAAGTACTCGGATGCTCATTTCATCTTTACAGAGGTAGGTGCTATTAGTATCCCCACTTTATAGTTCCAGAAACAGACTGAGAAGGGTTAAATGATTTTCCCAGTGTCACAGAGCTCAGTAAGTGTCCCGAGTGGGATTTGAATTCAGGTCTTCTTGACTCCCACGTCCAGCACTTTTAATGCACCTCCAGATTCTACAAATTCCCTATTGCCTGCTGTTCAAATTCTTCTCTGTGGCATCAGACAACCAGCACACAGTATGGGCCAAGACCTGTGCTAGGCGTGGTTGAAATAATACCTGCCCTTAAGGAGTTTACATTCTAAGTATGGAGAGAGCATACACATTTTGGGGCATATCCAGAACACATGGAAAGTAGGTACAAAGTAACCACGCGAGGGACCATGTGGGAGGGACAGGAAGCAGCTTGTGCTGGGCATGTCAGACCACCTCCACCACCTTGACCACCATCTCTCCAAACCCTAATGATGGGGAACAGCCCAAAATCTTGAACCAAAGAGCCTTGGGAATAGTGACCTCCAAGAGGAGGCATTTCTGTCTGCTTTGTCACTGTGCACCCAGAACCATGGGGCTTCTCCATCTGACTTAAAGATAAAACCTTCCATAGATGTTGTCTCCCCATTAGAATGTGAGCTCCTTGAGGACAGGAACTGGCTTTTCTCTTTGTATTCCCAGAACTTAGCACAGTGCTTTCAATGTCAGTAAGTGCTTAATAAAGGCTTCATGCCTTCATTCATTCAATCAGGGAGGCTCTAGCAGCTAGAAGAATGAGGAAAGGCCTCCTGAAGGTGGGATGTGATTTTGGTTTTAAAGAACATCAGGGATTCCAAGAAGAGAGATGGGAGAGAGAACCTCCAAGGCATCGGGACAGTCAGTTGCAAAGGCATAAAGATGAGAGATTGATGGTCACAGGAGGAACAGCCAGATAACTGTATTGGTTGTGCCATAGAATGCATAGAAGAGCTTTATGTATCCAACAGAGGGGTTTATGTTCAATAGACTGATAGGTAATTGGTTGCTACTGGGTCTTATTAAGTAAGAGGGATGACATGATCAGGTTTCCACTTTAGGAAAATCACTTCCATAGCTGCGTGGAGGATAGATTGGAGTTGGGAGAGATGACAAGGAGGGGAAACTGCTGGTTTAGGAGGCTACTGCGTTAGTCCATGCAAGAAATAAGGATTACTTGTAGTAAGGCAGTTTCTCTGTGAGAAGAGAAAAGATGGTGTATCCAAGAAACATTGTGGAGACAGAAATAGACAAGATTTGGCAGCTGTGATTAGATCTGTGAGTTTTTGTAAAAAGTTGGAGGTGACACCAAGCTTGCAAGCCTGAGTAACTAGAGGGATGGTGGCACATTTGACAGTAATAGAGAAATTCAGGAGAGGAGAAGGAAGGGTTTGGGGAAGAAGGAATGAGTTCTGTTTAGGACATGTTGTGTTTTAGATGTCAATAGGACATCCTTTTGGGCAGTTGACAGTGTGAAGCTGGAGCTAAGGAGACTGTAGGGCGAGATCAGTGGTTCTCAACCTGTGGGTCATGTTCAATTTGTTAACAATGAAAATACATCCTGCATATCGGATATTTACATTATGATTCATAACAGTAGCAAAATTACAGTTAGGAAGTAGCAACGAAAATAATTTTATGGTTGGGGGTCACCACAACATGAGAAACTGTATTAAAGGGTCGTGGCATTAGGAGGGTTGAGAACCACTGGGCTAGATGTACAGGTATGGGAATTACGTACATAGAGATGGTCTTCAAACCCATGGGAGGTCACTGAGAGAGAGACAACGGAGAAAGAAAGTAAGAGGACCCAGAACGGAGCCTTCAGGTGCCCTCAGGTAATAGGCATAACATGGGGAATGATCCAGCAAAGGACCCTGAAGAAGGAACAGTCAGACAGGTAGAAGGAAAACCAAGAGAACAGTGTTGTGAAAACCCAGGGTAGGCAGAGAATATCCAGGAGAGGACGGTCAGTATTGCCAGATTCTGCAGTCAGTATTGTTAGAAGCTGCAGAAAAGTCCAGAAGGAGGAGGATTGAGAAAAGGCCATTAGTTTTGGACTTTGAGATCATTGGTAACTTTGGAGAGAGCAGTTTTCGTTGAGTGATGGGATCAGAAGCCATATTGCAGAGGGTTTAGCCAAGAGGAAGAGGACAGGAAGTGGAGACCGTGAGTGTGGATGACATTCTGTGATCTAGTGATACTAATACAGCTTCACCTCATGTTGCTCCTTGTGGCCTCCTACATCAAGAGTTCTCACTCAAATGTCACCTCTTCCACGAAGCCCTCCTTGATTTCTCTTCCACCTCAACTCCTAGTTGGCAGTGACCTTCTCCTGCTTGGACCTCATGTAGCACTTCATGTGCATCTTTCTCACACCCTTAATGTATTATTTTGTATGATAGTTATTATGTCATCTCCCCCTACTAGACCAGAAGGACAGAAACTGCATTTTATCTAAACTTATACACTCCTACCACTTAGTAGAATGTCAGGCACACAGGCACTTAATAATTCTTTGCAATATCATGTGTTAGGTTTAATGGCAAATTGTAGCTTAAATATAAGCTTACAGTATATAAAAGCTAGGACATTTTTAAAAACATCAGCTTGTCTTGGAGCCTTCTTTGTGATTTATCCCATTACTGCTTCTTAGAGTTCTTTGAAACCAAGCTTGACTCTGCTAATTTTCTAGGAAACTACTCAGTTATTACCTCTGTTACTTTGAGTGACTTTCAGATGCTTCCCATGTTTTATCAAAGCCAATGATTGTCAATTTCTTGCATAATATCTTTGTATTTCATTCCTAATAATCTTTATTGATCTTTTAGTAGTTTTCTGTGGCTAGGAACTTTTTCTTTGAAGACAGATTTGTAGTTTCATTGTGTATTTATTACATCCTTGCTTTACTGCTAGAAAAATAAATTTATGCATTCTTGTAACTTGGGAGGGGAGAGAGAGAGAGAGAGAGAGAGAGAGAGAGAGTGTGTGTGTGTGTGTGTGTGTGTGTGTGTGTGTGTGTATATGTGTGTGTGTGATCTAATGTTGCTATGGCCTTTTTTCCCTCACAAGCTAACGGCTTATAAAACATTCTGAACTTGTAGGGGTGCCAAGTCATTTGAATATAGATTATATCAAAGAAGCTTTGCTGAAAATAGAAGACGTTCATTCAGTAGAAGATATAAATCTTTGGTCTCTCACTTCAGGAAAAACGACTGCCATCGTCCACTTACAGCTGGGTGAGTTGCTCCCATGACGTGCAACAGAAGGAGTTTGGGAACCTTTATGTCACTGTCATTGGATAGCCGATGAGTCTGTCAGTCAGCTAGCATTGATTAAGTGCCTGCTGTGTACGGTGCACTGTGCTAAGTACTGGGGAGAAAAAGGCAAAAGACAGGCCCGGCTCTTAAGGAGCTCGTGGACTGATAGGGGACACAACAGACAGACAAACAGTGATGGACGAATCTGAGGAAGTAGAGTCGGGGAGCAGGACTTCTGGCAAATGGGTTGAATCAGTGTTTAGTCTGTAATAGAACACTTCTGGTGCAGGCCAGCGTACTGAGAAATGTTACTGTTTTAAATCTGAAGATGAACATAAACACATTTTGGATTTGTTTGCCCTGATTTTCTATGTCATCAGGGCTAATGTTCTCAGTTTTAAGTTTTCAGATAATGGCTGTAGATTGAAAGTAGATAGAGCTTAGAATAGAAGGGGGAGGCGGACCAGTGAGGAAACATGCTGCCCGACAGTGAGATAATGAAGTCAAGACTGAGTCATTTTCAGTTATAACTATTATTTCTCTTTCATTCATTCATTCTTTTTTTTCTTTTACTTTCTCTCTTCCTTCTTTCCTTCCTTTTCTTTATTTCTTCCCTTTTTTGCTTACCTATTCATATTTGATTCAAGGGTTTTGTTTTTCTTTTAATCTGAGGATGGGGATAGTGATTGGGATCACCAAAATGGGGAACAGAGGTTTAAAAAAAAAAAAGAGGGTCTTGGAAGTATTTCCTTAAGTACACAAAAAAAGAACAGAAGGAATGTCACTAAGAAGCAGTCAGAGTACCAAAAGTATTGTTAAAACATATTGAATTTGTCCTATATTTGAAAGGAGAGAAGCCAGCTTTAGATGGTACAGGTGTGCAGCTACAGACCACAAGTGGGGAACCTTGAGGCCATACATAGCCTTTTGACTGTGTCCAAGTTTTACAGAACAGATCCTTTTGTTAAGGGGATTTATTCTGTGAAGTTTGGATTCAGTCAAAGGGCCACATTTGAGGACCTAGAGGACCACATGGGGCCTCAAGGGCTGCAGGTTTGCCACCCCTGGCA
Source organism: Pseudochirops corinnae (assembly GCA_028646515.1). Classification (NCBI taxonomy): domain Eukaryota; kingdom Metazoa; phylum Chordata; class Mammalia; order Diprotodontia; family Pseudocheiridae; genus Pseudochirops; species Pseudochirops corinnae. Next base: position 45,333,517 of record CM053589.1, on the reverse strand, counting down.
TATACCATCCTTTTTCTGACCTGCTTTGCATACGGAAATGTTAATCTTGCTTGGCATTAGGTTCAAATTTTTTTTTATTAATTGGGGGGGAGCCTCTAGATCCTCAAAAATTGAGATGGGGGGGGGGGGGTTGTAGGATTTTCACTGTGAGGAAGAGTACTCATACTGATGAGATCTGAGATCTAATTTAGTATGAGATGAAGTTGTAATGATAAGGTGATACTAGATCTCTATTTGAATATAGTCCCCTGTCTAGATTTATTTCAAAACCAAATGGAATCTGTATTTTTTTTAAATGTAGATAATTTGCAGTGATATAACTGATCACTTAGTTTGAGAGAGCATGAAGCATTCTCAGGGATGCAGATTCATGCCCTACATTGAGCTTCACTGTGCTTGAGAGGTAGTGAGATGTGGTAGATGAAAATACTTGATGTGGAATCAGGGAGACCTGTATTCAAATCTTTCAAAGAAGAGGGTTGGGTTCAGTGATCTCTAAGGCCCCTTCCAGTTCTCCAGTCCTTTAATATAGTCCAAGCATGGAAGGAGGGGTTGGTCAAAGTGGTTAAATGTTCCAATTTTGTAAACTGATCCTTCCTTCCTTCCTTCCTTCCTTCCTTGCTTCCTTCCCTCCTTCCCTCCTTCCTTCCTTCCTTCCTGAGTTAATTGGGGTTAAGTGACTTGCCTAGGGTCACACTAGTAAGTGTCTGAGACTGGATTTGAACTCAGGTCCTCCTGACTATATGGCTGGTACTCTGTTCACTCCACCACCTAGCTGCCCCAGTAAACTAACATTATTTTTTAATTTGTTTTGCCTTTTGTTTTTATTTCGAATTCATTTCCAAATACATTCCCATATCCTTCCCATACAGAAGGATTTTAAAAAGAAAAAGGAATGAAAAGGTTTAACAAAACCAGACAATACACTGGCCTTATCTGAGAGTATGTGTGACATTCCATCCCCATAATTCCCTCTGTCTCTGTCGTAAAGGCTGTTGCTTTTTCTCCACCGTGGGGGATGAGGGAATGAGGGCAAGCTTGGCCATTATAATTACAGTGTTCAGTTTGCTTTTATTCTCGCGTTTATTTTGTTAAAGTTGAGCCTGGTTGTGGGGTTTGTTGTTTTGGGGTTTTGGGGGGCTCTTCTTGCTTGAAAGGTAATATCAATAGTTAGCATTTATTTAGCACTTTCAGGTTTGAAAAGCCCTTTCCTTGCATACTCTCATTTGGTCATCATAACAACCCTGGGAGGTAGGTGCTGCCATTATCTCCACTTTGCAGAAGAGGAAACTGAGGCAGACATTAAGTGACCTGCCCAATATTTCACAGCTAGCAAGTCTCTGAGGGAGCATTCGAACTTGGATCTCTCTCACTCCAAGTACAGTCCCTCTTACCTACTTTGATACCTAGCTGCACCTACACAATTCTAAATTATAAGCAAGTCTGCGCAGATGGTGAGGGTGGAAAATAAATAAACAGATAAATCAGAGTTCTTGATAGACATGGCCCAGAGGAGAAGTAATAACGGTATAAGTGTGTGTATATGTGTATGAAACGATGTATATGAAAGTGTGTATATGAAGGCAAGTACAGTATACGTGGGGATGTGGTTCTCTAGGTCCTCAAGTGTGGGCCTTTGACTGATTCCAAACTTCACAGAGCAAATCCCCTTAATAAAAGGATTTGTTCTGTTAAACTTGGACTCAGTCAAAAGGCCACAGTCAAGGACCTAGAGGGCCGCATGTGGCCCCGAGGCCTCAGGTTCCCTACCCCTGCATACTGTTTTATACATATGTATATGCCTGTATACATATGTGTATATATTACATATGTACATGAGGAACACGTGTGTATATATACATACACACACTAAAATAGTATGCTATCACTAAATATGTAGCATTCAGTGTGAAATAAAACTACACATTTATTTCAATGTATTTAATATATAGCATGTAATAAATACATACACTATTTTTACTTCTATCATATATAATACTTTCCTGTCAACAAGGCATTCTTCCAGAGAAACTCAACTTTTCCTGCCTTTGACTTTTGTCCCCCCTTTATGTTCATTCACTAATGTGTAACAACTCATCATCATCGAGTGATACCAACTAAGCTTTCCCTTCTTGCTTGTAGCCCCTGGCAGTTCATCCGAATGGGAAGAAGTGCAGTCGAAGGCCAGGCACCTGCTGATAAACACTTTTGGGGTCTATAAATGCTCCATCCAGCTTCAGAGTTACAGGCGAGAAGCAAGCAAAACCTGCGGGGCTTGCTGTGGCGCCAGTGCCTAATGCCGTGCTTTGGGAACTACAGCCTTATTTATCGTGCACACACTAGCAAGCAGCAATAAGTGACCATATGAATGAGCGATCGGGATCCCTGAGAGCTCAGCCCGAGTCAAGAAGGAACACGGTCCACGAGGACTGCATTCATTGTGTAGGCCCTCAAGAGCCTGGACAGCATGTAGCCTGGGAGAGGTCAACATGAAATGTTCCATTTTACTATGGTTTTCAGACGGGGGTGTTATCAAAATATTGTTTACAGAATGAGATGTGACTCTGCAGATACCTCGTAGGCAACGCTTTAAGAGTCTTTGTTAATTGTAACACATAATGTAACACATTGGCTTTCAAGAAAGAACTCAGAATTCAGTACTTGCTTTTTTTTAAAGAAACATTTTATTAAAAGCCAAATTACTTTGAGCATCAAAAAAGGTTAAAGCACTGAGTTTTTAAAACTATGTTGGCTCAGTGGAATGAACTGGGGGTCAGTTTTAAAAAATCCTCAAGGTTTTAGGAAGTTCTGGAAAATATCAAGAAGTAGAAGAAAATGCATATTCCCAAGTGTTTCATAAATGTTTTCCTTTATAAATAATTCAGAATGTCATTGGTCTGTTTCTGCCTTATAACTTTATTTTTTCCAGATGTTAGAAACAGGGCTTTGAATCTCAAGGCATAATATGTTTTAATTATTCGTCATATTCTAAGGCAGAGCCAAACACATTTTAACATGATTTGTTGGTTGTTGTCATTAAAGTCATTTAGGAAATATTTCCAGTGTTAACTCTGCATTAGGGAAATTATAGTTTTAAACTGTGCTCATCTAGTTTGAAATAAGGTACAGGAGCATGGTCCTGAAAGTTTCTAGAACCTATAGTAACCAAACTATTTTGTTATTAAGTGAATTAAATTTGGCTGAAGGTAAAAACTGAACCAGAAATTCCCTGCCCTTTTTAGATCCTTTCATTTTATATATCCCATTGGTTTGATTGCTGTCTACTTAAATGTGGGATAAGTATATGACCTGTTTGTCTAATGACCCTTTCAAAATAAAACTCTGATGCTCAGCTTTGCACACCCAGCCTTCCTACCTACACAGATTAATAGCCACATTCTCCCAGAATTCGGGTCCACCTTTGTGATATGGGCCAATATGTTAAAAATCAGGGATTCTTCATGGTCAATAGATGCCTTGAAGCTGTATTTTGGTGTAGCCACAGCAAAAATGCCAAAATGAGCCCTGTGGAAAAAAATACCTGGTGAAGATCGCAGCCAAGTTGCATGTTTTGGGAAGCACTCAGGTGATAGTGGTTAGCCTTGAGTAAGCAAAAAAGGAAGTATTGAAGAGTATGAAACTAAAGGCAAGTCTGACTACGGCTTGGAGATTGCACAGTTAAAGCAAATTTGAAGGCGAGGATTACTGTTTGCTCAAAATTCACAAAAAGCAATATGTTGGGCATTGGGTCAGGGAAGCAATCACAGATGACCAAACTTCTAGCTACTGGAAGGAAATAGGAAAGGAAATCAGCATTTTTCCAGCACCTACTATGTTCTGGGTACTGTACTGAACAACTGGCCTTAGGAGATTCTACATTAGAAATCCAGTTTCATTTGGGAGAAGTACTATACTCTCAAGGTACCAGGTTCTAAGATAATCAGCTCCTAGTGAAGTTAGATCTCAAATCCTGACCAATAGAGATTCCCTCCTGGAACAAAGATTAGAAAACTCATTGTGTCTTAACTGGAATATCACTTTAAACAAGCTCCAAATTCCAAAATATGGTTTAGGGACAGAAGATTTCAGAATATGAGACAGTATCCTTAGAAATTAACTAAACTGTACAAATTGGGGGTAATCCCGAATATGGAAGGCGCATGGTGGTAACCAGAGAATATTTGAATGAATAATTGTACACAGGGGCTATGTATACCATGCTTTACGACGTTTCCACCTGCATTGAGTGACTTTTTTGATAAAATGTGGTGGCATCCTCTGTCCCACCTATGTTGCTTGTTCTGTCTTCCTTTTAACCTACTTAGAAGTATCTGGCTTTTCATAGTAGATTTGCTCTTGAAAGAGATGTATATAAAGACCTAGAAAATACATTGAGGGGTCTTGCTATAGAAAAGAATTCTATTGTGAATTTTTTGTAAAATTGGAAATCACCTGTTTTGTTTTGTAAATCTGGAATCTTGGTACTGCTTAAATCAGAGCACACTTAAATTCTTCTATACCCCTTTTTTTGCATACAAGGACAATGCATTTCATTATCACTTTATATCATAGGATGGTGACTTTCTGTAACATAGAAAAGCTTGCTTTGAGAAAGTAAGTTAATGACTTTATGTGAGCTATGCAATGCCAACTGACATCAGATAGAATATCGGGGAATTTATTTGAATAGGGCAACGTGTGGCTATAACCCCCAAAGCCAGATAACGTAGTTCAGACTGGCCTTGCAATACATTAGCTAAGTTGGGTTGAGACGATTGCCTTAGAAGTAACTTTTATTTGATCTAATGTATTGTACTTCCTAGGATTTGGAACTGTCTTGGACCATAATTTCTGTAGTTCAGAGCAGACCAAGGGTCTTGAGCAAGATATTTCTTGTTTCACTGATAATGCTCTTGACTTGGACGTAAGATGGAGGGGTGTCTGAAGGTAGTGGGGCGTGTTTCTGAGGGCTTTGAAGGACAGGGTTGCTGTAATTTCTTAAAGTGTTCTGTGACTATCATGCAATAGTCATTTTCATGTAAAACTACATGTTATTTTTGAAGAACAGCACATTGTGTTGCTTCTTGGCTGCATCACCGAATTGGTTTTTCTATTCTTCTTACTTTCATTTGGATCTTTGGACCTTCTGAAGGCCACCATCTTCAGAAGGACGGTTTTCTAGTATCATTCTTATGCTCCTCAACATCTCATTTTCTGTTACTTTTGCCTAGCCCCTTCAAGACACTGCCAGCCCCCCCCCCCCCCACCACCACCTCTGAAGTCTTTTGTGGATTTTTCATAGGAGAGACTTGGACAAGGTCTAAGCCCTTTCTGAGACACTGGAGAATGGAAGAATTTCGAGATTTCCTTACCACTAATTTCTTTCACAGCCTTAACGTTGCTATTAAAAATGTATTTCCAGGTTAAGTGGAATTCTTTTCTAATATTCCCATCCCATGTCACCAGTGTGAATAGTACACTTCCTCAGTAGTCTGGGTGTGCTTGGGATTGACCGATTGTGAAGAGTTTCCTTCAGTTAAACAAGATGATGAGTTATTTTTAGGAAACAAACAACCAATATATGTTTATTCAGAAGATAGAACTGGTTCACAGTTAATTTCAGTTATGGGTATGTGTATGATTTTTCAAACTCCTATCACCCCAATATATTTATTGGTTCTAATTAATTAATGAGAGAGAATGTGGTTCTGAGGCTGGAAGGCTGGCCTTAGAACCTAGAAAAGTCCTCATTCTGACATATTTTAGTTACATGACTATGAGCAAATCACTTAAATTTTCACTGCCGCCCCAGGCAACTTTCTAAAACCATAAACTATCACTGAGTTGCATAAATGGAGAGATTTTTCCATGACAGGAACTCTCTAGTCCGATGAAATAGCGGATATGGATCAAATATTGTGGAGAAAGTCCTTCCTAAAAAGCTCAAACACTTGATGTGTTCTAGGCAAAGTTTTGAACTCAAGCTTATGTCTGACATGCAGGACAATCAAGACCAAGGGATGAATGCCAGTTCTTTAATTGCCAAATTGAGCATCAGTCATAACAGGACAGAGGAGGCACCTCCCTAGATGCTATATGGATAGCTCTGGGCTTTATCACAGAGTCTTTTTTTTTTATTATTAATTTGTTCACAAGTTGTAGAAAGGATTGAAGTCTGTGGTTTTCAAATTATGTATTCAGTCTACTGTATCTAGACAGAATACACCTCATTCTTACTGCAGGCCTGTCTCGTGACTCTAGCTGGCCACTGCTTCCAATCTCTTACAGATCCCATTATGTAAATATTTGTTGGTCTTTTTGAGAACTTGACATGGGAGCTAGAGAAAGGGTTATGGGGATCTCTGTTTGGGGTCCTGCATCTCAGGTACATGCAGGCCCTCGACCTAGCCAGTCTGAATTGGATGGCTTTATCAAACCAAGTTTTCTACGTACCATTGCAGATGTACAATTAAGACCAATAAAGCTGAGTTTGTCTAATTTTGATAAGATTGGTAATTATTTGAGAGAATTTCTCAGTTTCTGTGATAGTGTTAAGTTAGAATATTTTAGTACATTTTGAATTTATTGTAACACTAAATTAGAATGTTCATGTGAGGACCTTTACAGGCAAGAGAGTATAGTGGCTTTGGGAAGCTTAATGCTTCATTTTAAAAGTATATCATTAAATAAGCCATATCACAGTTTGATGGAACTGTGTTTATACTTTTCCATAGACCCTTTCAGAAACTGGATATTTTGCACATAATCAGTTATAGAAGGATTTATTTGAAACAGGAGTTTGTCCATGTAATTGGAGATCAAAGTATGGTATATATTTACTGTATCTGAAATTTTTAAACTGTAATTTCCTAAACATTTATTAAAATAAAACACATGGCAAAACAACTTTTCCTTTATTAAACAGAGTCTACAATCTCTTATAAAAACTAGAATTCTCTTGTCTTTATTCATTACACATTCTCATTCACTTTAGACTCAATCATTTATTGGCAACTTTAAGACATGTTCTTTTTCTTTTTTGCTTTTTTGGAGGTGGGGAGGACAGGGCTTAAATGGAGTTAAGTGACTTGCCCAAGATCACACAGTAAGTATTAAGTATCTGAGGCCACATTTGAATTCAGGTCCTCCTGACTCCAGGGCCGGTGCTCTATTCACTGTGCCACCTAGTTGCCCCTTTTTAAAAAATTGTTAACAGAATAACATATCAACTTCAATAGCCACGATATTTCAGAGCCTTTGTTAGGTGTTTAGGAAATATGACATATAGGCTGGCCCAGTTTATCTCTAATTCCAGGCAACCACTGATTATAGATTTTATAGCATCAAAATTGTTTATTCTTCTGTGGATCCAGAAACCCAGGAGAAAAAGAGTGAGGGTAAAATGGGATGTACCTTTCCTGGCAGGTAGCTCTCACCATTTCAAGCCATATGTGTGAAGCAAGGGCATATTTAAACATTTGAGGGGTTTTGAACACATTTAAATACTGAGGCTCCGTAAGTCTGAGGGACAACTCTATCCCTTTCCCTGAACTTGCAAGGAAATAGAAATGTGATTCAAAACTTTGGTAACCAAGGTTAACCTTGTTGTTTATCTAAGGTCTTATAGCCAAGGGGTTGTGTTGAATATTCATCATGAATAGCTTGATTACTTTAAAATAATTGTGAGCCTTATGTGCATTTTTTCTAAAGGCATAGTGTTTATATTGTATGACTTTTTGAGGAGGAAAACTTGCTTTTTGTGATTAGTAAATGTTGCTTTCCTTCTCTGACTTTTTAAATATGGCAAAAAGAAATTGTGAGTCCTTCAAATAGGGTCAACCACAACAAAGTCACTCGTTTTGGGACCATATTCAGTTCTAATAAACAGGGAATCATGGTTTTTTTTGGTTTTGTTTTTTTTTTAAGGCCGTGAGCCCGTTTTTCATCTTGGGTAACATGACTTTTGTTATTTCCATGGATACCTAAGATAAGCATTTTTCCTTTGATATTATCTCTGTGTGAAGACTTCTCACCATGTGTGTACTTCACACATTCTCGACCAAGACATAGTGCCTTTGATTCTGGGTCTCTACGGCTTATCTGCATGCACTTTAAAACAGTAACACCAAATTCCAGTTTGGGGCTTTATTCTTGTATTACTGCTTTTTCCTAAAGTTCAGCTAGAGTTTAATAAGCCTGTATGGTTCCACTGTCCCATAAATTGCCTATTGCAGCAATAGAAAGATAGACTAAAACAGAAATGGGAGACCTGAATTTTTCCATTTTTTTTTTTACACTCATCTATCCGTAGAGGGGTTGAGCAAGGTAATGAGGTTGTCCTGTCACTACGTTTATAATTTTGGCATTTCAACAAGGTTGTCCACCCTCAAGTTTATCCATTTGCTACCTTAATTTCTTGCTCATCACATTATCCTTTTCCAGCTAAGTTAATTCCTTTTAGGGGAAAAAAGGCATTGTCCTATAACATCAAGGCTGAATCACTTCAATAAATAATATTCTTGAGCATTAGAGCTAGAAAGGGACCTTGTGCGACTATCAAATTATTGGGGCAACGAGGTCAGTTTGAGTTACTACCTTTTGCCCAGGAAATCACAGCCTCTCACAGTTGGAAGAGACCTTTCCAACTGTATTTTACCAGCCAAGGCCCAAGTAAGCCTTGGGTAGTAATTGATGGCCACAATTGCCAATGTTACCATCTCTGCCCAATTGCTAATATCATTACCACTTCACTGAGACTGATGGAGAGTGACAGCCACATCTTACCTAGGACTAGAAGCCTCCTTTACAGCACAATTCTCCATGTTCTGGTTACCATCTTGTCAATGAGCATGAACAGTCCTTCTGACTTATGGCTAGCAAATTCCTATTTCCTGCTGCCCAAATCTCTGTGCTTGAGAGTCATCAAAAAGGGGGAATAGTCCCCCCCTTTTCCAAATTTGACCTAGTCCCTCACCCATTATCATCCCTATCTTCCTGCCCTTCTCTTCCACTGTTCCCTCAATCCCTGAGTTATCATTAATCAATTCCCCTTTATCCCACCTACCTTCCTCTTATCTTTCCATCTTCCTTCACTCAAGGGAAAATCCAGATTTCCCCAAGACATGTTAGCGGTATAACACATTTCTGGGGCTCTCATGTCTCTCGTTACCTCTTTGCATACCAACCGCACAAGGAGTCTGCCTCCTCCTCCTCCTTGTTCCTCATTACCTCTTAGGATCTTAAATCCAGAACTAAACAAAAGCCTGAGACCATGTGACTCTCTCATTTTACAATGAAAAATGAGGTTCAAGAAAATGACTTCCCTAAGGTCATAGAGGTAGAGCTGGGGTTTGAACCCAGCTCCTTTGATTCCAGAGTCTTTCCTTTTCCCTATGCTAATCTCTGGCCCTCGGCCGCCATCACCCAGCAGTGTCTTCTGTGAAGTTTGCTGCATGCTGTGCAGATCCTTGGGACTGGCATCTACCAGTCTCCAGGGCTCTCTGCCTCCTTTCTCAAGAAGTTCAATACCATCTTTGTAGTCTCCTCCATGCCAACCCCTGCCCTCCCCCCTGGAGGCTTCAATATTAATGTTGATGTCCCTCAAACACCCTGACGACCCAGTTGACTGATCCTTCAACTCCAGTGACATAGCTTCACTTTCCATAGAGGTGGTTACTCAGAACTCACCATAACTTCCACCTTTGTGACCTTAAACTGACATTCATGACTGCCTACAATGTCCATTTACTTCTACGTCCCTGATGTATCCTGTTCATTCTTCCCAATGCTCCCAATCTATCACCCCTGATCTGACCTGGCTTTCCCCCATAGTCTTGATTCTATAATTAACCAGTTCAACTAGACACTGTCTTTCGTCCTCCAATTACCTACTTTGACCCAGGAGCGTTCTTATCCTGCCAGTCTTCAAACCTTGGGTCAGTCTTACCTTTCTCCTTTTCTGGTCTGGCTGCTCAGTTACTGAATGTTCCTGGAAGAAATTATTAAACCTGTGCTGACGAGATCCTCTACAAATTCACATTATCTCTGCTGTAGCAATCCTTTTATTCTTCTCTGTTTGAATATTATGTTCCCCACATCAGTGGGGCCAAACCTCCCTTTTTTTTTTTTAAATTTTATTATAGTTTGCATCATTCATTTCCACAAGATTTTGAGTTACATATTTTCTCCCCCTCTTTCCCCCACCCACCGCCCCAAAACAGCC
>CM053589.1:45297139-45322795 GCA_028646515.1 Pseudochirops corinnae | reverse complement strand
GGCAAACTGGTGGGTAGTTCAGTATTATTGATCTAGGAGCCCATGTGTGCTGGGGCTGAGTCTCACCTTAGGTTTGGTGGGCAACAGTTGGCCTATGGACTGCATGCTGGTAGCCTGGGCCTCAGCAGGTCCTCTGAGGCTCACCACCACTGGCCCCAAACTACTCGGAGACCGTCCTCTGTGAGCCCATACCTCTCAAGGACATCGACTCTTTCTGGAGGGCATTACAGTATTTATCACACTAGTCTTCTTCCTACAGGACTGTAAGCTCCTTGAGGATGGATTCTGTCCTATTCAACTTTGTACTCCACACAACAAGCATCAGGTGTGTATCTGCCAAACAGAACTTTGTGAACAGACTCATTTGGGAAATGTTTTCCCACATACTCACTCCAATACAACTGGCTTTTTAATTGTGTGGTACAAAGAATTATCTGTACCATCATCAGCCTTCCTGGCTCCTACTCCCACATTGCTCAGCAACACAGGATGACATCCCATGGGCCACTAGAAATTCTTATTATCTAATCTCAACTGATGTCTGATCATCACATTCCACAGTCAATTCTCTAAATTCTTTCTTACCTCAAGTACCTAATAGCTGTCTCTCAGATTTAAGACTTAAGGGAGAAAATCAAGGGCATCTTTACTAATTTTTTTCGTCTCTCGTATTCCTTCTTGACACTAGCTGAGGAAGAAGTGATGTTCCTTGATAAGGCCAACCCATCTTCCTGTGCCCTTGATCCATTTTCCCCTGGGAATCTGCCCAGACCCTTCCTCTCATGAGCTCCCCTCCTCCATCTTGCTTCCACTCTCAAACTCTGTCTTTCAATAGGCTCCTTTCCGGCTTCCTACAAACATGATTAATTCTCCCTCATCCTTAAGAAACCTTCATGTGACCTCATGATATCCTCAACCTAAATGCTTCTCCCTCTCCTAGGAAAACTCCCAGAAAGAAATGTCCATACTCACTTCCTCCATTCAGCTCTCCACCCCTTAAATTTAGCTTCTGACTCCCTCACTTGGCTGGAATTGTTCATGCTGGGGATAACTGACAATCTCTTCTTAGTTCTCATTATTCTACTGAGCACCCTGCAGCTCCTGGCCACCGTTCTCTTCTATTTACGACTCACCACCTCCTCTGCTCAATCCATTTGTCAGGCCATTGGCCTGGGTGTTCTTCAAGGCTAAGCTGTTCTCTTTCTTTTTCTTTTAGACTTGGAGTCAGAAAGACCAGAATTCAAATTTGCCTCAGATGCTTACCAGCTTTGCGATCCTGGGCAAACTGCTTAACTCTCCTGTGCCTGTTTTCTCATCTGTAGAATGAAGATAAAACCACCTACCTCTTTTAGGGTTATTGTGAGGATAGAAATAGTGCCTGTGAAAGCACTATGTGTGCCTTAAAGTATTACATAAATGCTAGCTATTATTCCCTTAGACTGGAGCTAATTAAGAACAAAGATTTCTTTTTTTCCCATTTTGTTCTGTTCGTTCTCCTTTGTAGCTTTAGTTGCTTGGTATGGTTCCAAGTACATAGTAGGTGCTTTAAAAAATATTTGTTGACTGATATATAAAATAGGAGATAAACAGTGCCAGATTTCAAACTATATAGCAAAGCGGTAATTGTCAAAACAGTCTGGTACTAAGGAATAGAGCGGTGGATCGGTGGAACAGATTGGGGGCACAATACATAGAAATGAATGACAACAGTAATCTAGTGTTTGATAAACACCAAAATCCAAGCTTTTAGGGCAACAACTCACTGTTCAAAAAGAAACTTCTGGGAAAAATGGAAAGCGGTTTATAGGAAACTAAGTATAGACCAACACCTCATCTCATATACCAAGCTAAGGTCAAAATGGGTACACGATTTAGATATAAAGGGTGATGTCATATGCAAATTAGGGTAGTAGGAAATATCCTACCTGTCAGCTTTATAAGGGAAGAGCTTACGACCAAATTAGAGATGGAGAGGATCATAGGAAGTAAACTGGATAATTCTGATTATGCGAAATTTAACTAATGCAGTCAAAATGAGAAGAAAAATAGGAAACTGGGAAAGAATTTTTATAACAAGTTTCTCTGCTAAAGGCCTCACTTCTCAAATACATAGGGAACTGAGTCAAATTTATAAAAATATGAGCCATTCCTCAATTGACAGTCAAAGGATATGAAAAGGCAGTTTTCAGAAGAAATCAAAGATATCAATAGTTACATGCGAAAATACTCTAAATAACTGACTACAGAAAGACAAATTAAAACAACTTTGAGTAACCACTTCGTATCTATCAGGTTGGTTAACATGACAGAAAAATATCACGGCCAAAAAAGGCTGGCGGGGATGTGAAGAAATAGGTACCTGATGCATCGCTGTGGAGTTGTGAACTAGTCCACCCATTCCAGAGAACAACTTGGAAGAGCACCCAAAGGGTTTTATAAAAATGTACACATCCTTCTGACCCAGCGATACCATTACTAGGTCTATATTCCAAAGAGATCAAGGAAAAGGGAAAAGGATTCGTATGTACAAAAATATTTACAGCAGCTCTTTTTGTGGTGGCAAAGAAAAGGAAACTGAGGGGATGCCCATCAACTGGGGAATGGCTAAACAAGCTGTGGTGTACAAGTGTGATGGAATACTATTATGCCATAAGAAATGATATGCAGGATGTTTTCAGAAAAACCTGGTAACTAAGACTTCTATGAACTTGATGCAAAGTGAAGTGAAGAAACCCAGGAGAACATGTAATAATGACCAATTGTGAAAAGCTTAGCTACTCTTGTCAATAAAAAAAATCCAAGACAATTCCAAAGGACTCTTGATGAAAGATGCTATCCTTCTCCAGAGAGAGAAATGATGAGCTCTGACAGCAGACCAATGAATCCTTTTTAAACTTACTTTAATTTTCTTGTTGTGTGTTTCTTTTACAACATGGCGGATACAGAAATGTTTTGCATGGTTTCAGATGTATTCCACATATATATTTTCTTGCTTTCCTTCTCAAGGGGTGGAATAGCAGAGATGAGAGAATTTGAAACTCAAAATTTTAAAAAATAAATGTTAAAATTTTTTTACATGTAATTGGGAAATATTTAATGAAATAAAAATATATTAAAAAGAAAACATGGGATAGTACCTGCTGCCCTGACTGCTGAGAAAACTCTTTTAAAGGGACACAAAATTCCCATATTCTGAAAATCTACACCTTTGTAATTACTGTATTTTTATCAAACAGTGGTTACTATTCCGTTTCTCTCCTTTATTTCCATTACAACTGTATCAAAAAAACCAAAACAGGTTTTTCCCATTCACTATAATTCTTCTATGCAACATGACTAATGTGAAAATGTGTTTAATAGGAATGCTTGTGTAGAGCCCAGATCAGATTGAAAGCCATCTTGGGGAGGGGGAGAAAATTTAAAATATATGGAAGTGAATGTTGAAAACTAAAAATAAATAATTTAATTTAAAAAAATCAACACCACCAAAAACAACTTATCACCCACATGACAAGATCAACACACAAAATTATTTAGGAATTTACAGAAGGATTGCATACAGGGTATCCCAAATATTTTAGTTTGGTATTAAGCTATTAATGCTCACATCCTATACTAAAAAAAAAAAGATATATTCATATGAGGAAGTAGAAAAACCAGAGGAAGGAAACAGTGGAGAGGGTATGGATAAAGAGGGATAGAAGCAAATGCCAGGAAATTATAAATAAAGATCAAGCAAGATTTGAATGAAGAGATATAAGAAGACACTCCCAACCTATCCTCTTTATGGAGGAGGGAGGGAGATCCACAGGTATTACACATCGCACATAATTTTGGATATTTTCAATGTATGGAACGGTCGTGCTGGGTTTTTTCCCCTCTCTAAAAAAATACTCTTTACCATATGGCATGGGTCTCTGGGAAGATAAACAGGAGAGGAGTAGTATCTGAAGATAGAGACAGCTGAGGCTATGTCAGAGACAAATCCCATGATTATCACATCTTCTCATTCTCTGCTATATCTCACACCACTTGAGGTATGCCCCTTGGGATAAAGGTCAGAGCTCCCACTGTGGAGACCACTGGACTAAAGACACTAATGCAGACATCCAAGAACTCTAGCACAGAAAGATACAGTACAGCCAATTTCAGGGGTGAAGTTTGAGCACCCATATTCTTGGCTGCAGGACCAGCTCTTCACCCACAGTGCCATGCCGCTAATTGTCATTTATGTATTATATAGCATCATAAGCATCCTCCCCAGAGAACAAATGAAGGTCCCTCCACTCACCATACAACTTTATATGTTATCATCTCCTGCTTCTCTTTACAGGCTATCCCTCATCTCCAAAGTCCTTTATATTATCTCATCTGATCCTCATAACAATCCTTCGAGAGGGAGGTGCTATTAGCCCCACTTTACAGAAAAGGAAACTAAGGCTCAGAAAGGTCACATGTAAGTCTGTGGTGATATTCAAACTGTCTTCTTGATTTTAGATCTAACAATATCTCCTCACTGCACCAGATTCCAATGTAAAGGAGTCTTATTTTGACCTTAAGTATTATTATGCTCTCCTTTAATCTACCTTGTCCCCGCCTTTTAAAAACTCAGAATAATTTAAAGGGCTTAGCTTTTAGGACCTTTTTTTATACATAATTTTGGATGACCTAAATGTTAGCAATCACAAAGCAGATAATGAATAGGATCACATTGTTCTCACCTCTCAAGAAAGGAATCCCTAGGTGAGACTCTTTGAACCCTGGTATTTTGTTTAAAAAAAAAAAAAAAAGAAAATCTCTACTTTTGTTCTCAGTTTAATTTACCCATAATGCCAATCTCTGTGACTCCTTTACTTCAGTCAATCAACTTATTTTCTTTTATGTCATTTTCTCAAAAGAGATGACAAATCCATGGAGGTGATACCCAGAAATGTACTCCTCAATAGATGTTTATTCTGTTTAAATGGAAATTTTTTTTAACCGTTCCTCTCTGCCTTTATTTTCTGACTCTTCTTCCTTTACTCCTATCTACTCCTATCAGAGCGTTCCATTCATTTACCTTCTTAACTCTGCGCTTTTAAAGAAAAGGAAGCACTTGACTCTAGAGAGAAACTTGCAAACACATGACAGTAGGCCTGGTCAGGTTTGCCATCACTTTCCTCCCCACATATACACTGGCACTAGATGCTACCTGTGAAGATAATGTACCATGCAGGAACAAACCAAACATTTCTTTGATACTTAAAAATGGGATGTTCTAGGCTGGTGATTTATCACTGCCTCTGAATGAGAGAGAAGTGGGCATCTATGACCTTTTCAAATGTATGTAGAAGCCTAGAGAAACCATTTGAGATTGAGAACCTTCCTTATGGAATCCACAGTCATTGTGGCTTGCAAGGTTGTCAAAGGAGTCAAGAATTTTTTGGAGGAATCCCAGCCTATGTAAAACATTGGTTTATGGAACACCTGATGCAAAAATTCTCTCCCACTACTGCTGGACAATAAGCAACTCATTTAAGTCATGGAGAGTTTTCCAGGTGATGTGCCCGTGGACACAAGGCTAGTGTATCATAGGCAGAGCTTAAACCCCAGTCTTTCTGAAGGCCACATGAGATGATTTGGACATACTGTCCCCATGTAGCAGTACTGTAATTGTAGGGTTGAAAGGCACTCTCGGCTGACCGAAGCCCACCTTCTTTTGCTAAGGCCATATAGCTAACTTCGGGGAAAGCTGATATAGACTCAAGTCTGATGACTCCTGGTACAACTCCGTATAGTAAGTCTAATAGTATCTGATGGAAGGACAAGCTTGTTTTAGACGGATCACTTTCTTTCTTTCTCTGCCCCTGAAGAATATCTGAAGTTGTAACAGGCCAACAGAAAGAATATTTACAAGTACCAAAGGACATATTCTATAGATTTTTCCTTCCCTGCCCTTCTGGGTATTAGTTTTGGGATGTTATGCACAACAGGGGAAGGATCCCTACCTCACTTCCTTCTCAGATAAATTTTAAGATAATCTGCTTTCAAAGGAGTGCTAGACTTTCTCCACTAATCCTTCCCCAAAGAACACAGGAGGTTCAAACATCACCCATCAGCCTTTCCTACCATGGAGGGCTTCAAGACTACCAGTAAGATTGTGAAACTTTCACATTCCATCCTCTAATCCTCTTGGCCTACCTCCTCAGTAGGTAGGAGCTGTCCCCTGAGTCCCAAAGCCCTCTCGGACTTAGCTTGCTCGTTTTTAAATCTCAGACTACATAAAGATCTGAATGACCACACTGCCCACATCATTCCAGCTGATAAGAAGTATGGCAGTATAAGACTACATATCATTATTGCATGCAATTTATCACCTTAAATTTCTCACGTTTTCTTTCTTTCTACTATGTTAAAAAAAAATTAAAAAAAAAAAACTCTTTTAGATCCACCTTGAATAAATAGGCATATATTGCAAGTTGGTGAGTGTTGGGGTTCCTGTCAGTAATGCACATCTCCGACTTTAATAACGCAGTGGCTTAATAAGCCACATAAAAGGCTGAGATCTTCAGATCTCAATTGCAAAAGTGTGCTGCTGAGTGAGCATGCAAGGGGATAAGGAACGCAGACTTCTACCTAACCTTGAATAGCTATGGGGCAGCCAGGTAAAATTTCAAGTCACACTCTGGAACACTACTTGATAAAGCCCGTGGGGATCCAGATGGCCAGAGCAGACAGAGCACAAAGAGAAAGGGGACTGCCACATTAGCTCCATGAAGCCATATTTTTACCAAACTGAACTAAAAGAGTTAACTATAACTCTTAAAAGAGGCAGCCACTGAAGGTATTAATTTAACTTAATTGGCAACTCCTCCTTCTCTAGTTCTGCACCCACACCATTTGTTCCTGCTGGTTCTCCTGTGTAATTAGAACCTATTGATTTTAATTTTATAAACAATTATAAACCGTAACACATGCTAATTAAATAATAAAGGGAATAAAAAAGGATCACGAGCATGCCTCAGTTTCACTGTAACCAACCTTCATCTTTCAAAGAGAAGTCTATGGTACAAAATAAAAGTCTGATTTTCATTTTCAGAAGAAGTTGGTGGCCAAAAGTGACATACTTTCAGCATGTGCTTGCAGGAGATACTTTTATACTGACATTTCTTTAAGGTTTACAAAATGTTTCCTGTACAGAGATGGTTAGAGGTCAAAAATCTTCTAAGGTTTTAATGACTCATCAGAAACCCATTTGTATGACATTATAGTAAAAAAAAAAAAAAAAGTGCCTAACCAGAATGGTAGGAAATGGAGTGTTTTGATGTGTTGAGGTTTTAACTGAAAATCCGTTTGAAACCATCCTGAAATTTGAAAATGTATACTTTCCTGCCTTAGTAAGCAGCAGGGTATGCTGAACATAACCAAAACTTTCTTTGATAATCAAAGATTCCGTCGTGTTTCAGCATCACTATGAAAAACAAGAATCTCTGCAGTATTACAGATGTAGAAGATATAAAAGATTTAGTTGGATTTAGAGACTTCATGACATACCCAGGAAGGCGCTTTTGTAAAAACAACAACAAAAATACCTTTTGTCAGTCTGCAAATGCCCCTCCTAAGAACATTTCTTTAAAATTTCATTTGAGGGTTTGGGTTAGTTGGGCTACAGTTAATCAAATGATGCCACAGACTCTTATAAACTGATTCACTTACCTAAACGATGAAACCCAAAGGTGAATCTTTTGGTTGGTGATTTTGCCGAGAGCCACAAAGCAAACAGGGTGAGTATGATCGCACTGAGATCAGTTAACATGTGAAGTGCGTCCGTCATGATTGCTAGACTGTTTGCAATATATCCACCTTAAGATGAAGTCAGAAAAGACAAGAATGAATATGTCGATAACCAACAACAAAGATTAGCAAACTAGAAAGATTAAACTTTGCAAGGTTCTAATGAGATTCTAATTAAAACTCTGAATGTAGAGCATAAGTTCCATTAAGGCTGACTTTATTTTGTTTTTGGAACCCCATTCCTAACATGCCTTATATACAGGAGGCATTTCTAAATGCTTGTTCAACTATATGACTGTACTGCACATAAATACTCATTTTAGCTGGGATTTTGTCCATTCCTCTTTCTCATCAACAAAATGTAAATTCCTTAAACCACAAGGTTAAAGGTGAATTGTTTTGCCTATATACACATGACAACATCTTCTAACAGATAGTGTTATATCATACAATAATACCTCTCAACACAGGGAAAATTAATTTTATAAACTATTCAATACTTTATTATATTATCCTGACAAGTGATACTTAGGATATTTTGAAATTTACTCTGAAAAAAAAAAAAAAAAGACTAGCCAGGAAGACTAATTCTATGTATAGCACCCAATGACTCACTTTACAGAATTTTCAGGCCCCATCATTTTGATTAAAGCTGGATTTTGGTTTTTAATATTTTAATTGATGCCTTGTTTTCATCACATTCATTTGAGAACGCATCCCTTCCTGCAAACTAGCACATTTTCCCCTGGAACAAAGATTTAGACAGTTCGGCAAAACAATAGGGTCTAACAGTATAATACTTGATATTGTATAATACTACTGTCTCTCAACTCCATAATGAAGGTGCTGGGAAAGAAGGGAGGGAAATTTGCACATAATAAGCATTAATAAATGTCTGACTGGTTGATATTGGAGTGGTTTGCCATTTCCTTCTCCAGCTCATTTTAAAGATGAGGAAACTGAGGCAAACAGGGTTATGTGACTTGCCCAGGGCCACACTGCTAGTGTCTTAAGGCCACATTTGAACTCGGGACTTCCTGACTTCAGCTGTAGGCACTCTATCCACTGCACTGATATCATAAGGGGAGGGAGAGGGTCCCCTAGGCTAACTCTCAGTTGTTTCGATTTGCATTTATCTTATTAGTGATTTGGAGCAGTCTTTCATACACATGTTAAGTTTGTAATTCTGAGAACTGTTTCTTCTTATCCTTAGATCACTAATCCATTGGGGAATTGCTCTTGGTCTTACTTCCGTGGTAATTTTTTATTTGGCCCTATCATATAATGAAACAAAAATTAAGAATATGGTACACTTTGATATCAGACCCTTACCAGAGACAACTTATGCTAAGATTGCCCCATCAACTGTCTCCCTTCTTCAGAAAAGTATCTTGAATCGCTGCCTGTGCTGCTGACGTGTCTACCTGCTCCCCTAATGCCCGACTGAGAGGAACATGTTCACTTGTGAAAGCTTACTTCTGCAGGATGAAGAGTTGGAGCAACTCAAGTGGTGCACAGGGAAGCTTTCCAGTGAAGTGTGCTGTTTAAGGTAGTGTACCATTATTGATGTGGTATACCAAATAGCTCTAGTGATTTAATCAGAAAAGAAGCAGAACCATTTTTACATTTGATCTTATCATAAATCAGGGTCCAAAAAAATCCCAGAGAAATATAAATCTGTGACATTGATAACAAAGGTCAATAGGAAAATAGGTTCTAGATATTCAGAAATATGGCTTACAGAAAACCTGCTGGGAACTTACTCATGGGGGTTCAGAGGAAAAAAGAAAAAAAAAGCCGAGTTTAATAGCAGTTTGAGAGGTAGGTGAGAAAAGGGGGTATTTTTCAGAATGGTCCATTTTGAAAGCTACAACAGTTAACACCACTTTATATATTATCTCACTTCATCCTCCCCAAACCTTGAGGCGGATGTTTCATCCCCATTGGACAGATGAGGACATGGAGCCTGAGACGCTAAGTAACTTGCTCAGGGTCCCATAGTTAGAGTATCTGAGGCGAAACTGGAATTCAGGTCTTTCCCTCTTCAAGTCCATTTGGACACTCAAGTGCAGTCAGTCTAGTCAAGTACAGTCCATCAGTCAACAAGCATTAATTAAGAGCTTTCTAAGTCTCTGGCATAGGGCTAAGTTTACACACATAACAAATTGTGTTGTAAACTTTCAATTATCCATAACGGAGAAACTCAAGAGAATACAAAAGACAGTATTAAAAAAATTTCTATTTGATCTCACAGTTTGAATATAGATAGAAAACTGGTGAGAGAAGGATTCAAAGAGATCCAGCCTTCTGAGTTCCGCTCCAATGGATCGGTTTAATTCTTCTTCTTTTTTCTTTTGCTTTTTGGAGGGGGAAGGCACAGCATTTAGGGTTGAGTGACTTGTCCAACGTCACAAGGCTAGTAAGTGTTAAGTCCTGAGGTTAGATTTGAACTCAAGTCCTCCTGACTCCAGGGTCAGAGGCACTGCGCCACCTAGCCACCCCAAATCAGTTAAATTCTATGGTCAGGGACGTACATTGTTATATTTTGGGGGGTAGGCTAACAGCTTTTTACATTCAAAATTGGAGTTTCAAAAACAGTTTGCCTTGTCAAGTCCTATTTCTACCCAGAATATTTCTGAAAAATTTCTGTATTAGGTATTGCTGATAAAGGTCTGATACGCAAAATGTATAGGGAATTAATAAAAAATAGACCAAGAGTCATTTCCCAAATGTCAAAGGACACGAACAAATAATTCTCAAAAGAACTGTGAACTATCAACAACCATGCAAAAGATTGCTCTAAAGCAGAAACAATAAAGAGAAATGCAAATTTAAGTAAATCTGAGTGTTTAGCAAACTGGCAAATACTATAAAACGTGGTGTAGTGCCAGTGCAATATGGCACACCGATATACTGTTGGTAGAGCTATAACTCCATCGAAGAATCCACGAAAGTAATTTGGGATTATGCTAAAAAAAAAAAAAAACAAACCAAACCCAAAATCAGACACAACTGATTAAAATGTCTTTGATCCAGAGTATGTGTATGTGTATACACACACACACACACACACACACACACACACAGTCCAAGGAGATTAAAGTCACAATGAAAGGTCCCATATGTTACAAGATAATCACAGAAGCACTTTTGTGGCAGCAAAGAACAAGAAATACAGTAGGTGGCCTTTGACTGACAAATGGTTATGTGAATATAATGAGATATTATTGCGCAATAAGAGACACAAATGGAATGAATTAAAGAGAAATTATGTGTGATAATGGATAAAAAAATTTAGAAAATACAAAAGATAGTATAAAATTAATTTCTATTTCTTCATAATGTGAACACCGAAAATTGGCAAGAGAAGGATTAAAATAAATACTGCCTTCTGAGTTCAATTCCAACAATGGGAAAACATACGATTTGATACATAATTAACAGGGATAAGATGAATTTAGAGAAATATAGTTAGAATTATAGAAACTGGTGGAAGAGGAAGTTACCAGAACTAGGAACTATACATAAAATGACTACAAAGTAAATGGAAAGAACAAAAAAATACAGATGAACACTGGAAGACCAAGCTTGGTCTCTAAGAGTAATTGAGAAAATGCACCTCCCATTCTCTGTAAGAGGGAGACTATGGGTGTGATATATTGTTAATCTAGGTTAATTTTTATAAAGACGATCTGGAAGCTATCAACATGTATGTGGGGATTTTCAAAAGTAAACTATTACTTAACTCTCACGTTCTGAAACAGAGTAGCTTCACAGGAGTATTAGATAGCTGGGAAGCCGTCTAAGTCCATGTCTTTTCTCAGATCAGGAAGATGCTAAAATCCTCTTGGAAAACCCACCTCATATGTCAAAATAAAATACTGGAGAAAATTCGATGACCTCTTTTGGTAAAGTAGTACCTTGTAAAAAAAAATCAAGTTGTAAAAGGGAGCCACTAGCCATAACTTGGACTGTGCATAAAACTTGACTCCAAGCTTCCAACTAATTGCCTTAGAGTCAAGTGTTTCAAGTGGAGTCATGAGAATCAACTCTGATGGAAAAAAAATTTCAGCATCATTAGGCATTTATCATACACATCATGGTTCATGACATGTGAAAATGAAATCTCTTTCACGTGTGTGAAAATGAAGCATCGTTCCTCCACTAACACCACTTAGCAAAAACTATCTTTGAGGGACAGCACTTAGCACAGTACCTGGCACAAAGGCATTTAATAAATGTTTAATGACTGACTGGACATGCAGCAGCTAGACTGAGAGGCTGTGTAAAACCGCTGAACAGAATGCAAAAAAAGTAAACAGAATGCACAAAATACTAGGCTATCTACTGCTATCCTCACTATCTTCCACCTAAAAGAGGATAAGCTATATGAAATGTTTAAAACATTAAGTTAATCAAAACAGTGATTTTTCAAAAAAACCCAAAAAACCAAACCATGGAGTCCCTTAATGTTTAAATTACTTTCCAGGAGGTAGGTAAGTGGAATAGTGGACCAGGAGCCATGAAAACATGAGTTCATAAATCCAGCCTCAGATACTCGATGTGTGAGCCTAGCCAAGCCATCTCCATCTGCCTCAGTTCCTTCATCAGTCAAATGCAGATGATAATAATTGTATGTACCTTGCCCAAGGTTCTTTTAAGGATAAATGGAGATAACATTTGTAAAAAGAGCTAGATAAATAATGTAGAGCTATAATTAATGATACTAATAACTAATAACAATTATTAGCTATTATTCTCCTGAGGACTAATCTCATGGATGAATTAACCAGTCCATGCAATCTAGTATTATTTTTAAGGGGTTTTGGTATTCTCCTGGACTCAAAAGGGTAGGAATATGAAGATACTACCATAATTCAGAGTGTGGTAGAAATACGATTCCTAATCCTGGCCCTGCTATTTCCTAGCTGCGGGACTAGATTGGATGATTTAAGGTTCCTTCCAGCTCTAGTGAAGAATTCTGCCATGATTAAGTCAAACTGTGAAATTAAAGAGGAAAAGTCAAATGACTTCTGGCAACACTAATCCTTCTGCAGATTTTTTTTTTTCATCTGACAAGGGTCTTGCAATTTAGTCACATAGATGTGGGTCTGAGAATCATTCATGAATCTAAATACTGGTCAGGATGTAGAAATTAACTTTTAACTTCATCTTTAAGCAGAAAAAAAAGGAGTAATACAACCCAGTTAAAAAAATCTCAATCTTTTTCATCTGATGGTAGATACGTGTTCTAAGAAAAATGCCCTCTTGAAATATATGTTCCTCATTCTTTAGGCACTCAAGTTGGTTTGCACATCAGGACACACTGATAGTATCTTTGATACAAGTGTAAACTATCTCCGTCAAAAAAAAAATGATCAAACCTCAAGTCATGAGTATCTAACATTGCACCACTGTCTTTCTATCTTAGGTACAAGGAGAAAAAGCCGGTAACACAACTCACCCACAAGTTCACCAATCATGAAGAGCAGATAAAGAACACCAGCTATGGTGAGTCTGGTTTTCACCTTCCTCAGTTTCAATAACTCTCTCTGTTTTCGGCAATTATCACAAGGATCTACTTTGAAACCCAGCTGGCTGTTGGGCAAAGATACGTCCTGATCCAGTAAGGAGTCATCATCTCCCTGGAAAGCCAGGTGGGTCCCATTAATAGTTTCTGGGGTTTCCAGGCCATCATCAGCAACTACAACTCGAAGTTTATTAAACCGGGGGAAGTCCTCATCCCCTACTTCATCGGAGAAGTCAAAGGCGCTAGTATCATTTAGAAACGGAGGTGTATCATCCTTTTTCCACCAAGATCTCAGACGGTTCCATACATTGGCCCGAGCCATGGCTGAAGCGACTGCTGGGATCGGGAATCTGTCGGCTCTAGACCACACACTGCCAGGACACTGCCAGATCACTCCCAGTCACCAACTTCTCTTCACTGGAAATGGAATTCTAGGTAGAGCACATCCGTCTGTTTCTTGCCATCCTAGGAAAAAGGGAGTAAAATGAAAACTAAATGCCTGCTACCTTTAGCTTTAGTTTAAATGCTCCAGCTGGGACACTATATCTAAGTTAACCTGCGCCTACGCCTGTCCGGCGCTCTGCTCCACGGCGCTTGGGGTTCGGAAACCCCCCACGAAGTTAGAGCGCCCGCCGGGGCCAGGGGAAAGACTGGTAGAGATGAGACAGAGTCCGGGGAGCAGGAGTAGGACACGGGCTTCCAGACGGGACAAAAGCCAAGGCAGCAGGAGCGGAGCCCCAAGGGAGATCTTGCCCATCTGCGCACTAGGAAGCCGGTGCCATCCACGCACCGGCACCTCGGTCGCCCGCTCGCTCTCCGAGAGGAAACCCAGAGCGCCCGGGCTGGAGCGTCTCCCTCACCCCAGCTCAAGGGGCCGAGCCCGGGGGCTACCCCCACTGATCGAGCCTCTGTCACCTTGGTGAGTCCTCCCTCCCCGGGGAGTGCCGCGTCCCATCACTAGCGAAGTCGGTGCCAGATACCTGGGGCGCTGGCGCGGCGAGTCCTCCTGCCCGACGCCTGCTGGGGAGCCCCCGCGCAGGGGAGAAGTCATCTCCCCGGCCCGTCTCGGCCCGCTCCGCCGCGCTCCGCCCCTCTGCAGCAAGGTCAGCCTGGCGATCCCCGGCTCCTTTATCCAGCTCCGGGATGTAGAAGCGCAGAGGGGACAGGAGAAAAGAGCGGAGAAAGGGGCAATGGGGAGAAGGCACGTCGCTTAGCGTCGCGCCGCTCTGGGAGCCGGCTCCTCCGAAGTCGGACAGTTTTTGCGCTAGCGCAGCCTCCCGGACCGAGGGCGCACCCCGCGCTCCCGTGCCCCTGCGCTCCCGGGCGTCCCACCCCCTCTGCCTCGGCGAGGGGCAGCGCGCGTGCGCTGGAGTCACGGAGCAAGAGCCGCACGAGAAAGGGAGGGGTCTGCAAGAGAACAGGCCTAGGACGGCTGGGTGGAGGCCGAGGGAGGGAAAGAGCGAGCCCGAGCCCTCTCCCGGCAATATCCAAGGCACAGGCGCGCTCACGGCGGGGCCGAGCGCGCGCCACCGAGCGCCTTCCGGCCCCGCCCACTCGCCCGAGGGGTCTCTAGCTCGCCAGTCTCCGGAGTCCAAAGCTATATGTCTCTGTGCCTTGAGAGTAGATAGCTGTGACCACGGAGCGAGGCCTCCCCCAGGCTCCTGCGCCTACTGTAGGCGAGGCCGCCGCCGCCAACCCGTCAGACCTGCCGGGACGCCTGCTCCTAGGGGGGTGGGGAGGGTCGGTGTCTTCTGGGTACTCGCGGCCAGTTCCGTGGCATCCAAAGCAAGCGGCCTCTTGTGCAGCGTCCCCTTGTGCTATATCCAGTCCCGCCCCCGAGCTGCGAGATGCCGCGGGAGGGAGGGCGCATCTGGGCAATCACGGTTCGGATTCCCGTGCAACGCCATACTCAAGCTGCCCGGATAAGCAGAAATCTTAAACCACGTCTCTAACCGGAGGCCTGTACGGGCCTGGCGAGTTGGCAAAATTTGTTGCACAGTCAAGCTAAGTGAGAAGGGGGCATGACTTTGGGGTAGTCAGCAGTTCTCGTCTCCCGGTTTAGTTTTGTCATCCTTTGCACAGTGCCCGAGAATACGCTTTAGGAAAGAATTTTAAAAATTAAAGCAGGAGACGACCGCGGACTTCGACCGTAGCTTTTCAATTCACCAAATGTATGACCCTGGGCAAGTCAATCAGCTTTCCTACACCTTATTTCCTCCTAGTGTGAAAGGACGGCAGACTAATACTTGCACCAACCATCTAGTGAAGGAGAACTTTTTATAAACCTAAAAGTGCTGCAGAAATGACAGCTATTAACTATACAATTTTTACATCTTGGAGTTTAGATCAAATACTTAAGACAGACACCAGAAGTAGGTTTGGGCTTACGTACATCCAATTTATTTTGCCAGGAGATCAAATACTCTAATTTTCTAAAGGTCACACATGTAGGTTCAGTACATCCTTTCGTTTTCCCTCTGGCTCCTGGCGAACACAATTTCTAAATAGCCAAATGTGGGAAGCAGGGACACCCCTATCTCCGGCACAGGCACTCAAATATACATTGTCGGTACCTGGGTATGGGATAACCTTTATTTCATCCCCATTGCCTAATCCCCAACCCCCTAAAATGCTTGAGATACCAAAGACTTACAGGAACCTATGAACAGATACAGAAACATGTAAAATATTCAAATAGCTTATTAGACTCCCTCAGGAAGGTAAACATAATTTTGAACAATCACTCCCATTCACATAGGATGCGGTTAACGCTGGGAACTCATAGAAAAAGAGGGAAGGACTGGCAAGGGCCAGATCTCTTTCCTACTCCACCCTGCCGACCGCTCTATCATGACTTGGTTTTTATTCTCCAGCTTGCAGAGAATAATTTCCCTCTAAGTGCCTGAACTCTCTAATTTGGGAGCTCTTGAACTTGAAATTACCAGATGATTAATCCCTCAAAAACTGGAAAAGTCAATGCTCAGGATCTCCCTTCTCAAGCAAGCATGGTTTGGCTACTGCCACGTGCTTCTCTAGGAAATCTATCAATGCTTTGGCTGCTGCCAATATCTTAAGCAATGTAAAGTTGAGTCTCAGAAACTGGTGTCCGATCTACATTCATAAAGGCAGAAAGAGCCAGTAACTTGAGGCCCAGGAACCTCAGGGAGACACCTTTCTTCATCTTAGAATGAAGATCTGCTCTACTCTATTAGGATCTGGAAGTCTAAGGACTAGAAAGGGAAATGAGACAGGCTTGCTTCATAGACCTGGGTGAGGGAGTGACTTTTCCTGTAAGAGGTCATTCCCCTCCCCCATTCCCGGTTACCAGACATCTTGGAGGTAGCACAAGTCAATGGGAAACTTTCAGAGGAGTATCTCCTGTCCTTTGAGCAAAGTTCAGGGATTCATGCCTACCTCTATGAGAGAAGTCTTTCAGATGCTGATTGGGAAAACTCATCAAATTGCACAAGGACTCCCCTGTTCACCCCCACCCACCCCTCACTCCCTTACAGTGGAACAAAAGTGAGCTCCTAAGAAAACCAGTGCTCATATTAAGGAGTTAGGAACTTTTCCTGATTGTAGATCTAGCATCACAGGAGCACCCCCAACCTTCCAGAAAAGAACCTGAGATTAGAGGAACTCTGTGAGTCAACATCCTCTTAAAACCATATAGCTCATGAACCCACAATGACATTTCCTTTACCAGACCAACCAGAGAGTACATTAGTGAAAGCTAATGATGTTTAATCAACCAGTATAGCAAAATAAATGACAAGAAAGAATTTCCATCTATCAAAGTGTAGAGAGTCCCACAGGTTATATCACACCATCTGTGGGCTGTAGCACAGTGGCTTGCTCATAGTTAGCACTTAATAAATGTTTATTTACATGGCAAAGAAAGGGTTTAGTTCTTGTAGTGTAGCCACAAGAGTTAATCCCATTCTGGCAGCTTGAGGAAGCGCTCAAACTGAGGTTGAATCTGCATTTTTGGTTTTTCTAAAGGTTGTTCAGCCTAAACTCTCATCTGAATTATGATCTGAAATTCTTTGTAATTTTTAATCCATGTTTCCCCTTTATATCATCCTGAAGCCTCCACTTAGCAAAACTGCAAAAAGAACTGGGGATGTGAGACTTTTTTCACTCCCCCAAAATGTTCCTGTTTGACACAATCAAATGGAGTAAGACTAAAAAGGGGTCAGGTGAAGCTGGCAAGCTGTCCCTTGTTTTCCACTAGCAACCCAAATTCCTTTACTCTCTACACAGTTCAAACACTTAATCTCTAATTTTGCAGGGCAAACTCCTATTAATTCACAGTGCTGATGAATGGGGTATTTAACTGAACATTTTGAGTAACTGAACATATCTGACAAACATGGTTTAACCAGTATTCAAACTGGTTAAATAGTGATGTTAAAAGAAGAGATATACACATCTACTTAGACCATGGGACTTTTCCATTTGACTTGCAGATTAAACCAGCTATATGTGTTGTCTCCCCCATTCAAGTGTGAGCTCCTTGAGAGCAGGGACCAGCTGACTTTTCTACTTCTATTCTGGGTTCTTAGCACTGTGCTTTGTACACAGTAAGTGCTTGATAAATTCTTCTTTATTCATTCAAAACTAATTAAGCTAATTTATCTAGAAAACTTGTGTGTGTGTGTGTGAGAGAGAGACAGACAGACAGAGACAGAGAGAGATGATGGTAGAGGTGGTACAGAATGGATTTGTGATTTAATCAGCATATAGTGGACTCCAGGTGTGACAAATCCCTCTGGCAATACATATCAGCAACTGTATAATCTTAGAGAGTTGCTGAAACTGAAATGCTAAACAACGTCATACGATTAATGTATGTTGGAAGGAGGAATGAGCACAGTTCTTGAAGTTAGTTTGCTCTCTGTGATCATTTAGGATCAGAACTTCTTAAACTGTGGGTCAAGACCCCACACAGCAGACGTGCACAACTTGTAAACTTCCTCAGACTACAGATAGGTTAGACTAGAGACAGACTGACGGTGGTTGGTTGCCACGGTGTAACAAACACTAGAGAGTGAACACTGGCAAACCTACATTTTTTAGGAACCACCCGAAAACCTTTGGCAGGCTGTATGTTGTACAGGCCTGCCATATGAGGTTGTATAACTGAATATAACAATATTTGGCAACAGCAGATGATTGCTGAATGCACAACAAGCAAAAATTAATTCAAAATAAAATGTGTCATGAATCCAAGGTGTTTCTGGCTTGCGTTGCAGGACTTCACTTCAGCCTTGGTTCTGAACACACAGCATGCATACTTTGTCCTGCGCATGGCATCATACCATCCGATATCCACAAATGCTGCCAGAAACACCTTGGCTTAGATTTGAGATTATTGTATGTTAGGAATTGCAGTGTTTTTACTGTATATACAAAGCTTTCTGTTCTTACAGAAACATACTAGTTTAATTATGAAAAATAAAGATGAAATTGTTATATTTTTGACTGCACAGAAATCTGATTTTGTTCATTTTTTTTATAATGACAAGGCTTTCAAAACTGTTGTTGAATATTTTCAGAAAAGTCAATTATTAAAACATGTTGTTTCAAGGGAAAAAATTATAACATTATGTTAAAAGACAAAATTGAAAATTTTACAAAAAATGTTAACATATGGAAGAATAGGGTGAAAAATGGTTCTTTAGAAATGTTTACAGCTACAGATGATTTTATAATTGAAAAATAACCTTCCTAAAGATTTAATTGTAAGAATTATAATTGATCATCTGAAATGCCTGGAGACACAGTTTCAGAAATACTTCCCTTCATATTTTGATTCTAAAAAGCAAGTTGGGGTCATAAACCGTACTCAATTGAAATAAAAAATGTTAGTCATCTGGCATTAAAAATTCAGGGAGAATTAGCTGAGTTATCAAGAGATGCAGATTTAAAACTTTTGTATCCTAAAAATTTGTTAAGTGAATTTTGACTTGGGATTAGGACAGAATTTCCAACAATTTCTGAAATGGCCCTAAAGATATTTCTGCCATTTTGTACTATGTATTTATGCAAAGGAGCATTCTCAGTATTTCTAACTATAAAATCAAAATATCATTCAACTCTGAAAAACATCGAAGATGCTCTGCGTCCTGCAGTATCAAATATTTTGCCAAGATTTAATTCTTTATGTAAAATAAACAAGCATATCTATCTCATCAGTATGCAAATTTGTTTTCATTTTTAATAAATGGTAAAATTATATGTAATCGAAAGAATTGTTTAAAACAAGTTTCTCTATGCTTTATTATCAGTAAATGTTTGATTTGTATATCTATTTTATATACCTGTATATGTAAAAATTTCCCCTGTGAAAAGGGGTCATGAATGGAAAAAGATTAGGAAGCACTTTATTTAGAAGGCAACTTGGGATTTTGCAATTTCTCAGGAATATTTTAGTTATGTAGTCCAGGTGATATTTATCTAAATAAATAAACTAGCTAACCATCCTAGACTAGTGAAAGAATTACTAGGTATGAGTACTGAGCCACTATGGGTGATTTTTGCAAGATTGTGCAAAATAGTAAAAATACCAATGGATTAGAGAAGGTCAGGTATCCTGGTTTTCAAATAGTGAGTAGAATGTAATCTTTATACCACAGGCTACTGATCTTGGACTTGGATAAACAGGAAAATTCTAGAGAGTCCTCAGGGTATTTTGATAAAAAACCAGCTTTCTAGTAACACTTACTGGCCATGGGACTATAGGCAAATCATTCAACCTCTCATCACTTCCAGGAAACCCTCCAAAAGGCTATATAAGCGATAGAGCAGGTGCTGATCTGTATTGGTTGTGGAAGATTCCTTACTGTAAGTTCCCTATATCAATGCAATCACAGGTCCAGTCCTAAAAAAGTAAAAAAGAAAAAAGATTCTGGAATACATTATTATTTTTTAAAGTTTATTTTAATTTTTCCCATGAGCAAAAATTTATTTTCACTCTGTCTCGTATCTCCCACTCCCCAGAAGAAAAAACAAAACTCCTGAAACCCTTGCATAGTTGAGCAAAATGAATTCCCCCATGATACATGTCCAGTTCTTCACCATTTCAAATCCATCACTTTTTGGTCAGGAGCTGAGTAGCATGCTCCATCATAGGCCCTCTGGAATCATTGCAGTGATCAAAGTCTTTAAATCTTTAGGAGTTGTTTGTATTTATAATGTTGTAGTATAAATTTTCCTCCTGGTCCTGCTCACTTCACTCTGCATCAGTTTATACAAGTCTTCTCATGTTTCTCTGAAATGGTTCCTTTTGTCATTTCTTACTGTATAATAGTATTCAATTATGTTCATATACCCTCTTCTGCCACTCCACAATTAATGGGCACCTCCTCAGTTTTCATTTCTTTGACACCACAAAAAGAGCTGCTATAAATATTTTTGTACGTATGGAGCTCTTCCTCTGTCTTTGTTTTCTTTGGAGTATAGGCCTAGTAGTATTTCTGAGTCAAAAAGTCTGCACAACTTAATAACTTTTGGGGTAGGGCATAGTTTCATGTTGCTTTCTAGAAGTTCTGAACCAATTCACAGCTTCACCAGCAGTGCATTAATATGCTGGTTTTCCTGCAATCCCTCAAATGTTTGTCATTTTCATTTTTGGTTAACTTTGTCTAGAATATATTATTGAAGTGATGGTTAGTAAATACCTAAAAAAAGGAAGCAGTGATCACAAAGACCCAGCATGTCTAAGATTAGCCAGATTAGCCTTATCTCTTTTTTTGAAATTCAGTCAATAAATAGTCAATTCACAAGAGTTTGTACATCAGGAGAAATGCATTAGATCTAATTTACTTAGGTTTTAGCAAACATTTGCTTTCATGTTATTCTTGTGGAAAACACGAAAAATTGTGGGTTAGACAATAGGACAGTCTGAAACTTTAATAGCTGTATCAAAAAAAGTAGCCATTAAAATCAGCTTGAAAGGATGATTTCAATGGGGCATTCCAGAAATCTCTGCTTGGTTCTTTGATGCTTAACATTTTTATCAATGACTTGGTCAAAGGGATGGATGGCAGCCTTATTGTATTTACACAAGACCTTAAGCTTGGGGGGATAGTTAGCACACTTAGCTTGAGAGTCAGGATGAAAAAAATACCAGGACAGGCTAGAATATTAGGTTAAATCAGATAAGATGAAATTTAGTAGGGATAAATATAAAGTCTTGAGTAAGGGTTAAAAAAATCAACTTCATAAGTACAAGGTGGGGGAGATATTGTTATGTGGCAGTTCAAGAAAAATTTGGAGATTTCAGCAACCACAAGATTAATATGAATAAACAGTGGGATAGGACTGCCGAGGAAGCTAAAGCAATATTAAACTACATTGGGAGATGTAGTTTTGAGGAGTAGTGAGGAGATGGAAAAAAATTGTACCTAGTGACATATAATGGGTATGTGAAGCCTAGTAACGAACCAAGAATAGCAGGAGAAAAAAAGGATGAGCTAGTTACACAGAGAGAGTAAGTATTAACTGATGGAAAGCCTTGAAGATTCAATCCTGGCCATCATGTCATTAAGAGGAAGACTCCCAGCATGTTGGCTGGACCTCTCCCTGTGGAGAATTTATAGGACATAGGATGGGTTAGGCATGCGTGAGTTTCCATCTGGATCATTGGAAGAATCACTGACTAATGAGAACATAAATCTGATGAAGTATTGATAAGCTGAGTGCAGCTAAGTGACAGTGGATAGCTCACCAGGCCTGGAGTCAGGAAGAGTCATCTTCCTGAGTTCAAATCTGGCCTCAGACACTTAATAACTGTGAGACTCTGGGCAGGTCACTTAACTCTGTTTGCCTCAGTTTCCTCATCTGTAAAATGAGCTGGAAAAGGAAATGGCAAATCACACTCGTATCTTTGCTCAGAAAACCCCAAAATGGGGTCATGGAGAGTTGGACACAACTGAAACAACTGAACAACAACATTGATAAGCTGGGGGATGTGTGGAGGAAGGCAGTGAGGATGGTGAAGGGCCTCAAGTTCATGCTCCAGAAAGATCAGGTGATCAAGGAGAACAAAAGACAATTTAGAGGGAACATGACAGCTGTCAGCAATTATTTGAAAAACTGTCATGAAGAGGGAATAAACTTGTTCTGCTTATACCTAAAAGGCAGAATGAGGAGTAAGGGGGTCTGAGTTTAAAAAAGGTGAATGTTGCAATTAGCGCTATTTAGCACTATTTGGATGTGGCAAGTGTTGCCTCTGGAGGTTCCTTTTGCCATATGTCCTCAGACTAAGACTTGGAGGGCATGTGGATAGAACTCTTGTCCCATCTCACTCCGAGACTATAAATCTGTGATCATCATGATGAGCATGACTGACCATATGACGGAGGCAGTTCATCATTTGAAATAATTTTTGTTGTTGAGGCATTTCCATCGTATCTGACTCTTTATCACTCCATTTGGAGTTTTCTTCGCAAAGATAATGGAGTGGTTTGCCCTTTCCTTCTCTAGCTCATTTTACAGATGAGAAAACTGAGGTAAACAGAGTTAAGTGATTTGCCAAGGATCTCACAGAAAGTAAGTGTCTGAAGCTGGTTTTCAAGTCGTTAAAATGAGTCTTCCTGACACCAGCCCAGCACTCTATCCACCATGCCACCTAGTTGCTCAATTTAAAATGATAATGACATATTTATATAGAGGCCAGGTGTAGGCCCTCATCACTTCATACCTGGACTATTACAATAACCTTCTGTTTGGCCTCCCTGCCTAAGGCCTCTCCCCACTATACTCTGTCCTCCACTTAGCTTTCAAAGTGGTCTTCCTAAAGCAAACATCTGACCATGTTACTACCCCTTTTTGATAAATCCTACTGGATCCCTATTGCCTTCAGGATCAGATAGAAGATCTACTGTTAGCTAACACCTTTTATAACCTAAAGCTGTTTGTACCATTCCAGGCTTCTTGAAACTTAACTTGCCACTACGTACGCTAGGATCTAGTGACCTCCTGACTGTTCTTTGAACATCGTGTACTCTCTTTTTGGCATTTTCATTGGCTGTTCCCCCATTCCTGGAATGCTCCCTCCTTATCTCTGCCTCCCGGCTTTTTTTGGCTTCCTTCAAGTCACTTTCACCTTCCCTCTTAAATTATCCATAACTTATCCTGTATATAACTTGTTTTTACATAGTTGTTTCCTTCCTTAAACTGTGATTTCCTCTAGGACAGGGAGCTGTTTTTGCCTTTCTTTGTCTCCCTAGAACTTAGCACAGTGCCTGGCACATGGAAAGTGCTTATTAAATGATTGTGGACTAGCCAACTGGTTTTTCAACAAGGATAATGTGATTGAGGCTGATCTCATGGAAGATTTTGAGAAGTTCAGTGCCCCACATTTTCTTGGGCCAGAAGATCAGTTCACTGCCCTGGTGAGTAAAGTCACAACTTCTGAAGAGGCATCAGCTTCCTCATCTGCAAAACAAGTGGTTTGGACTAGAGGATCTCTCAGGTTCTTTCAAGTTCTAAATCTCTCATCTTATGATTCTCTACAGTTTGGCTCAATTAGGAAGCATTGTAACATGTAAATCATCTAAGCAGCAATATCAAAAGGTCTATACAATTGCTGCAACAAATGCTTGGAATACTTAACTCCCATCTGTGCAAAACATTCCAAGCTAAGACAAGTTTTCTGGAATCCTTGGAACCTTCCTTTACTTTCTCTATCATATTAGGGAAAAAAGCAAAGCAACCCCCCCCCCCCCCCCCCCAGTGCTTCTACCACCTCCCAAGAATATGGCCAAAAAGTACCTGTTTCAAGTACCCTCATTGAGAACACACCTGTACCCTGATACATCCTCATCCTAGGTCCAAATACAACTACCCTGTGAAACTGGTTATAATTTTAAAAAATCAAGAAGTGGGAAGGTTTATGTTGTAATTTTAGATGGAATAAGGAAGTAGGATGCTTTTTTGACAAACAATTTTTTCAGGCAATTTCACTAACAGAGGGAGGGATAGTTTTAGATACTTTATCTCATCTTCCTCTTCAGCAAAATAGATACATACCTTCTCCATTTTAATAAATCCCTCTCCACTGGAATATGCTTTCAA
The DNA here is from genome assembly GCA_028646515.1 of Pseudochirops corinnae. Taxonomy (NCBI): domain Eukaryota; kingdom Metazoa; phylum Chordata; class Mammalia; order Diprotodontia; family Pseudocheiridae; genus Pseudochirops; species Pseudochirops corinnae. The sequence continues at coordinate 45,298,410 of CM053589.1, read as the reverse complement.
AAGATTCTGTGGGAGGGTGATGCCCTTGACCTTCTCAAGACAGACAAGCTAGAATACTAAGTTCCAGTTCTAAGGTGATAAGACAATGGTTCATTCATTCATTTTTCAGTCACGTTTGATTCTTCAGGACCCCATTTGGGATTTTCTTGGCAGAGACACTGGAGTGATTTGCCATTTCCTTCTCCAGATCATTTTACAAATGAGGAAACTGAGGCAACTGGGTTAAGTGACTTGCCTAGGATCCCACAGCTAGTAACTGTCTGAGGCCTGTTTTGAACTCAGGCCTTCCTGACTCTGAGCTTCCAGGTCTGGAGCTCTATCCACTGTGCCATCTAGTTCCCCCAAGACAAAGTTGTCTAAAGTATAATTATTTCTTTTGAACAGTTTTTGACACCAGTTAAAGAGTTTAAAATGAGGTCAAGTCAGTAAGCATTTGTGTGCCAGGCGCTGTGCTAAGCCTTAGGCATACAAAGAAAGGCAAAAAACAGTCTTGGCCCTCAAGGAGCTCACAAACTAATGGAGGGGATAACATAGAGAACATGTACAAACACAGGATAAATTGGAGATGATCTCCAAGGGAGACCTGACCTTAAGAGGGATCAGGAAAGGCTTCTTACAGAAAGTGGGGTTTTAGCTTTTAAAAATAGATTTGTATTGTTATTTTTTGGCAGCTAGGTAGTATAATGAATAGAATGCTGAGCTTAGAGTTGGGAAGGCCTAAACTGAAATCCTTCCTAAGACACTTCCTTAGCTGACTCTAGGCAAGTCCCTTTTTTTAAGGCTCAATTTTCTCATCTGTAAAAATAGGGAAAACAATAACTCTCATCTCCCAGGGTTGTGGTGAGGATCACATTGGCCAATAAGTGTAAAGTGGCTTTGCAAGTCTTAAAAAATGCCATAAAAACTAGTTATTATTATTTTATTTTTACATTGCCTACTTCCTCCCTATATTCTTCCCTCCTTCTTCTTAGATAACCATTCCTTCTAACAAAGAATTGAACATTTTAGTGCACTTCATTTTTAACACCATTATTCTCCCTGTAGTGCTATATGTTGACAAATCATGGAACGCCATAATCTTAGAGAAATTAAAATGACACATCTTCCAAAGGGCAATGGAAAGATGCCTGGTAGATGTGAAGTTGACTGTGTATTACCAATAATAACTTGCTCAGAAAAGTGTCATGAGAGGCATCATCAAGGACATATATGACCAGAAAAGGAGGTACTCTAGTAGCATATTGAGAATCAGATGGGGGGGGGGCGGGGCC
>CM053589.1:45273016-45296639 GCA_028646515.1 Pseudochirops corinnae | reverse complement strand
GTCATATAAAGGTAGAGTTAGGGAGGAGCACCCAGCCTGTCTGCCTGGAAAAGTCCCCCTTTGATAATGTGAAGTTCTTTTGTTAGGAGTTATCTTACAGCTGGCCACTAGAAGAAAGGGGTAATCCTTTCTCTAAGGAATCCTTTTAAGAATTCATAGGTGTGGCCTGTTATAGTTAAGGAGCTTCAGGGAAGATATTTACAGGCTGGGGGCAGGGGAAGGGACAGAGTTAATGACTTACAGCTGTGGGGGAAAGGTGACCTTTCCACAGGCTGATATCACATACCCAGGTGCCCAAACACAGACGAGATTCAAGACAAAGTCACCCCAAAACATTACAAAGGTACCTCAGCACCCCCTTCAATAGTACCAAAGGTATTCAGAAGCCATAATAAACACTGAGAGCCACAGCATCCTTCAGCCTTCCCACAAGCCAATACAAGATCAATATTTACTCACAAACCTCTCCATCTCCTTAATGAGTGTCCTCTCTCCAACACCGCTACCATCTGGCTAGCTCTGACTACCAGTTTCCTGTGGGCTCTGCTTCCCTTCAGCAAACCTCTCCCACTGATGAGGTACAGGCTCTGGGAGCCCCCTTGAGCTCTCTTTGAATCTTTGAGATACAGGTTCTGGGAAACCCCTTGAAGTCTGATTAAATCTTCCCACTTGCTGAGGCATTTGCCTGAGGTCATGGGCCTTAAGTTGTGGCTCTGCCCAAGTCTTTAGCCCTCCTTTGTTCCAACAGTTTCCCACCCTTGATCCCCCAGTTCCCACCCCTGAACTGGCCTGGCCCACCATTGTCTGTGGTCTCCAGGTAGCCTCCAGCAACTTCCACCCTTAATCACTCATTACAGGAGTCTGACCTCATCTGACTCCTCCTGAAAATCCTCCCCAAACTCCTCCTCTAGACCACCCCTGGATTCCTCCCACAACCTTTCTGTATATAAGATCCCATCTTCCCTCCATGTGGTGTGAGAGCACCATAGAACACCCTAGCACGAACTTGCTCTGTGAGAGCACCATAGAATGACCTAGCATAGACTGGCTGCTTAAGAGTCTACCCCATACTATGCATGGCGGTTCTTAGTTGCTGGAGGCTACCTGGAGGTAGCAGGGGAGGTCTTCAAACTCCTCCCTAGGTCTATTAAGGGGCAGGGAAGATCTTTAAATTCCCATTCCCATTATATCTTCATATGTCATGTCAGTAAGACTGGCTTATTTTACTATGTTTCCTTGTACTAGACTTTGGTATTCTGAACCTGCCTAAGTCTCTATTTAGAAAGTATTCACATAATCATTACTGGAAAATCCTTTTATCATCTAGTTCAGTGGTTCTCAACCTGTGGGTCGCAACCCCTTTGGGGGTCGATCAGGGTTGATTAAGACCATCGGAAAAACACATATTTCCGATGGTCTTAGGAACGGAGACACCGCTCCTCTATGCTTCTCCAGGAGGGTCCACTCACATGCAGATATGCCCACACATACAAGTACTAAAGGGTCGCTGCATTAGGAAGATTGAAAACCACTGATCTAGTTGTTATGGAGTTGCTTCTTCTTTGTATGGATCCCTAGATCTACAGTAATTTTTTATACTGGTCAGTATTCTTCCTGACATGTATTCACTCCTCCAGCTTTAGTTCCTGAATTGGGGTTTTGTGCCAGGGTCAGGCTGTGCTCCCTACTGCACTTTTGGATGGAGTGGTCAGCCCTGTTTGGTCTCAGCCTGGATTACCTGGGTTCCTGTACTAACCTCTGCCTTCAGTGGTTTAGCCCCCTTGATTCATTGAGGTCCAGAGTGCTGGATCTCTAAGATCTGGTATCTCAAAGATCTCTGGTATCTCTGGAGAGAGACATAGGGATCTCAGTATAGGTCTAAGCACTGAAGCATGGAGTCAAGTCAATGGTCACTACCCACTGCCACTTCATAGAGCTTCCACAGAGTTCCTTCCCTACTCTATGGTTTTCTGACCCCAGAAAGGGGAGAGGTAATAAGGAGAGCCCCTTATTTTTTCCTCTTCCAGTCCCAAAACCTTGTAGGTTACATACATCCCTGTCCTATCTTTGGTCACATTGGGAGGCTACCATGCATGGGCACTGGCTTTACTTAGCAACTCATTTTCCTATTACTCTAGGGTTTCTGGTTGACCTCTTGTACAGTTTTGGTGTAAAAGAATTTACTGTAATTTCTCATTTGATTTCTTGATCATTATTTGGTCTGTTGTGAACTTCTGGATTTTGCTAGAGTAGGTGCATAGAAGCTGGGAAACTTATCTCCCTTTTAGGCAGCCATGGTGGCTTCAAGTCTGTTAGTATTCTCAGCATGGCAAATTGACAAGTAATGAATGTAATCTATTTAAGACTTTCAAAAAACATTTGACAAAGCCTCAAGCTATTAAATAAGACACTGGGCAGAGTGAGTTGTTTGTTTTTTCAATCCTGTAAAGGGAACTGGCTTTGAGACAGTAAACAAAGGGTATAAATAAAATGATGACATATCTAGATAAAGAAATATAAGGAGCAGAATTTCCCTAGGATCTGTACTAAGGCTGCTATTAACATATTTATAAGTGACCTGAAATTGACAATGCAAATAGAAATTTCCAATTTTGTAGATGACTCTCAATTCTAAGCAGTGAAGAGCCAAGTTGGCTTAAATAACCATGAAGTTCAAGAGCTAGGGGCAACACAGAAGTGTACTAGTAAATGTTTGACAACCAACTCTCTAGGAGTAAAAAATGTGCCCATGACACACTTTTAAGTTTAATCTACGCTGTTAAAATGTTCTCCATCACTTAATTCTAGACAATCCACAAAACAATAAATGAAGCCCTGGTGCATAGCATTTACCAATTTCTGAGGTATAAATGCTCACACTGAAAATTTAACAATTAGTTTACCCCATCAGGCTTAACCCCCACTCCCCACCCCCACCCCGGAAAGGTAAGTGTTTGAGAGACAGAAAGCAGCACGCTTTGGCCAAGGCAGCACATAATGGTCAGTCAGAAGAGTCAGGAAAATCAAGTGAGGAAAAGCATCGATGACGACAACAACAAGAACAGTGACAATGATGTGCACTAAAATTGGGGGAGAGACACAATTCCAGATAAAACATATTCCTTGAACTAAAGAACAGAGTCTCATCCTCCTTAACATCATTGAGCATCAATTTAAGCAGAGGCTATAATCTAGGAGAAGGAAATGGCAAACCACTCCAGTATCTTTGCCAAGAAAACCCCAAATGAGATCAGAAAGAGTTGGACATGACTGAAATGATTGAACAACACAACAAAAAATAATCTAGGAAGCCATAATAAGTAGCAGAAATGGAGAGACTGTGAAGTAAATGCTCTGTATATTCTTTTCATAGGGAAATCATGTGGAAATGAGGTCATTAATGAATACTTGGAATCAGAAAGGAAGAAAACAAAAGAAGGGGTATAATTTCAGACCCAGGGGAAGTGAGCTTTGCTACTTAACCTAGCTCTGTTTACCCTGCACATAAGGTATATATCACTGAGCACTTACTAAATATCTGATTGATTAATTGATCTCCCATACTTCCTGAACTGGGGGAAAAAAACCAAACTGTTGGTGGAAGGGCTGTGTATGGTATGGTATGAATATTGAGTAATTTTCTCCTGTATAATTCAAAATATAATAAATGTATGTAGTCTTTCTTCATTTTGCTACCCTCTCCAACCAAGGTGATCATGTCAAAATATATCAATCACGATGTTAGAATGCTTCAAGATTTGTGATGTGCATTTATTACAATAGCCCTGTGAGGTAGACAACATATTGTTATCTTTTTTTTTTTCCACATATATTAACAAACATTTATAGAGTGCTTCAAGTTTTACAAAGTGCTTTACAAATGTTTCATTTGATCCTTACAACAACCCCAGGAGAAAGGTGCTATTATTATCTCCATTTTACAGATGAGGAAGCTAAAGTAAACACAGATTAAATAATTTGCCCAGGGCCCTATGCAACTGTCTGAGGCTAGATTTGAACCCAGGTCTTCCTGACTCCACTTTTGCCACCTAGCTACTGCTTCAATGAAAAAACAGTTCCTCTCAAGAAAAGTTAAGTGACAAGAAAGATAATGAGCTCAACATGGCGGCTTAGAAGCAGGAGAACTCCATCAGCTCCCCCCCATAATCACCTCAAATACCTATAAAATATAACTCTAAACAAACTTTAGAGCTCCAGAACCGGCAAAATAACAGAGAAGCAAAGCTCCGGCTGAAGGCAGCACAACAGGTGGATGGGAAAGGTTCATCACAGTACACTGGGAGCCCAGACCAGCACCACATGAAACTGTGGCTTTAGCACCAGGGTGGCCAGGACAAGCTGCGGCTGGAGCATTCAGGAGAGTGGATCACCAGCAGCTGTGGCAGTTTCCAGAATTGTCAAGCCATAAGAGCCAAGGACAAAGTGAAAGGTCAGTAGAACTTGGCTAAATTTGGGGGAAAGGAGCAGGTCTAGCCATCTGCCCCTGCAGCCGCCTCCACATGGCCGCTTTAGAGCTCCCGGCCTGCAGATTGCAATTCCAAATTCACTGACTCCAAATTCACTGCCTCTTTACATTATGCCACGTTGTTTCTCATCAGCATGTTATCATGTTTTTTGGATAATGATGCCATTTCTCAATTACAACCAAACTATGCTATAGCATAGCTTGTTACCTATTTTTTGCCATGCCTTAGACCAAATCATGTCCCCTAAAATATAACGGTGCCATAAAAGCCTAGCATAGATTGTATGACATGGAACTTTGTTTTATTCTCTAGCACCAATGTTATATAAAGGGATAGTCTAATTATACAAAGGCATTTATGTCTGATTTTAAAAGTATATTTACTATCATCCAAGTTGAAAGAAATTATTAGATTTCTAGGTACCATCCAATTTACCTCCTTTTTCATGTTAAACTCTTTGAATATATATCTCTATAATAAATACTACTACCCCTTGCATATTTCTTCTTTTCTTAGCCCCTAAAGAGTGATGTCTAGATCCCCCCAAACTCCATGTTACATCTGGAGGTCTCAACTTTGCCCTAAGGTTTATGGGGCAAAGTCCCAGAGAATTGGCATACCTAAACTTTCTCAGGAAGACCTTATCATTATTACAAACTCAACTAGACCAGAATGCTAATTACCAGCCAGTCAGGAAAGTATCTAACCCAGGGGTGGGGAATCTGCCGCCTTGAAGACATGGGACCTTCTAGGTCCTTGGATATGGCCTTTTGGCTGAGTCCAAGTTTTACAGAACAAATCCTTTTACTAAGGGGATTTGTTTTTTGAAGTTTGGATTCAGTCAAAGTGCCACACTTGAGGACCTAGAGGGCCACAGGTTCCCCACCCCTGGTCTAACTTAATCATGAGAGTATATAAAGTGATCTGGGAAGGGGAAACACAGACAAAACAGTTCCTGATACCACCTTCCCACAAGTGCCTATGACACACAAAGAAGTCAGGGTCAGCTCATGGCTATCAAACAATGTAGTCATGCCCTTCTTTAATTCTGTAAATATAACTAAACCTGAGTCTCTCATCCCTTCAACAGGCAAATAAATCAGCCCAAAGGTTCCAAAGTTGTGATTGGTCTGTTAACTACCAGCAAAAACTCTATCCCTCCCCTTTTATGTCTTCCCAATACAGCTGCAGCTACATAACCAACATGGCGAAACAATGCAGCTCAATACTCTTCCCTCTCATGGTACTGATCCAGCCAATCTTTCTTCATTTTGCCCCCACCTCCAACTAAAGTGATCATGTCAAAACACTCCAATGAAATCCTTTAGATTAACAATGATGTGATGTAGACATAAAGGATGGTATCATAGTCAAATTAGTGTATACGTGGAAGAAATTAACTGTCAGATCTTTGGGTAGAAGAAGAGTTCATGGCCAAGTAAGAGATAGGTCAACACAAGATAAAATGTATAATTTTGATGAAATAAAATTTTAAAATTTTTTCACAAACCAATGCAGCTAAAATTTGAAGAAAAGCAAGAAAGTGGGGAAACCCTGAGCAACAAATTCTTCTGATAAAGGTCTAATTTTCAAAAGATACAGGGAACTGAGTCAAATTTACAAGAATAAGAGTCATTCTCTAACTGATAAATGGTCAAAGTATGTGAATAGGTACTTTTCAGAGGAAAAAAAATCAAAATTATCAATAGTCATATGAAAAAACCTCTAAATCACTAATTAGAGAAATGCAAATTAAAACAATCTGAGACACCACCTCACACCCATCAGATTAGCTAAAATGACAAAAAGGGAAAATGACAAATCCTTAAGAGGGTACAGGAAAAGAGATACACTAATGCACTGTTGGTGGAGTTGCTAGTTAGTGCAACCCTTATGAAGAACAATTTGGAATTATGCCCCAAAAGCTATTAAACTGTGCATACCCTTTGACCCAGAAACTCCCCTACCAGGTTTATTGCCCAACAAGATCAAAGAAAGAGGGAAAGGGTCCATGTGTACAAAAATATTTACAGTGGCCTTTTCATAGCAGGAAAGAACTGGAAACTGAGATGCCTAACAAGGAGAATGAATGAACAAGTTATAGTACATGAACATTATGGAATATTATTGTGCTATAAGAAATGATGGAAATGGTTTGAAAAAAAACCTGGAAAGACCTGTATGAATGGATGCAAAATAAAGTGAGCAGAACCAGGAGAACAATCTACAGAGAAATAGCAATATTGTAAAGATAATCAACTTTGAAAGAGTAACTCTGATCAACACAATGGTCCACCACAATTTCAAAGGACCCATGATGAAACATGCTAAGCACCTCCAGAGGGGGAACTGAAGCATTTGGAATGCAGATTGAAGCATATTTTCTTTTTCTTGCTTTTTTTCAGGGGGAAAGGTGGCAGAACGTGGCTAATATGAAATTTTGCATGACTATACATTATTTATAATGAGTTTCATTTTTCTTGCTTTCTCAATGAGTAGTGGAGGGAGAGATTTGGAACTAAAAGAATTTTTTAAAAGCCTCCATACCTAAAGAAGAATTTTTTTAAGATTAATAAATCTATAGTCATATAAAAAATACTCTAAATCACTATTGATTAGAGAAATGCAAATCAAAACAACTCTGAGGTACCACATCACACCTATCAGATGGGCTAACGTGACAAAACAGGAAAATTACAAATGTTGGACAAGATGTGGGAAAATTGGAACACTAATTGATTGTTGGTGGAGTTGTGAACTGATCTAACCATTCTGGAGAGCAATTTGGAACTATGCCCAAAGGGCTATAAAAATGTGCATACACTGTGACCCAGCAATACCACTTCTAGGGCTGTATCCCAAAGAGATCATAAAAATGAGAAAAGGACCCACATGTACAAAAGTATTTATAGCAGCTCTTCTTGTGGTGGCCGGGAATTAGAATTGAAGGGATGCCCATCAGCTGAAGAATGGCTGAACAAGTTGTGGTATATAAATGTAATGGAATACTATTGTGCTATAAGAAATGATGAAAAACCTGGGAAGACTTATATGAACTGATACTGAGTGAAGTGAGCCGAACCAGGAGAACATTGTACACAGTAACAGCCACAGTGCTTGAAGACTGACTTTGATAGACTTAGCTCTTCTCAGCAATGTAAGGACCTAAAACAGTTCCAAAAGACTCATGATGGAAAATGCCATCCACATCCAGAAAAAGAAATATGGAATCTGAATGCAGATCAAAGCAGACTATTTTCTTTGTTTTGTTTTGTTTTATGTTTTTCTTTCTCATAGTTACTCCCATTTGTTCAAATTCTTCTATCCGACATGACTAATGTGAACATGTTTAATAGGAATGTATATGTAGAGCCTATAATCAGATTGCATGCCATCTTGAGGTGGGGGAGGGGAGAGAAGGGAAGAAAATTTAAAATTCATGGAAGTGAATGTTGAAAACTAAAAATAAATAAAGTAAAAAAAAAAAATTAACTATGGCAAGATCTCACCATAGATTTTAAAGCTGGTCATGACCTTAATAAAAAAAAAAAGATTAACAATATCTTTAAGGTCAAATTTAATGGACTTCTTTCAGTTTTTAACTCTATTGACTTTTCTGTGATATAGGACATGATTGATGCCCTCCCCTTCAGTTCAATTCAACATTTATTAAGCACTTACTACATACAAAGCATTGTACTAGATGTAGGGGAAATAAGGACAAAATTTGTTTTAAATCGTCTTTGCTTTCAAGGTGCTTACATTTTACTGATTTTGTGTTTTCCTATGGCCTCTCTGATTTCTCTACTTGTTCTTTACCCCCTCTAAATGTAGGTGTATTCCCCAAGGCTGTATATTCAACCCACCATTCTTTTCTTGGACTAACTATCAATAATTGAGATAATGGATGTTGTTAACAATTCTATAATGATGACACCCAAATCTGTATCCTCAAAGACACTTATCTCTTCTCATCAATTCTGTAGTCTGATATCCAGCTACCTAGCATATATGTGTGTGTATGTGTATAGATATAGATACATATATATAGATAGATTCTCCTCTCACAACCAATCAGTAAGCATATATGTAGTGCCTACTCTGTGTCAGACACTGTGCTAAATGTTGGGGATACAAAGAAAAAACAAAAAAAATTCCCTGCCCTCAAGGAGCTTGCATTCTAATAGAGCAGACAGCATACATAAATGGGATCATATGAGATATAGAAAATGGAAGGTAACCATAGAGTCAATGGAGGTAGCAGATGGTGGGGGATGAAGAAAGGCTTCCAGTGGAAGGTGACACTTGAGATGAATCTTAAAGGAGTCCAGAAGTTCTGAGAATCAGATTGAGAGGAAGAACAGTCCAGGCATGGAAAGCAGGGGTGTGTGTACTGAAGCCAGATCCAATGTAAATATTCAACGTGAGCATTTATATCTTGGAAATCAGTAAATGCTATAAATCAGGGTTTGATTTATTATTTTGTTGGTTGTCTAGAATCTAGACTTTTAAAAGTAATGGGGAAAGTGTTAATAATGCAGATTAAATGTAAAAGTGTTTCATAGACACTTTTTTTTCCCCAGAGAATCTGTTATTAAACATTTCACCCCCACACTCCTTGGAGAACAGCCAGGGTAAAGGAAAAGTTACATGAGGTCACTATGGCTGGATCATAGAATACACAAGAAGAGAAGAGAATGCAAGATTTTAAAATGTAGAATGGGGAACAAACAGGTTGTGAAAAACCTTAAATGCCTAACAACAACAACAAAAACTTTAAATTTGATCCTGGAGGTAATAGGGAGCCACTAGAATTTACTGATTGGGGGTTGGAGGTGGATGATTGAGGCAATGATATGGTCAGACAAATGTTTTAAGAAAGTCACCTTTGGCAGCTGAGTGTAAGACAGATTGAAGTGTAGAGACATTTGAGGTAGGGAGATCAGCCAAAAAGCTATTGCAATAGTCTAGGTATGAGGGGATAAGAACTTTAGACAGGGTGATGGCTATGTGAGTGGAAAGGAGACAGATTCTAAAGAGATGTTGAGAAAAAAAATTTAACATTTAGCAACTGATTGGATTTGGGGGGATGAAAGAGAAAGGAGCTGTGGATGTCGCTAAGGTTACAAACTTAAGTGATAGGAAGATGGTGGTGCCCTTAACAGTAATAGAAAAATCAGAAGAGGGGAAAGTTAGGAGGGGAAGATAGTGAGTTCTGTTTTGGACTTGCTGAGTTTGAGATGCCTATAGAACATCCACTTTGAAATGTCCAAAAGGCAGTTGGTGATACAGGATTGGTGCTCAGGATAGAGACTGGGACTAGATAAACAGATCAGGGAATCATCTTCTTAGAGATGATGACTGAACCCATGGTCACTGATGAGATTACCAAGTGAATGAATATAGAAGGAAAAGAGAAGAGAGCCCAGAACAGATACTTGAGAGCTACCCACTTGATGAGAATGACATCTATGAAAATCCAGAAAAGAGACTGAGGAGTGGTCAGAGAGGTAACAGGAGAAATCAGACAGCAATACAAAGTTATTTTAAAAATCTATTTTAAAAAAAAATACGAAGTTCTACCTTCTGCAAGAAGCCTTTTTCTGATTCCCACCACCACCAATGTAAGCCTTTGTAATGCCATGCACTAGCAGATTCCCAAAAGAATGCTACTGTGAACAGCTTTTAAGGTTTGGATTACATAGTATAGTGAACACTCCATTTATTCCATTACAAATCAAGGCAAACATTCACAACAAATCATAATATAATATTCACAACATCACATCTTATCACAGAAAATCACAATATAGTGTTCATAACAGCTTAACATTAGAATGGCCGCACCATTTTCACTGCAGTGGCCACAATATTTAGAACAAGGAACAAAAGAATAATCATCTGGTTTCCCTAAGGGGGAAACCCTCCTCACTTAATCATTCAATCAATTCACAATACAATAATCAATCTTCCACTCATGGGGCAATCTTAACTTAATCACTCATCTAGATTCACAATCACTAAATATCATTAAGATACAATCATTAGAAAATTACACAAACCCTCCACCCCTCAGTGTCTAGTAAACTCTTTCAATATCCAAGGAGAGGCCTTTTCTTCATCTTGACTCGGGGTGGTCTCTCAGATTCCCTGGATCCCCTTCCATGGTCCCAGTTCCTACTTGAATTCACCAGTCACCTGGATTCAGGGGCAGACAGCTCCCAGGTCCTTGTCCAGTCCTCAGGGCAGTCCCTGGTACACACTGAAGTTCACAGGGTCCAGCACATCCCAAACCCTTCACCACTTCTGCTGCCAGAAACTCAAGGATCATCCAGGCCACAAACAAACAAAGTCTTATCCTGGTCATGCTTCTTCAGTCCTCTAGCAGTTCAGCTGTCCCTAGAACCCAGTAGAAAACTCAGCCTTCCAGGCAAAAGCAGTAACACTGGCCTTGCAGGAAGCAGCAACAGCCACTTAGGCCTTCACCAGATTCTGGTCTCAAGAAAAACTCCAACTCAGTTCTCGGTCAGCTTCCAGATGCTGGGAAAGACACTCTCCCTCTCAAGAAAACTCCAACTCACTTCTTTAGTCCAGCAGCCCAGCTCCCAGATGCTGGAAGAATCCTGCTTCCTCCACCAGAAGCCACCAGGAGGAACATTCCAATTCTGTCTCTCTGTCTCTAGAACTCTTCTTATATACACACACTGGCCTCCTGTTTCAGACAACTCCCTCCTGCCACATCAGGACAGGAGAAGAGCTCACACCTTCCATACTTAGCCCTAAGTTACTAAGTGCTAAGTATCTGCTAGACTGATTACTGTTACAGCCTTCCCTCTGAGATTATCTCCAACTTATCCTGCATATATCTTGTCTTTATATAGTTGTTTGCATTTTGTCTCCCCCATTAGACTATGAGCTTCTTGAGAGCAGAGAGTGTTTTGCCTTTCTGTGTGTCCTCAGTGCTTAGCCTGGCACATAACAGGTGCTTAATAAATGCTTTTTGATAGTATTCATTCTCACTATCTCAAGACTTAAAAGACCAGCAGCGTGTGCCAACTTCCACCAGGACCCACTACTCACTTTCTCAACTCTACCATAAATCAAGGCTTACCCCTAGGGACAAGCCTAACCTTCAAGAATCCACATAGGAACAACCACAGAAATGCTGGGCTCCCCACTTGGACATACCTACAACCCAACAAGCTTCTGGGGATTGGAACCTAAACACACCCTCAAAAACACATTGACTCAGACTCCACAAAGTTGCATCACTTTAATAACTCTCTCTCTCTTTGATTCACGGCATTAGTCACTGTAAACATCACATTAACTATCTGTTCCCTGAGCACTCCATACACCATACCTTTGAGGGCTTGTTTCCTAGCTGTGCCTACTCTACCAGTTACCAGCGTCAGAAGACTATTCAGACTACACCTTTTTAGCCCAGGATGGAGGAGGTCTAATTAACAACCATAAGCAAGTGTGGCTTTTCTTTGACTCAAGCACACCCCTATTCCTCTTCAGAACCTGTCCCCGGCTGCCTGAAGGAGTGGAAGGCATACTCCATTCTAGATTGTTGAATGAGCTGAATGAGTCTGCCTTTCACTACCAAGGTTTTAATCCTCTGCTGTAAAATGTTTGATGTTCTCTCAGACCCTTTTAGCTCCAAATGATGGTGTAGTACAAAGCATTGGGTTTGGTAGAAGGGAAGGGGACCCTAGGTTAGAATTCCTGTCTCTGCTACTTACTATTGTGATTGTCACTGAGCATCTCTGAGCCTTAATTTCATCTTTAAAATGGGTGGGGGGAGCATTGCACTAGAAGATCTCTAAGGCTCCTTCCAGTTCTAATCTATACCTCCAAAATCTAGATAACTATAATTTACAATATTACATGATAAATGCATTGGAGAGGTGAAAAACAAAACATTGTGAGTTCTGAAGAATATCACTACTGTCAAAGGGAATCAGAATACTTCATGGAGTTAATAGCATTTGAGTTGAGCTTTGAAGAACTGGTAGGAATTCAGTAGTTTAGAAAGCCTCAGTAGGAATAAGGGCATGGAAGCTAGTGAGAACCAGGTATTTTTCAGGAGACAGAAAATAGTTGCCCTTATCAGCAAGCTGAGGACCCCAGTCTTACATATTAGGCCATAATCTAAAGCCAATAGAAGGGTATAATATGAGATAGAGCTGAAAAAGTATGCTAGTACCAGATTGGGGAGGGCCTTAAAAGACAGCCAAAATAGTCTGAACTTTATCTGGCAGGCAAGAAGGCAGTAGTGGAGATTTTTGAGCAGTGGAGTGACATGAACAGATCTAAGTGGCAGCCGCGCTATAAAGTCTAATTTTATACTCATAAAAACTGTGAGAGGTAAGTCCCCATTCTATTATCCCCATTTTAAAGATGAGAAAATTGGGACAGAAGTTAAATAACTTGCCCAGGGTCACAGAGCTAGTACGTATTTAAGGTTGGATTTGAACTCAGGTGTTTCTTAACTCCAGGTCTAACAATGTACCACCTCACTGGCTTATAAGAAAGATTATTTGGGAAGTAGAATGAAAGACGGCCTGATGGAGGCTTGAAAACCTTACTTGACCGCTTTTTCTTTACTTGTTCAGGGTATCTATTTCCTACTTTGTTAGTAGTGGTGAGTCATTTTGTGACTCCATTTGGAATTTTCTTGGCAAAGATATTGGAATGGTTGGGATCATACAACTATCTTGTATGAGGCTGAATTTGAACTCATGAAGATAAGTCTTCCTGATTTCAAGCCCAGTGCTCTATCTACTTCACTATCTGGCTGCCCAGTTCCCTACTTTACTTTGGATCAATTCCTTTTTTTTTTTTTACTTGAATCCCTTATCTTGTATCATAAACAGGTCATTATAAAAAAAGATAGGAACTATGCAATTACTGTACTAAATGAGTTCAAGTCCCTGCCCTGAGGATAAAGAGTAAGATAAATCCTGACATAGACAAAACAAAAGACGATAGAGGGAGCATTGTTCTGGAGTAGTCTCTGCTCTTCTTGGGATTGGTTTCTGAGAACACAGTGAGTTAAGAAGCTGCTGAATTTGCTGTTTTTAATTCTGATTGGCTCAACATAAAGGAACTTGTTTACTGCCTGTTATATATAAAGTCATTCTCTGAAAAGCTCAAAGTACTTTTTAGATTTTTATCTAATTAATCCTCATGATAACCCTGTAAGGGAATTAGGATTGAAAAGTTTCCTTCATGTAAATCCATTAGGTTTTAGAAGCCACAATAATAGTCACTGTGTTTGCCTGTGGTTACCTACCTGTCTTGACTTAATTCATAAATTTATAATGTTCTTTGAAATACATTGTATATAAAAGGTTAAACCCCAAATCTTGGCTTATTGGTAATCATCAGTCATTCTCAGGTACAAATTCAGTTTTCCACTAAGAGATTTGTAGAGAAGAGAGGATATTAACATACAAAAAATGAAAGGTATAAAAATGTAGGTGTTTGGGAGGGCAAAGTTGGGGTGAATTGATACGGAACTCTTAAATGAACAGGTATTCATCAAGCAGCAACTATTGATTGAATGCATACAATGTAGAGGGTTCTTAAAGGGCAGTAGGTGGTCAGGTCCTGACATGCATTGACTCAGCAAGTAATGCCATTGCGTTCCATTCAGTTCAACAAATGTTTATTAAATGCCATCCGGGTCCGAGGCATTGCTGTAAATGTTATGTATGCGAAATAAATAACTGTAGAGGTGCAGAAAAATTAGGGTAGAAGTCATCCCAGTGAAAACAGGCCAGATGGTAGAGGAGGAAGGAGCGGTACAGCCCAAATCACAGCTACTCCAACAAAGTGCCCCACCAAATATTAATCAGGAAATCCAAGGAGAAAACACATGGAGCCATTTTTTTGTCCCAGGGAGCAGGGGCAGAATCCAGGTTGCAGGAGTATTGTTCACCTTAGAGCTGGATTACAAATCTAGCTTGGATTTTTGAAGACAACTGGGAGTATACTGGGGGCTGATTTGTGTCTACATTCCAGGGAAAGGAATAGATCTATCAGGAATTGGGTCAGACTGTGTAGATTGCCAGGATAGGAGCTAACTTGCGGCAGCTCTGACTCCAGAGCTGTTGTGGACCCAGTGTGGATTTAGGAAGGGACCTGCAGCTAGGGGTAAAATTGACCTGCAGCTGTGTTCTAGGCAGAGCAAGGAGGAATCATTATCTATTCAGCAAATCAGGCTTGAACCTAACCCAAGGCAATGTACTGGGCAGGTAGCAGGTATAGAAACAAGCAGTAGTGGGTGACAGTGACCCAAGAGTGAGTCATGTGTTCAGCTCCCAATCTGATCTGAAGCCCTCACTTGAATGATGATGGCAGGGAGCTCAGATCAAGTAGAAGCCTCCACCTAGCTGACAGGGGCTGGGCCAGCAACAGCCTACTGGAGCTCTATCAGGGGGCAAGCCTACAGTTGTATCATCCAGACATGGGTCACAAACATGCAAAGACCAGGGTGAAAGTGATCATATTTCAGCCTAGACCAGAGTGCTTAAGGTACACTGAACGGTTTTTGGTCCTCAGCCTGACCAAGTATCCTGAGATAGTTAAAAAGCACTCTCTTCTCAGAGAAAACTGCAGTAGGACTGACTGAGAATACAAAACAGAATCAAACAATGCCCTGACATTCTGTCCAGAAGTGCTCAAAGCCTGGTTCTAACATAACAATTCAAGTGAAGGAGGAATAGTGAGTAAATAAAAGAGAAAAGAGTCCCACAATGAAGAACTAATATAATACCAGGGATGTCCAAATCACAAGCCCAGAAGAAGAAAATAATTCCAAAATTATCGCAGGCAAAGCCTCAAAGAAAAATATAGCTTGACCCACTTAAGTCAAGTAGAATTCCTGTAAGAAATGAAGCAATTAAAAAAAAAAAAGGTTTAAGATTATATTATAATGAAATCCAAATGTTCAAGGAAAGAATTGGCAAAAACAAAAACAAGAGCTTTGGGGAAGCATTTTGAAAATTGTATTAATAGCTTAATATTAAGAGTTATGGGGGCCCAGTGGATAGAGCTCTGGCCCTGGAGTCAGAAGGGCCTGAGTTCAAATACAGCCTCAGATCTGACACTTGACACTTACTAGCTGGATGACCCTGAGCAAGTCACTTAACTCCAATTGCCTGTATACATATACATACACACACACACACACACACACACACACACACACACATATATACATATGTGTATCTATATTAAAAAGTACAAAACTTTACCCAAGTAATAGACTCCTTGAACATTAAATGAACCAAACAAAAAATAACAACTGCATGAATAATAACTATTTTAACTAATTTAATAACTATTAAATAAACTAATTTAATAACTAAAAGTCAAAGATTGAAAAAATGGAAGATGTAAAACATTGCTTATAAAAACAACTAACCTGAAAAACAGATCAAGGAAAGCTAATTTTAGAATCATTAGACTACCTGAAAGCCATGATCAAAAATAGAACCTGGATATAATACTTTAAGAAATCCTGAAAGAAAACTGTCCAGACCTCTTAGAATTAGAAAGCATAGTGAAAATATAAAGCATCCACAGTCACTTCTAGAAAAAATCCCCCAAATGAAAACACTCAGGAGCATCAAAATTCAGGTCAAAGAAAAAATACTGCAAACATCAAGAAAGAGTTCAAGTATTATAGAGTCTGTCAGGATTCCACAAGATTTATCAACTGCCACCAAAAGGAAACAGAGAACTTGGAATACAACATTCCACCAAGACTTCCTGATGAAAAGAATAGAACTGAATAAAATCTTTTAAATGCAAGCAAAATAGTCAAAAGAAATATTAAATGGAAAATATAAGCATTCAGTTGGAAAGGAATATACAAAGATGAAGTATTGACGTTCTATCATAGGGAGTTGATAAAAGTGTTTCCTCATATCCTCAGAGGTCATAAAAGGACTTCAATGAGATAGAGGGTCTGGGGATGGTCTTATAATGATTTGATAAGCTTAAAAGAAGAAAAAAAAAGAAAGGAAAGGGAATTGATGAAGGAAGAAAGGTGAAAAGGTGAAGAAAGGATGATGAACTTATCTCACAAAAGGTGGGTCTATAAGTAAAAGACTATATATATGAACAAGGAGAAGGGAGGAGGAATGAGTGTCATTTGAACCTGTTTTTCACTAGAAACAGAGGCAAGTAGAACAAATTCACACACAAAGTCTGGTATAGAGAAAAAAGCATTCAACTGAATGGGGAAATGGGAGGAAACAGGAAGAGAGGAAGGATGGAAAAAATATGGACTAAAATGAGGATAGTTTAAAGGAAGTGTTTATCATTAGCATGATAAACTCCAACCTCAGAAAGCAGGACATAAATAACAGTTTAAAGAGAAATCGGGATAAGAACCTGTAATCACATTAAGCATAGAGCACTAGGCTAAATGTACTCCTCTCTCAGTGCTTCCTTCTTCTTTGTAAAGAAGGGGTAAGGAGCAAAGAGATGTAAAAAGTATAAAAGAAAATTATGGACATAATTGCTATCACTGAATGTGAATGGAATAAACTCACTCGTTACACTACAAAGCAGTAATCATCAAAATGATCTGGTACTTATTTTAAAAGAGAGATTAATCAGTGAAACAAGAAAGTTCACAATATGTTAAACTTACCTCATAGCCTTGTATTCAAGAAGCCCAGTAACTCCAGCTACAGGACTTATTATTCAACAAAAAATGCTGTGAAACTAGAAAGCAGTCTGACTGATTCTATAGTACTTGAACTCTTTCTTTCTTGATGTTTGCAATATTTTTTCTTTGACCTGGATTTTGGCTGTGATGCTCCTGAGTGTTTTCATTGGGGGAATTCTTTGTGGATTCTTTTTATTTTCACTTTACTTTCTAATTCTAAGAGATCTGGGTAGTTTTCTTTCATGATTTCTTAAAGTTTGATATTCAGGTTCTATTTTTGGTCATGGCTTTCAGGTAGTCTAATGATTCTTAAATTAGCTTTTCTTGATCTGTTTTTTAGGTTAGTTATTTTTTTATATGACATAATTTAGACATAGACCTCAACACCACATAACAATGATTTGTTTC
This sequence comes from Pseudochirops corinnae, assembly GCA_028646515.1. Classification (NCBI taxonomy): domain Eukaryota; kingdom Metazoa; phylum Chordata; class Mammalia; order Diprotodontia; family Pseudocheiridae; genus Pseudochirops; species Pseudochirops corinnae. The sequence continues at coordinate 45,279,053 of CM053589.1, read as the reverse complement.
AAATAGGATACATGACTTGAAATATTCTGTGTTGTCTTCTTCCATTAGAATGTTAAGTCCTTCACAGAAGGAAAATGAGTAGCTATCTTACCTTTCTGTTTGTATCCCCAGTATTTAACATTGTTTTGCACACAGAGAATGCTCAATAAATATTTTTCAATTCAATTTAATTTGTATCGACTCCCCAAATACAGTGTCTAATATTGTCTGTACTTGATTCACATTAAGTGCTTTGAGACTCAGCCTTCACCCTTTTCATGTTCATTCTAACCCTGCCTGTTGCTCCACTTGTGTCTTCAATTTGGTCCCCTCCAATCTCTTCCAGGTAGCTTCATTATTACCCTGTTCTCTTACATCTTCAAATCTGGCTTCCACTCTTCTAGCTTTTCTGCTTTATAGACACGTTCTCTGCCTACAAGCATACTTCCCTATCCTAAAAAAAATCCTATCACAAAGACTTGCTAGTCTTTCCAACTACTGTCCTATTTCTCCCTTCCTTTTACTAGCAAGCTTCTTTAAAAAGGCGTCTCTATGGATTCCATTTTCTCACACCTCACCTTTGCAATCTGATTTCCATTCTTACTATACTCCTAAAATTCATCTCTAAAGGTGATTGTGAGTGATAGTCACATCACCTCAGCCCTGAAGGATGGAGGATGTAAACTAAATAAATTCACCCCAAGTTAGCCAAGAATAGAAAACAAAGACTTGGTTAAGTAGAACAAATATTCTTTTTAAAAAAAATTGATTTGTTTATTTACTTTTAGTTTACAAGATTCAGTTCCACAATCCCTTGAGTTTCAAATTTTCTCCCCTCCCTCTTCTCACCCCCCTCCCTATGGTGGCATGCAGTCAAGTATAGGATCTGCAAATACTTTCACAATGGACATTAGTCTGTTAGTATAGAAGGGTTGTAACCAATGGAGTGAACAATGGGAAAAAAGAGAACTAAACATGGCAAAGAATGATACCATGTAGATTGCTTCAGTCTCCATGTAAACTAGAACAAATATTGTTAATGCCATCTAAGAAAAATCTTGTGCATATAAGGTAGAGCTGTGGGACCCCCAAAGATACATGTTCATATAAATAATGGAGAGTTTCAAATAACCTGGAAGAATTCTGGCCTCTTGAGGGTAAAAAAGCTAAAACACTGTCAACTGAGGCATCAGTATGATCTTTCCACCAAATTACTGGTCAAGAAAAGCTGACCCTGGCAGTACCTTGCATCAACTTTCATTAATAAAGAACAGCGTGGCAGCAATGGCAAGAAGACCCAAGATGCCTTATGGGAATTGAGGATTGTGGTAGTAGAGAGATGGATGACCAATGTGGAAGCAAACTAAGCGTTTAAAAACTATAGTAATCTGAAGCTTTTGAATGAATTCCAAGGAGAAATCTTAACAATCTTTATAAAATAACGAGTTCCAAAACAAGGTTCTAGTCCTCATTTCAGACCAAGAGGACATGAGGCTCTCTTCAAGTATTCAAAGGGATGACAGTTGGTCAACAAGCATTTATTGAGTGCTTACAAATTTCCAGGTACTGTGCTAAGTGCTAAGTATATAAATAAAAGCAAAAAAAAAAAAAAAAGACAGTCTGTACCATTAAAGAGCTTACATTATAATTGAGGAAGACAGCACATAAAAGAAAACTTTTTTAAAAAGGAGGGAGAGAGGTCCCAACACAGGGGCATGATAGAGAAAGACCAGAATATGACCTGGAGAGAAATGAAGACACAGTTGGACTGGACACCCTCCTTAAATGGAGGTTCTGGAAGGAACCATCCAATCAGAGGGAGGGGCTAGAGGGGCAGAGGTACTCCTGGTATGTAAATTCCAGGGCTAGAGTGAGCATCTAGGATCAAGAGGCTTCTGGGACATGGTAGAAAAAAGCCCAGAATATAGGCTAGAAGAAGAGTTGGACATTTTCTGCTTGGACCAAGGGGCAGAACTAGACACAATGGGTCTAAGTTGCAGAGATAGGCAGATTTAAATTTGATATGGGGAAAACCTTACTAACAATTGAAGTTGTCTAAAGGTGGAATTGGCCACCTTGGGAGATAGTTGTTGTTTGTCCTATGTTCATGAAGAGGACCATGGCATCAGGAAGATGATGCCTTGTCTTGCAAGTGAATTGGATTTAAGTGAGGGAGGGCTGTGCAAAATCATCAGCCTCACTTTCTTCTCCAGAGTCATCTGGGTCCAGTGCAAGATATAGATGGCCCCACTGGGAGATAGGTTTTCCATCAGTGGATGTATACAAGTGAAGGTTAGATGATCAGTTTTTAGAGGAAACTCCATTTCAGTTAGAAGTTCATCCATATGGCTTCTAAATTCCTTTAAACTTCTGACATTCTGTAATTCTTGATTTGTGTCAGTGCCTTCTTACTGGCCAGAAAGTTAACTAAGTATGCTTCTTAATTGGCATCTATTAATTTTAAAGGGGCACTTCAGTATTTAGAAAAACTTTATACAATTAGCTGTGATTTTTTCCCTCAAAATAGTTGACAAAATTCTGGACTAAAGATCATAGATTTTGAACAAAAAAAGGAAATTGGAGGTAATCTAGTCTAATTCCTTGACTTTCTAGATGACAAAACTGAGGCAAAGAGAAATTAAGTGACTCACCCTGGGTCACATAGCTAGAAAGTATCTAAGGTGGAATTTGAACCTCTGCCTTCCTGACTCCACTACACCATGCTGTCTTTCACTGTGTCATAGACAGTATGACAAAAATTGAAGTCAGCTCTTCTAGCTCTAAATTCAGCACATGTTCTAGGGCTGTAGCACTATTAGTAGAAAGAGTACTATACTTAAAGTCGAAAGGACTTAATTCTATCTACTCCTGGCTCTGCTTTATAACTTGGGCAAGTTACTTCATTTTGGGGGGGGGGGGGCGGCCTCAGTTTCCTTGTCTATAAAATGAGGAATGTTGGATTAAATGATCTCTAAGATGTTTTTCAGTTCCAAAATTCTTCTACTCTGAATTTTCAGTATTTCTTATTTTTTAAAACAAAATTGACCAAAAAAGTATGTTTACACATTCCTTAAATGTTAACACTTAGTTATAACTAGAAAGTTCTAGTATGGTTGTGGTTATATTGATGGACTTTAAAGTATATCAGCTAACTTTTTATAATTGACTTCAAAATGATTACAGATAGAGGACAGAAGAGGCTATGTTAATAAAAGACAGTTCAATCAATGAATTCAACAACAACAACAACAATCTAAGGATACAAACAGGTAGCTTCCAAGGGGGAAAAATACTTAGGTTTCCAATAGCCATATAAGAAAAAAAAAATCCAAATCACTAATAATCAGAGTAATATAAATTAAAGAAATTCCAACATTCTATCTTATAGCTATCAAGACTGGCAAAGATAAACAAAAAAAAGTTAAGTTAAAAATGTTAGAGAGGCTGTGGGAAAATAGGCACACTAATGCCCTCTTGGTGGGCCTATGAATGGGTATGACCATTCTGGGAAACAATTTGGAATTGTACCAAAAAAAAAAACCTATTAAACAATATGTGCCCTTTGACCCTGTTACACCACTGCTATGCCTATACCCAAAAGAGATTAAAGAACAATGAAAAGGTCCCTTATTTGCAAAAATATTTATAGCTGTTCTTTTTGTGATAGCCAAAAAATTAATAATAATAGAAATTAAAAGGATGTCTAACAATTGAGGAATGTCTGGATAAGCTGTGGTATAAAAAACAAGGTCCAAAATGAGAGTAGCTGGAAGTCAAAGTCCAAAACTAGTATATATAGAAACAAGATATCTGAGATGTGGCTTGCATGGAGGGAAGAATAGAATGGAAGCAAGAATATTTGTGGCATCTCTTTTCCCTACCCTTCTCTAAGGAAGACTTTGATTTCTGCCAGGATGGAAAGCAGGAGGTTGGGGCCACGGACTGTCCACTCTGCTCTTAGAGAGCGTACTGGACTAAAATTACATTTATCTGCTCTTATCCATTAGGGGGAAGTAATTTTAGGTTCAAGCTACACTCTTAATCATTATTCCTTAACAGGGAAGAAGTGCATCAGGCTATATACCTAAGGCTTGATTCCCTTCCCATCAGATGCCAGTTCTACAATGAACACATATAGCCAAGAGCAAATAAATCCATTTATCCAAACACATAACAAACAGAAATAAGAGAAAGTACACAAAGGAGAATACATGCCAGACAATACAGAGTGAATGAGGTCTCCCACTGGCAGTGAAATAATTCATACCGGGGTGGCTAGATGGTGCAGCAAATAGAGCACCGGCCCTGGAGTCAGGAGGACCTGAGTTCAAATTCTACCTCAGACACCTGACACATTTACTAGCTGTGTGACTTTGGGCAAGTCACTTAACCCCAATTGCCCTCCAGAGAAAAAAAAAAGAAATAATTCATACCAATCCAGAGAGAGAATCTCAGATCTTACCCAAAGGGTAATTTTCCAAAGTCCCTAGTGTAGCAAGCTGGGATAGGGACCTGATAGACCACTTTCTTCCCAGTGTCTTTCTTGACTGTCAGCAACATGAAGAGAGGTTGAAATGTCAGATCTCTCTTGAAGCCAGAAGCCAGAAAAGCCTGGATTTCTTTTCTCTCCCGCTCTGTTTGCCCTTCACACAGGCATGGATATTGAGTAATTAGTCTCCACCAATAAAGAGAGAGTCCCATACAATTGACCCTTTGAGTCTAGGGTTACAGTATACAGCCATTGAAGGATACAGTTTAACTTGACTTCTTAATTGTTACAAGAAATTTATTTTCTCCTTTCCTTTTGTTTCTTTCTTTTTCCAATATGGTAGGGAGCAAGGAGAGAGAGAATACATATTTCTGTTCATTAAAAAACATTCACAGATGTGAAATAGAGTATGGACTTTCAGATGAGATCACTATATAATTTTAGTTTTACCTAACTCTATGTGTTACAAGACACTTCTGAAGGGGATATAATCTGCAAATGTACCGTGATGTTAAAACAAAGCATCAAAAAAAATGAAAGTGAAAAAACAATTTAACATTCAAATTCAAGCAATTCTAGCTTAGAGGAAAGTCAGAACTGACCCGGTCTCTCTACCCTCTTCCCATTCTCCCTCAGGCCCTTGGACATCTCTGTACCCCGAGAATTTATTGAAAGGAATCTTGAACAAGGAAATGGTCACGATATGTTAAAATAAAGTTTGGGAAGGAGCCAGCATCCTGGAACAGTTACGACTTGATTTTTTCCTTCTCCCCACAAAGACTGAAAGGGTTTCATTGCTGTTGCTGAGTCGTGTCCCTGACCCCAAGAACCATAGCACACCAATGCTGTCCATGAGGAATACTGCAGCAGTTTTTCCATTTCCTTCTCCAGTGACTTAAAGCAAATCGAGGTTAAGTGACTTGCCCAGGGAAACACAGATAGTAAATGGCTGAGGCTGAATTTGAACTCAGGTCTTCCAGACTCCAGGCCCAGTATGCCATCAGCCTAGCCACCTGGCTGCCTCCTTTATCTAGATAGCCTTTGTGAATCCTTTGTCAATGGAGAAGAGGGAAGAGGGCGCAGCCCTTAGGAGGGTCCGGTCCCTTAGAGGTCTCAGTCACTAAGAGGAATTTTTGTTTTGTTCTGTTTTGAGTTGGTTACCATCCTTATTCCATTGTTCTTTACCTTCTAAAGTACTTTGCTGACAAGGAAATGTCTAGAAAGGGTTTTAGGCTAAAGATTACTATTTCTTCATATTTTCAGATTAATTTAAAAGGAGATTTTAATATGTTCCCTGCCCTTCCTAAAAATCAGAGCTATCCAAAAGTAAAATAGACTTGTCGACCTATTGACTACATGTCAGCTTTCAAGAATATTATAGAGGATATTTCTGTTCAAGTATGTGTTTGGGATGAAAAATATCCTTCATCCTTAATTTAGTGAAAAGAAATAAACACAGAGATCTCTTAGGATAAGAACAGGACTTTATTCTCTTCCCCGGGAGAAGAGAGGGGTCTTCCCCATGACTCATCATGGAGAAGAGGCAAGTTACAAAAGATAGTGCTGGAA